>OZ026556.1:2197500-2685000 GCA_964020155.1 Chondrilla cf. caribensis | reverse complement strand
TTGTGATGGATACGTCTCTGGCTTGACGTTTGGAGTTAGTGTACCCAGGGACAGACCAAGAGAGAAGACGGTATTTCTTCAAATTTGGCGTCCAAGTCCAACTCCGACTTACACTTTAGTCGAAGAAATTACACTGTCAACTTCGCTCGACAGAAGACGGAGAGGTCAAAATGAGGAGAAAACCATTATAACCCACGACCTTGGTTCCGGCTCCACGATAGCTGTGTCGTCTGGCGATGCTATTGGGTACTCGGTGGTTGGAGAAATGGAGGCACTACAGGTAGTTACGGCCACAATATCTGCTAATAATAATATCAATGGAGTCATATATTCCACGAAAAATAATGAAGAAAGAGATGAAGAAAGAGATGAAGTGGACGATGATAGTGAAGATTCAGACGGTACTAATACTCGAGGACGAACAATTAACCTGGATGATGGAAATTTTGTACTCTCGACAGCAGCATTTTCGCCGTTGATAAACGTGTTTATGACAACGCAAACAGCCGCGCCAGGTGCGTACAAGCGTTTTAGTACACTTGATATTTGTGTTTTTGTACTCTTCGTATGCCTGCTCTTGTTGAATTGCCCATGTGACAGTCTATTATGATTTATGTTGTGACACGTGCGACATTGTACACTGCATGTGATAAACATGTCAATCATGTAATCTGTAAACAAAGTGTGTCTTTATTATTCTCAGGTAGGTGCGTATGTCATAAAATGCAATTTCATGATAAACTACAGAACGTAACTTTTACTGTATCTGTGTATCCACATACAGTAGTGTACAAAGAATTGAACTATATTTATTCTTTTCTTGCATTAGTGTTCAGTCAATCATCATTAGTCCTAAATGTTGACAGTATGGTACCCATTACACCATCAAATGACAATGACGTCAGCAAGAACGGGATACCCATTATCATTGGAGTCATTACTGGTCTTGGCATAGTGGTAGCTGGACTCATGATCTTTGTTGTATGTCTAGCTGTGTGGAAAGTAAAGAAATCCAAAGGCCTTTATAAGCATGGTGAAGGTAATAATCTGTCATAGTCTGAATACTTCCATCTCATTCATTCAATGGAATTCACTGTTGCGTCTGCATTCAGTGGTACAGACATAAATGCATATGCACTTGACCCCTCAGATACTATTGCTCTTGGTCATGGATCAACAATGCCCAAAGATGAGCAACCTGAGTATTCATACATTGCTGTGGATGACTTGAAAGTTCCTTTGCCAGCAACTGGGAAGGGTTATGAGCAGGTAACACACCACAGAGAACTCAATCAAGGGGCTATGATCTCACCTATGACTAGCAGAAATGAAGATTCCATTGTTTCTCAGTACTATTCATTTTTGTCAGATCCAGCAGTTATGAGAGAGAATGCAAATGTGACATATCAGTATGTACCATCATCTGTAAGTATAAATGTCCACTGGTTCGTCCACAATTTGGGATAATAGTATTATTGGTACACAGTTTGCCAGACAAGAGAAAGTGCTGGAGGCTCCATTGGCAATTGACATAGTGACACATGTGAGTACTTTACGTTATACAGTCCTATATACCTGGTTTGCCCAAGGTTACATACAACACTCCTTTGTGATCCATGCACCTCCACTCCATGACATGTGGACACTATGCCCTGACCTATCCAACATCTGAATAATTGGGTCCTATTGTACGTGTATGTTTAAAATGATTGCGCATTTCCAATTGCTGTCATTACCATATGACATTGTACATAATATGTACTTCATTTCCCATAGACTCAGTATATTGGGACCATGGAACAGACTTATACACCTTATTCACCACCATCCATAGTTTTGGATGAACTATACGACCAGCTTGCTTACAGAAAGTGCTTGGAGATTCCTAAGATGTTCTTGAAGTATGTTATTGTCTTGGATCTCTGAATGCATTATCATTATTTTATGTGTGGTTTGTAAAAGTCATTGTATTGTAAATTTATTATTCAGGAAAAATGAACTCTTGGGAGGAGGTGAATTCGGTGAGGTGTTTAAAGGCTCTTGGATTACCCCATGTGGACCACAAGAGGTTGCCATTAAGATGCTGAAAGAAGATACCAGGCCTGCAGCTAGAGTGAAACTCCTTCAAGAGGCCACTATTATGGGTCAATTCTGCCATCCACATGTAGTCAAACTTTTTGGAGCAGTCACCCTTGATGAACCAGTGAGTACGTTTACAGCATGATACAATATATTGAAATCAACATTGTAGCACTAAATCATTTTAGCTTATGCTGGCATTGGAATACTTGGATGGCGGAGATCTTCAGAACTACTTGCGTGGCTGCGTCCCGAATGGGTAAGTTATGTGTGGGAAAAAATCTGTAGGGTATGTACTTTTATGGTTCTCATTCATGAGAACATATTGTGTAGCTAATGTAATGAATTGGTGCCTGACTGAACTTCCATTGTCTCATTGGACTTATGTAGTTCTGTTTTGACTAATTAAATAGACATACACTACCGAGGCTGCTATTAGCCTTCTGTCGTGACATTGCTGATGGTATGAAGTACCTTTCAAACAAAGGATTTGTACATCGTGACTTGGCAGCAAGGAACATCCTGTTGGACAAGAACCTCAAGTGCAAGGTAGACAAACCTTCAAAATTATGTAGAATGTATATTGTACACCAACACTGTACATCTATATTGTCCCAGATTGCTGATTTTGGTCTGTCAAGAGATTTAGACTGCAGTGAATATTATGTATCAATGGGTGGGAAAATTGCTGTAAAGTGGACAGCACCAGAGGTATCATACATATTGTTATGGCATTCACAATGACACAGTTTTGTAATGATGGAAGGAGTTGTACGCTACATATTTCCATATAGGCTATTCTTAATAGGAAGTACAGTACCAGCAGTGATGTGTGGAGTTATGGTATGGTGATGTATGAGATATGGTCTCTGGGACATAAGCCATTCCCTAACCTCACTATACAGGAGGTAAGCAATAGTTGTACCAAATGCGTTGTGACTTCATGGAAGCGTTGTGTCGATGTTTCCCTAATTCACACTCATGTTAACAAAGTCATTGTAACATTCTGCCTTTCGTGCTTTCTTTGAGACAATACTGGAACAATTTTAATTGCGTAAATTGACTGTTGTAGCCTTGGGCAGGAATACATAGGTTAACAATGTCATACTAGATGCACTCCTTGTTTTATTAGGATATTTTGAGAGTATATAGAGGGATACATAGTGGGTTGCTTTTGAGGTCGGGGGAAGGGGCAGAGAAAGTTTGTTTTTGATTGTATGTGTTGTTATAATGATAATAAATTAATCCTTACAGTGGTTCTATTAAAAGTGATAATCTGTACATAATTGCGTGTGACAGCAGCTCCTACGAACATGTTCCCAACAACTTATCCCATCGTGGAGAACATAGAAAAACTTAAATATTATGCTACGTATTTATGTGCACTCACTAGTAACCTCTGTTGTATACACAGGTAATTGTATGTTTCAAAGCACATCCTGGTTATGTGCAACCACCTCCTCCTGGTTGTCCGCGGAAGATCTATGAAATTATGATTTCCTGTTGGTATGTTTACTTGGATAATGGTGCATTTATTATATCAATGAGTTTAGTGCAGGCAAATTTTTGTTGATTATATACTATAATATTATACATTACTATCTATCTGTCAGGAATTATGATTATCACAATCGCCCAAAGTTTACCTCCATAACAGAACAACTGAACAGACCATCAGAGAGTGTCCTCAAGATTCCAGCAGAACACTTGGAATGTGTTGGTAATCCTGAAGATGCCTCTCAATTGGGCCAAGAATTGCAGTCTGCATTTGACTTGTACTTGGACTTGCAGACAAAATATCAGTAACTATAGCTATAGTACAAGTGAAAATGTAAACCTCATAATATTATACAATTGTACTATTCCATCAGTCACTGACAATTTATTACATTACATATTATACAGTATACAATTGTACAAATGTATATTATACGTCCTATATAATATACACATTATATTATGTACCGTATAGCGGGAAATATTCGCGGGACAAAAATTTCGCGGATTTCGCGGTTTGCCTAACATCCGCGAAAATTTTATCGGCGAACTAGGCGTTCTCGCTGTTCTGTCACGTGGCTCTGGCCAGCATCCGTGAAAATTTTATCTGCGAATTTTCATTTTTGGAGCCATCCGCGAAAATTTTGTCCTGCGAAAATTTCCCGCTATACAGTATATTATTATAATTGAATTATATAATATAATAATGATAATTATATATAATATTATATACAATAGCTTAATGGTATGGAAATATGTATAATTATATTATAATTATTATTTTACATGATATAACTCTGTTTCACAATGTAGTAATGATATTAATCAACATAATAATTTGCAATCATATAAGTTTACGAGTGTTGGTTAATAGTCGGAAAAATGTTGATAAAGTATATACATATATACAAACAGCACACTATAAACTGTTAGATATAAATATCTCATACAGTTTAATATTATACAAAGTAATAGAGATATTCTTTTAGTGAAAACTGTCGAATATAGATACAGGCCTGCAAAGTATCAACAAATGTACATTTGTTGTAGATCTTCATACAAACTTGCTGCAGAAGCTATTGAAGCTCCAAGCTTGAAGGCCTCAGAAGGAATTTTGACATTTTCCTTAGGAACATCAAGTAACTTGCTGTCTGAGTCAGTCAGAGTTTGTAAAATATCCAAAAATGTTGGGCGCAAGTGATGGTCAGGGTTCCTGGAAATACATCATGAATATATTTTTAGGTATTGATTCAGTGTGACAGATACAGCAGACAAGGTTGTACATAATACAGTATTCATAATTCATTCATTCCAAAGACAATGTACATCATTATTATTACATTTGTACGATTAATCGTCTGATGATAAAGGTCTAATGACATAATCTATAGCAATGACTGTGTTTTGGATAAAATGGGGTATAATTACAAAGGATATTGGATTAGAAAGATTCCACTGTATTGCAAGGGACTATTTTGAGGGCTACACCTCCAGTATGCTGTCAGTACATATGCACACACACACACACACACACACACACACACACACACACACACACACACACACACTTTCCAAATGTGTGAATCAACTTATGATGGCAACACACATGCACGCACACACACACATGCCCACACACACACACACACACACACACACACACACACACACACACACACACACACACACCACACCACACAGACACAAACATGCATGCACACAACATATACATGCATATATACACACAACACACACACACAATACCAACAAATTTTATAACTATTTCGTACTTTTATATTTGCTCATAATGAAATTTACCTTGCAAGAATAACGTTTTGAAAAAACTGAGATTATTTAGGTATTCCTTACATCCATAAATTTAATTCCTCATTTTGTGGGCATGAGGGTGGGTGCATTTTATGTACATATGTCACACTGCCAGAGTGTTCATGTCTTACACACTATAGCACTTGTTGATATCAGACATATTAAACATAACATTAACTAAATGCTTGAAACGTTTTACAAGGTCAGGGCTTTATTAAATTACAAAATTGCTGTATAATCCATCCATCTATCTAACCGTTCATCCATTCTATGGCAATAGATGCTGTACAGTGTATATCCATCAATACTAGTGCATTCAATATCTCACCAGCAATGGACCATAATCCTGTAAATGGCCTTAGGGCAGCCAGGAGGAGGGGCTTGAGGGTTTATCTTTCCAGCCTGATGACTACGAATAACCTATGTAAATGTTTGCAAGATGAAAGAAATATTGCAATTGTTACAACTCATCCACATATGGCATAACATACTACATTCATTTAACACATTAAATTGTGAATCATGTGTACAGTAAACATACAGTGGTGGGTTAAAATCAAAGAATATGAACTGAACTGATTGATTACGATACTTTAAACTTTGGTACTACAACTAAGTCCTTTAACAGTACATACATACAGAAGTGTGTGTACCTCCATAGCTGTAAAATTGCTAAAGGGTGCCACTCCGAGTGACCATATTTCGTACATCAGCATACCATAGCTCCAGACATCACTCCTTGTGCTAAATTTCTTATATAGAATTGCCTGAAAGAATACATAAACAGCAGACATAGTAGCTAAGAATAGCAATAAATAATATTTCCAAAGGTGACTAATTCACACCATACCTGGTTGCATGTTGAAAATACAGAGAGAAATTTATTGGCAAAGCTAGGGATGAAATAATATGCATGTACTCACTTCAGGTGCAGTCCAACGAATAGGGATTTTGCCTCCTTTAGCTATATAGTAAGTATCATCAGATAAATCTCTTGACAAACCGAAATCAGCAATCTAATACAGAGAATAGGCTATTGTGTGAATGCTCTGCATGACAAGAAGATAGCTGGAAATGTCCACTCTGTGTATACAAGACCATTATTTACCTTGCACTTGAGGTTCTTGTCCAACAGGATGTTCCTTGCTGCCAAGTCACGATGAATGAACCCTTTGTTTGAAAGGTACTTCATACCATCAGCAATGTCACGACAGAATGATAGTAGCAGAGATGGCAACTTTGTGTCAATCTTCTTTGCAGCGATCTTCATGCTACAAAAGAAATATCACACTGTAGGCATATGTAAACAACCAGTAAAAGTTATACATACGTACCTTTGTGCATGCAAATATTCTTCCAAATCTCCTTCATGAAGGTACTCCAATACTAGCATTGCCTAATATAAGTAGAGAACCGGACAATGGTGTTGATAAGCAACATTCAATGATCACTTGGTACTGTAGGGTAGGAATGTAACTGGAAGGCTTAGGGTGGCTGAGTATGGGGCTGGTTGCAAGGGCTCTAAGTATGTACATTTACTTTCCAGGAAAAATCAAGTGCATATCTCAACCTACTCACTGGTTCACTGAGTGTGACAGCTCCTATGAGCCGCACAATATTTGAATGTCTAAATTGACCCATAATGGCAGCTTCTTGGAGGAATTTTGTCTTTTCAGAAGAATCAGAGTTGGTACGAAGCAGTTTGATAGCTACATCTTGTGGGCCATAAGGACTGTCCCATACACCTCTGTACACTTCACCAAATTCACCAGCTCCTAGAATATCTTTTCTGTAAGGCATGAATATAATATTATACATAGTCCTTGAACTGATAATAATGACACAATCCAACCATATTACTTACACACCTCAAAACTTGAGGGGGTATCTCGATGCACTTGACTTCTGAAAGCTGATCATAAAGGTCTTCCACTTTTGTACGAGGTTCAGTAAAAGGGACATGTTCAAGTTCGGAGACACTGTCATATCCAGAAACCTATGCAGACACATGTGAAACAAATGAATATAGCCACAGTGCCGGTGCATAGCTTCAAGTAAGTGCCAAAGTAATCAAAGTAACCTACCAAAGATAGTATATCTTCATAAACCTTTTTGTTTTTTTGTGATGTACTTGACTGCAAGCGGCGGATCTTCAGAAAGGAACAGAACCAAATACAAATAATAAAATGTCGACAAGTATCAAAACTAGGAAAGTACTGGTTATTATCATAAATTTACCTGACTAGGCACATATCCATAAAGACATTCACTTTCATCAAGTGAGGTGGAAGGTAATTCATAGTGATTTTCAATTACTAGTGGATTGGTAGAAATTATTGGTTGTTCATAGCCTTTGACAGTGGAATGGAATACTGTCACTTCATAACCATCTGGTGTTCCTGTAATCATTGTGGGATACTCATATGTGTATGCATCATCCACTGCACTATTATTGGTTACTGTTTCCTGAGCTGAATTGCCACCAGTCTCTCTATATCTAAGAGAGACCACACCTGAGTATATTGTACAAAGCAGAGGATATAATGCAATACAAACCACACACACACACACACACATAGATCTTTATCGAACATTAAACAATATTAATGTAAATTTAATATGAAATTTCAAAAATATACTTAATATCGAACAATATCTTTTGTACATAGTTGTATCATGTTATGGTGTGAAAGTAGATCTATACAAAACTTACCATCATCACTGTACTCTCCTCTATGGTAAGCAGCATCGAAGGAGCTCTGACCTCCTTTTCTCCCTCTCAACAAGACCAATGTAGTCATAACCACAATGGCTACAATTAGAATTACAACAACAACAAGAACTACCACGATAACTGCAGTAATCACAACCATATTGTCCTCATCTGTGATAGGTGTAGAACTATCTATGACCAGTGAAGTAGATTGAGATTTGTCAACAGTTGGAGTCAATTTATCAGTTCTGAGTGTAGAGGAAAGTAGTGTTGTATCTGACATTGATTCACCAATCCCAAGTGTGGCAGAGAGCAGCATTGAATGAGATGTTGATTGTGATATGGGTGCATCTATTGTAATGTAAATAAAAGTTTATAGCAATATTAATATTATAAATGATACAACAGCATTAGCCAACAGACTTAATAAGGTCTAATGGAGTGAGTGTTCCTACTGTGTTCAACTTATTCATAAACACAAACAAGACCATGTTCCCACACACTCTTGAATACTGAGAGGTGGAATGCAAACAAAACCAATATAGTTGAGATCAAACTCACTTTGAGAAGCAACCAAAGATGTAATTGATGGTTCTGGAAAGACATATAGGATGTAAAACAGGTGATATGGAGGTAACTCACAAAATGCATAGTATATAAATCACAGCCATATCAATGAATATACTCACCAAACACCACTGTTATGAGTGGAGACGATGTAATAGAATTGGTAACAACAACAGATGTTTGAGCATTTCCTTGGATTGTATATAGATTGAAGCCATGTTTGGAGATCCATAAAGGTTCTAATTGTCTATTAGGGACATACAGCCCCACCACATCTCCTGATGATACTGCCATGGAAGCTGGTACTTGGGCGATCATCTCACCATTGGTTTTGGTATATGTTACCTCACTAATAAGGCTATAATGAGTATTACTAGGATGCCAAACTTGGAGATGAACAGTTTGGCCATTACCACCAGGTTCTAGTCCCACTTTCCATTCTCTAATGACACCATCACATTCAAACTTCAAATCGGATGCTATATATTGATGGTTATCATCCATTTTAACTCCACAAGCATACTTAAAATCTTCAAAAGTACTCAAACAACCTAATTAAATAGTACATACATAAGAACAATAAACATTATGTACTTAAAAGGAATTGAAAGTTACAGTATATTTAACCAGTAGTCAGTGAAACAATCTTGACATGCAATGAACTTACAAGTACATTCTTCATTGTTAGAGGCCGTAACGTCTGTTGGAGCTATATTGGGCTCTGTAAATCAACAACCACACAACTCCACATTACAGTTAGTATGATAATTTAAATTGTCCAAAATACACTGTACGTACCGAAAGAGATAGACAGCAATGGAGATGATGCAAAAGTATCCATAATTTCAATAGTAGATAGTGGCGCCTCACGGTCTCCAGACCGCTCTCCTCCATACATGACATGATTAGTCACTGACACCCAATTCAGTTTCAGGCCATCACCACCAGGTCTAGGGTTATAAAAACCTACCACATCACCAGCTGATGCAGACATGCTGGTGGGGACTTCAACGATTTCTCCAGCAGTGGACTTGACGTATAAAGTCTCACCAACACGAATAAAACTGCCTCCATTCAAGCGCCATAGTTGGAGGTACACAGACTCATCCGTTCTGTCCTCTACTCCGATCTTCCATTGTCTTATGACACCGTCTTGACTGAAACTTAGGTTAGGAGCTATATACTGCACCCCGTCAGTCACTGTATCTCCAGGCACGCAGGAAAAATCTTCAAATTTGGCTGCAAAGAGGTGGTCGTTGAGAGAGGTTGCCGGGTCAATTCTATCATAGATCTTCCAACATAATAAATGTCTAGATATTCTATGCTTACGTAACAATACTAGACTAAATCTAAGGCTGCATTTATCTGGTGAAAATAGCGAGCACGAAACCATTGGAGTTGCACTATTAGCAGTGTTCTTAAACTCAGATACAACCATGGATAAATCCACGTGTACTGTTTCATAGATACTATCCTAAACACAGTGCCTGAGACAGTGAGTCGGTACGAGCATGGATAACTTACCTACACCAATACGGAGCGAGGCGAAGAGAACGGAGAGGACGCTCAATAAGAATTTAGCCCTAGCTTGTACCATTTTCTTCATACTGTAGTATCATTGTACGTTGTTTCTGCATATGGTCCCTGCATCCATATATGTTTACTCTCGGAGCTACGCTTGTGCAGCCCACAGTGTACGGTGATCACACGTCACTTGAAAGTGATGACGTGTAATCACGGACGTCATCAAGTAGTCCATGGCCAAAAACGTCAACTTTGAATGTAGTCCATGTTACATCTATTGGCCTATAGCGATTACAGTGGTTTACATGATTCACTCTTGACTTTAATTTCAAGAAATGAATGGGTATATACTTCCTGATTTAGTTTAACTCTTTAAGTTGAATAGGGTGAGATTCAAAAGTGCACGGAATCGCCACATATGCATAATTAACAGTGAATTAAGTATTTAATGAACTGTATTATTCCATATATTCTAGTAACTTCGATTCCATTTTACATGCATGTGGCAGCAACTGCAGCTGTATTCAAACACACAGTAACAGCTGCAGCTTACATTATCGTTCTGACATAATATGGTACACCAACTACATACAGCTGTATTTCATAATATGGACACCAATAACACATGGACACAAAGAGGAAAAATATAATCTGAAAAATTCACTCAAATATAATTTAAGTAAGCTTTTTAACATTTCCCCGTAAAATCGATAATTATTTGCTATAAAAATGTTGCAAATTGTAGTACATATCATACGAGCAATCCAAGGGAGCACCCAATGTCTTAGCTCCAGTGGGATCAGGAAGTCCTTGTAAACAGGCCTTTGGTATTTCCAATAACTCTGGTCTGTCCCTTAGCAGAACTACAATCTCTTCAAATTTGGGCCGACTGTGATGGTCATAATTCCTACACGGCAGGAATACCAAGCACATGTATGTACATGCACAGTCATCATATAATGTTTCCATAATACTGCAACGCTCACCAACACAACACCATCAGTCTGTAGATAGCCCTTGGACAACCAGGAGGTGGAGGTTGAACGTATCCTTTATTCTTGTAAAATGTTTGGATTACCTATAAATTATGAGTATGTATCACCAACAGTATTTTTGGGACGCATCATATGCTGTGTGTCCATGGTGAACTATACAAGATGACTTCAGTATGTTGTATCCTATGTACGTATATAGGCAGACTACAGTGCAGGGCCTAAGAGGTGGGGGTGGAGGGGGGGTGGAAGAGATAACTATTCATTGGGTTTGTAGCGTCTCTTCTGGACTATCAAAACAGTTCATTGCCCATGCCCATTGTTCATTGCCCATTGAAGGTCGAAAGCAGGATATTTGAAGTTCCTTCAATATGTACCATGCATAACAGAATTTCTCTCTATTTATCAAATAGGAATTTCAAATCCTTCCATGGGCCTGAGGGTTTATCATAATTGGTCTAACCCTCAGATGAAGAGATCCTAATACCCTGTAGAATACAATGATTCCATGCATCCTGTGTGGCTCAACCAGAATGTGTTACAGCTAGCCTGAAGATGTGTTAGCTATGTACAGGGGCACCCAAGGTAATGCCTTAGGTCTAAAATGGTCCATGTAGGGTGAGACTGCAATCTGTATACTGTGTGTGTGTTTACCTCTTGGACAGTCATCATAGGAAAGGGTTTATGTCCAAGGGACCATATCTCGAACATCACCATTCCAAAGCTCCAAACATCACAGCCTGCACTGTACTTCTTATAAAACAAAGCCTTTTTATTTTTGTGTGAGGTAGGAACCAAATTGTATATGAATGAGTATAGATAATCCATTAAAGGAGACATACCTCGGGAGCAGTCCACTTTACAGGTATCCTACCTCCTGAAGATATATAGTACTCTGCATGATCAAGCTCCTTAGACATACCAAAATCAGCAATCTAAATTAAACATGAATAGTTACAATAATGATAACAATTAATAAGTACACACATGATACCATACATGTCAGTGGCAGATCCTGGACCTTCTGAGGGAGGGCTAAAATTATTCGTTATCAAAGTTTTTACTTCACTTTTTGAAATAGACGTTATACTATATGTGTAGAAACAGTTTATTGTCTTCTGTAACGATAATATCAAAAGCAAGGTTAACTGGAAAGATCACAACAACTAATATTAATGTTGTGAGAATTATCCATACTACATAATCAGAGAAAAATCTATTCTCTAATCTATCTAATTTTTTTAGAAGGTAAGATTTGAAACTCAATGCTCAAAATGTGCTCAGATGTGGACATAAGATTTTCTTGAGATTATCAGATGGGGGTTCGATTGAAGCCAAGGAACCCCTCCCAGATCCACAACTGCGTGTACATACGTACATGTATTACTTACTCTACAAAAACTTTTGCTTCAGTATATATAACAGCACTGCATACACATACGTACGTGGTGTAATAGCCATTTCAGGGGTAACAGTGCATTTACGGTAGACAGTAGCCTTCGAGGAAGTAGGGTAATGTTAGCATTGATATAATGGGGCAAAGGGGCACCAGTAACTGCTAGTAGTATCAGTGTCATTAGGCCTACATACGTACAGGACACATACACAAAGGCAGTATAATCTTATGCATATACCATGTATGAACATACTTTGCACTTGAGGTCATTGCTCAAGAGTATGTTCCTTGCTGCCAAGTCACGGTGGACATAACCTCTGCGAGACAAATACTGCATTCCCTTAGCAATCTCTCTACAAAATCGCAGCAGCTGCTTCACAAACACCATGTCAACAACTCTTATTGTTTCTCTAAACGGACATACGTATAATACACAGACCAAGTTAATGCTTGTATACCATACATATTCACAATGCAATATCAAAGAAAGGAGTATGTAAGTTCAATTTATAGGAATATAAATATCAGCGACACAATTTCGTGTTTGGGTACTCACAGCATTTGTTTCTGGTTTTCTAAGTATCTTAGCAAATCTCCGTTATGCAAAAACTCCAAAAGCAGCATGT
Source organism: Chondrilla cf. caribensis (assembly GCA_964020155.1). Taxonomy (NCBI): domain Eukaryota; kingdom Metazoa; phylum Porifera; class Demospongiae; order Chondrillida; family Chondrillidae; genus Chondrilla; species Chondrilla cf. caribensis. The sequence goes on along the minus strand of OZ026556.1, from coordinate 2,671,782 downwards.
TCTTGTAACATAAATGGAAAAATTAATGAATGAAATGGATGATGACAGAATATACTAAAATACTTGCTTACTGGTTCTTCCACTGTTACTGCTCCAAATAACTCAACAATGTGGGGGTGCTTGAACTGTGCCATTATAGCTGCCTCTTGTAAGAACTTCACCTTTTCATTCTTCTTTGCACCAGGCTTTAACATTTTCATGGCCACATTCCTTGGACCATATGGAGTCTCCCACACTCCTTTAAAAACATCACCAAATTGACCAGAGCCACATCTGATGGACATACTGTGCGAGAAAAGGACATTTGTAGTAAACATGTATGTACTTCAGTTGTTTACATGCTGCAGGTCATAAACATACACAAGAGAACTCATGGGAACTTCAATACATTTGTTCCTTGCCAGCTGGTCATAAAGCTGTCCAGGGTGACTGGCAGGTGGGGTGAATGGCTGGTCTTCAAACTTAACCCTCCCTTTACCCTGCAGGAGACAGTTGATCAACATAAGACATTACATCACAGAAATCCACACTCACTAATTCTTGCAGTGTTTCTTTAACTTGTGCCAGGTGCCTCACTTTCACACCAGAGCTACGTGCTTGCTGTGAAGAAAATGAACAGGCATACATGATTCCATCAAAGTACACAACATAAACATGTAACAAACCTGAGAAGGTACATACATGTACGAAGAAGACTGTAATGTTTCAGTGAAAAGCATTTTTTCCGGAGGAAGTTGAACTTGCGAAACTAAAGCATACTCCATTTCATCATCAGAACAAGAGCTATTCAGTGGTGATTCCTGGAAACACTCATATTGGGATGACAAAGTTAGAATAAGCTCCTCTGTAGCTCTATTGGATACTTGCAAATGACTACGTTGGACAGTTTCATTGTCATTGACACCATTCAAGTTGAGGTTGAGGTTGTGCTCACAATCACCCATTTCATAATGAGCCTGCTTTGATGCCTGTCTATAGTCACTGCTGTCCGCCAGCAGTTGAATCTGAGGGATGGAACTGGATTGCACTGTCCCTTTAGAGTTCACATCTTCATTGTTTGGAGTGTCCACTTCAGCTGCCTTAGTCTCCAGCAATGACTCTTGCAAGTCATAGCGATGAGGAAGAGCTGAGAGCATGCCTGGAAATATTACCTGGACAGCACCTTTGATGGACCAAGGCTTCAGTTTGTTAGGTCTGTCACCATCTAGTACGTACAAAACACAAATACAACAGAGATCACATAATTATATGTGCGTATAAGTATCAGCATCTATCACAACATGGCATATAACAGTCAGTAACTAATAAAAATGCAGATCACTACATACATAGTGGAGGGTATCTATGATAATAGCATCGACAGACTACACGTTACATATACATAGTGCTAAGTGTCCATGACAATAGCAGTGCTGCGTCAAAGTATACAACATTGGAGGGGATGTGCTACTTCAGTATTTCTATGCCAACGACAAGGTTTACAAAGTATATAATCTCTGAATACAAGAGATTGCAGCACAACCTTATATCATGAGCTATTTCCCTAGTGACAGGCAATTCAACATTTGATCCAACGAAAGCTACAATTGGTGTTTCCTAGATTGTGTATCAATCACCATGACATATACATTACAATATTTCAGACTACATAATGTAGTCTATTACAATACATATCGATTACACATAGTATATTTGCCATCGAGTGCATTCCTAATGGAATATTCAAGGAACAATCAAACACCGACACCTTAGTAGGAGCATCTATCTCGGTAGTGATCTGCAGCTAAGCACATGACAAATGTGGCATTATCCAATAATATGAATAACATACAGTCTTTAGGCCGAGATCTCATAGTCCACCTCTTCGGTCTATCATTATCGCGCCCGTTATCCGCTCCGGATTGTCCTTGGAACTGCAGAGAGCTACGACGGGTCCTTCCTAGAAGTGAGAAACCACGGGAAAACCGATTTCTGTCCGTCTCAACGTATGAGTAATCTGACGGTTCGTTGTCCGTTTTCAGTGTCTGCCCTACTTCCTGGTACTCTGTCTTTTCTACACCCAACCTGATGTTTTGTGGACGATCCGATTCGGGATTATTTGATCTGGGCTGTGATGAAGATGTTGACCTAGTATTATTGGAAGGGTCTATAGAAGGCTCCGAATGATGGTTCAACAACTGCCTGGAACATTTGCCACTTCTATATCGATCAACTGTGATCATGAGGATAACAAATCCGATGAGAAGACCACCTACAATAGTTCCAGACAGAACACCGGCAATAATAATACCGTGTTCAAATTCCTCATTCATTGCAATTGATGTGTTATAAACGCTAAGACCACAGACTCTCCAGCATCGACACTAGTTATTATTAGCTGATTAGTAGTAGTGTGGCGCTTTTCCGTCATTATATGGCACTGGGCGTTTATAATAGTTCCAAGCATAGGAAGCGCTGCAATTCCGAGAAGAAGGAAAGACAAAGGAAGTACCGAAAAACGAAGGAGCAGTCACTCTTCCGTCTTGTAGGATTTCCACTCTTAGAGACTGTATTCTTTCAGGTACAAGAGTAGTTTTGTTGCAGTATTTCATGACAATAACACTCTGTTCTTCATTATAATATTATTATTGTTGTATTGTGATTATTCTGTTTCGCTTTCATTTTCAGTTTCTCTGAGAAAACATGAACGTGGACGACGATTTCGGTACCAGGCAGCCTCCTCTCACTGAGCTCATCAAAAACCTACTTCAGAGGTATACGGACGGCGGTCAAATTTTAAGGGTATGTTCGTGTACATAATGTTAAATTAATGTTAATAATGATTGGAAGTGCTTTAATGTAATTTACCGAAATAAGGCAGTCTTAAAAGTACCTTGTAACCCTCGAATTTTGGTCAACGTAATTCCTGTCAGTATACTTGTGTATTTTCCAGCTAAATGACAATCACGTTATGTTTCAAGGTGGTCTGACCTGGTTATGTAGTGTCTATGGTCTGACGTAGCCCAGACCCATCCGGCCTCCATTTTATTATGGCACATAATGGGTCTGGTACATTTCGCAGGTGATGATGTTCAATGCCCTTGGAACCTTGAGGGCGTGAATTATTAATGTGACGCTTTGATATTCACCGCTTTTTGTTACAATCAATGTGATGACGATGGCAGCGACTCTAGTGCTTGATAGAAGATCGTTTTCAGCCATTGAACGTTTTGTCTCTGGAAATGTTCTTGTATCACTGCTGACTGATTTTGGAAAGTTGCTTATTTATGATAATAGTAGTAGTAATTCTTGAGCGATCACGTAGCAGATTGAAATGATTGAAATGTAATACGTTTTGACCTCGAAGCTCTTCATCAGTTACAATACACATACAGTATATGTGATCGCTCAAGAATTAATTATACCTATTTATTATGCCGTAGCAATCATGAGCCTCTATCAAATTATTGCTTATTTATGGACAGTTAGTGTACCTTAGAGCATACACAAGAGCAAAGTCAATTTCATTGATTTGTACTTCCATTGGCCTCTCTCATGGTTGACCAGAAGGCAGGATTTCTTCCACAGCCAAGTTTTTGGGCCATATTCAGCATGATGTCCATGCCTCACAACTCATTAAGAAAGATGAGCAAAATCTGGTGGTTTTGAACCCCAGAAAACCCACTTCATTGAATGGAAATTCGGGAAATACTCATGTCAAAATTGCAAAATAAACATCACACGTTTGATAGTAACACTTTGTGGGTGTTAAGATATGAGCTCCTAACAATCCCTACCATTAAAACCAGTGAGCTGTTTCAACGAATACTGTCACAAACTTATTACTGTTTAATAGAACGTAACTACATCTGTGCCTTATTACTGTTTAATAGAATGTAACTACATCTGTGCCTGTCTCACAAGATGAATTATTATAAGGAGGCTGCACATGTAAAAAGTACTGTTGTAATAAGGTCCAACTTTTTGTTCATGCTTGTATCCATTTCCCATAGGAACTCATCCAGAATGCTGATGATGCCGGTGCCCATACAGTTAGGTTTGTCATTGATTCACGACAGCATCCAAGAGATCCTGGTGGACTGTGGAAACCAAGTCTCTCTGCATTCCAAGGCCCTGCTCTGCTAGCATGGAACAATACTGTATTCACTGATGCTGACTGGAAGAACATTGGCAATATGCACCAGAGTGTTAAGGAAGAAGATGTCCTGAAGGTTGGACGATTTGGTCTAGGATTCCAGTCAGTTCATCATCTTACAGGTTTGTTATACCGAATGCTGGATAGATATTTATAGATATGGAGCCATCTTCTCCAATTCTTCTCGGAATACTTCAAAATTCTCATTGAATCACTGTATCCTAGTATATGACCTCAATAGGGCATTCAATGATGTACACTGAGATTTCCGATACATTTATTTTATTATTAATGAAATTTGGTCATTTGAATAAAATTTATCAGTTGGATGATATTTCCACCTATTAATTGATAGAAGATCACGGAAATTTCTAAACGTAGTGTACTGTGTATATTTTCTCATATATTAGTGCATCTTGTTTCTGTTAACTAAGGATAATCTACGTATTATTTCTTTATTATTATAAGTATTACCCTAATGGCTGACATTTTCATGGGATGTAATTTTCACAAATTAGTGGATTCGAGACTTTTTGCATTTTTATTTTTGCAACACCAACATCAATCACGAACTTAATTAACGCCTACTAGACCTTTATTGAGGAGATCAAAGTAATGGTAACAACAAGATAGGTAGACAGACAAAACAATGAAAAATAGTTAACTACTGTATTTCCACATGTTAGCTCAGCGCGCTGTGTGTTCAAGTTTGGTCAAGTTTGGGAAGGAAGCCAGCAATGTCCCTTAGGTTCGAGTTTCAGAGTTGCATTCGCGGATACCATAAGACGCTTGAAGGCTGTCCTTGATTGACTTGTTCAAACCTAAATCAATAGGTTGAAGTCGGTCAGTGCAGTTGGCTGGCACCATATCAGCCATAATGCTGTTCTTTTCCAACACGGGAAACACTCTATCTGTGACCTGCCCCTTGAAGTGGTCAAAGATAACCAGAGCAGGCTGGGTGGATGCCAGATTGTCTTCCCTACGGACTTCATCGATGTAGGGGATGAGCACCTTGTCAAAGTACCTAAGCATTGTTGTTTCATTTGCCCAGTGTTTGTCATTGTGCATAATTTCCCATGTCTTAGGAAAATGAAATGCTGGGAGGCAGTTTTCCCTTTATGGATCAATTGAGGGGGTGAAAACGTCCCAGTCAATGTGCCAGCAAGATGTGCCGTGATCTGCCTCTTATAGTCCACCCCACAAGTCTCGACGTACTTCAATCCTTTTGCCTTGAATGTCCAGAATGTCCCCTGGAACGTATTTTATTCCCGTTTGATCCCAGTTGATCAAAGGTTTGGTGGGACTTCCTCAAATTCCGCAATGGTGCGGATATCTTGTATGAACTGCTCCTTCAGCTCATCAAATTTTTTAGGCATGACTTTTGCTGCTGAAGTATTGGCTTTGCGCTTCACCCACCCCATCCTGCCTAGCAGACATTTTGCCCAGTCTCAAGTGAGAATAACAGGGCCACCATTCTCTGCCAAGAGGTTGGCATCATGTGTTGTAACAATTCCCCTAGCTACAGCTGTAGCAATGGGAGCGTTTACAACAGCACCAGAAAACCTCGTGCTAAGCAAGAAGGCTTTGACTTGCTCTTCTAGTTCTCCTAGAAGCAAAGGCCTGCCTCTCCTTCGTGTGGGAACAGTAGGCACTGAAGACTGTTTGCCCTTCGAAAGTTACTTCTTGTAGGCGTTCATCCAACTTCGAACAGTGCTTTCCTTCAGGTTGTTGAACTCCCCCGTAGCGCAAAGTAGCAGGAACCCCAAGTTCGGCTGCATGCTTGGCGATTTTCGTCTTGTTGGCTTCTGTGATACCTTGCTATGGGCCTCGCTTCTTGTTGGCTTTCACAGATGTTTTCTCTAGCTGCTGATTCTCCTTCTGGGCAGTGCAAACAGCTGCTGTAGGAATTGCTGGGCATTGCGATGAAACATCCAGTGAAGACTTGAAGTAATCCTTGATATTCTTCGCCATCTTCACAGAGGAACAATCGAGCAAAGGATCCCACAATTTACCACATTAGGGGTGTTGATATGACAGATTAACAAAGGTCACATGCGATTATTTCATCAACGTGCACCTAACCGACATCATATTGTTGTATGCAGCTGGGCAAAGGCGCAAGAAAATTCATGATTTTATTTTCGTGAGCTTCCCCTATTCATGAAATTCGTGAATATAAAGTACTGTGAAAATTTCAGCCATTAGAGTATTATCCTATAATCTTATATTATTATTATTATTATTATTATTATTATTATTGGTTTCTCTGTATTGACAGATCTACCAACAATAATAAGTGGAGACTTTGTTGGGATTTTGGACCCCCATGAAACCATCATAGAAGAACATCCGAGAAAGACTGGGAAGAAGTTCCCAATGAAAGAATTCTGTTCATATCCAGCCCAGATGGAGCCCTTTCGGGATGTTTTGGGGTTCAGCCCTAATCAGTACTACGATGGTACACTGTTTCGATTCCCATTCAGAAATGGAGAATTCCAGTCGGCTATTTCCGACCGTGTCTATACTCCTAAGGATGCTGAAGATGTTTTGTATGGATCTTTAGCAGAAGAGGCTCAGCGTATTTTGCTTTTTTTGAACAATGTAACGATTGTTGAGCTCTACAGCTTACCCCAAGGAAGCTATGATCGTAATCGTCAACTGCTCTTGGAGATTTCCGTCAATCCAAACGAAGAGTGTGCTGGCAGGCAGTGGTGTCGTGACATGTGTCAAAAGTACAAGGAATCTGCTAATATTCCAGTTAGCAGTCACGTCAATCGCTGTACTGTTTCTGTGAGTGGACCCCTTGCTAGATCTCATGGGACATACACCTGGTTGATGTGCAATACAATCGGTGCCAGGAATTCCACCATGAGGGACCTAGCGACAAAGATCAAGGTAGTTCCTTGGATTGGCTTAGCTGCCCCACTATCACCTGCAATTATTCCTGGTAACCATCGATTCCAAAGCCCAGTGTTTGAGAATTGTAGTACTATCGAACAACGTGTCAAAAGCAGTGTGTCCAAAAATGCTCTGGCTATTAACTGGGGAGACCCCCCTTCTACCCTGAGTAATGAAGGCTTTGCCTACTGTTTCCTTCCTATGTCTACCACGTCTACAACTGGCCTCCCGTTACATGTTCATGGCTATTTTAGCCTTTCCGACAACAGGAGAAGAGTTCGTTGGCCAGATGCTGACGATCAGAGTGACGAAGCAAAGTTGAACCAGTGTCTAATGGAGCAGCTCATTGCCCCTTCATATGCTATCCTGGTTACAGCCAGATGTAGTCTTACTCTGTATAGAGGCTTTCAACTGTCAATGGACAGTTTGCAGAGTAATAAGGATCCTTATGCTCTGCTTCCTCTCTTGAGTGTAACCAAGGAAGCATCGTGGAGGCACCTTGTCCAGTGTGCTCTTCCCCTTCTTGCTCAGCTCCCAGTATTGTGGACTCCAGTGAATGGAGGCCAGTGGATCGAGTCTAGCAAAGCCTACTTTGTCCCCCAGCAATTTCCACCTACTGTGGCTAATTTTCTCCTTCAGCTGAACTGTCCCATTGTACATCTCCCAAGTAACATACAGCAGGACAGCCATGTTATTGTACAGAGGATGCTATCTCCACAAGTTACCAGAAATTACATCAGGAAAGCTGTCAGCCATGCCACACAAATTCTCTGCAAAAACATTAATTTACTCTGTGATGTTTTGAGGTATGTCACATCAGATGGCACTGGGGATCTCCAAGGTCTCCCTCTGATACCCTTGAAGCAAGCCAATACCGTTAATACCTTTACTAGTCCTTACGAAGCAGCCATCTATGTTCAAGAGCAGAACGATAGCTTAGTCAATGATGTTTTATTTGGTTTGGATGACATAGTGGTATCCACTAGCGTTCCTTCTGACCTCAAAAGACGATTCGGAGAGATAGCCGCATCCAGGCAGTATCAGTTACAGTTAGCAAATGCTAATGTCGTTTGCTCTCAGCTCCTTAGTCAGTCTATGCAAAAATGGTGTTCACCAAATGCTAATCAGGTACAGTGGTGTATTGGCCAGTATGGTCATCCTCCCAGTAGCTGGTTGTCCTCAGTCTGGAGGTACATAGCTCAGAACAGACAACTGAACTATGTCACTGGTCTCCCTCTTGTGGCGGTACAAGGCCCAGACAACCTGCCCAACCGAGCCAATGTCACACTGCTTGCTCTGAACTATAATGGCACACTCTTCAGAAACAACCAATATTGCTCTCAAGAACTGTGTGCTATTGCACAGAATTTGGGATGCACTATTGTGAACGATTCTCACCTCTACGCACCCTTGCAAAGTGATCTTAATAGACTGCTTCCTATGCTCTCACCGCAAACATTTTTCGTAGCAATGCAGTCTCTCTTTGATGTTCAGAGGAATGTTTCCAAGCTCTCCACATCACATAAGAGGGCATTAAGAGGGATTTTGGTACAGGCTGTACCATCTCCAAATGGCAACACAAGAAGGTTTCTTCAATCACTACCTTTGTGTGAAATTGGTGTAGGGAATGCCCAGACTACATTTTGTGCCCCCAACACACAAGTGGTCATATTCCCGAGTAGTGGCATTAGTTTTCCACACAGTCTTCCTTTTCCTTGGAACATTCTGAATCTCCAGACGTCTACTGATGAGCAATTTTATTGTTCTGTTCTAGGAAGGCAGCCTCTCTCACTTGGAGCACTGATATCTCAGAGCATCTTCAATCATGCTGTATCATGCAATGTTACTATTCGTAATAGAATTCTTGTGTGGATCATAGGAAACACCAATCCTTATGCCCGAAGTGAGGTTGAAAACTTTGTCTTATCAAAAAGATGTGTTCCTAACACACAGAATACTCTATGCTATGTGTCCGAGTTGTACGACCCCAATGACAGTAAGTTTAAAGAATACTTCCACTCCAAGGAGGCAGCATTTCCAGCAGATGACTTTCGACCTGTACTATACAAACTTCAGCAGTTTGGTTTGAAGACTTGGAGCTCAGTTACAAACAACATTTCATCCTTCAATTCATTTCTTGTGGATAGAGCCAAGTCAGTGTCATTCTTACAAATTCAAGGATTGGACCAGGAAGCTAAGAAGCGCTCTAGGCTGCTACTACAGGAAGTGACCAACAGTCCCCACTGTACTCATCTGTTGAATTCTTTGTCAGATGTCAGATTTCTTTATTGCCAACAGTCTCCACCTCGTGGCTACATCAGTTCTCTTGCATGGGCCGGTAGTAGTTGTACACAGCTGTTCTCATTGAAGCAGCTGTTCTTCACCGATAGCATTCTTTATACAGCTAGTCTGGTCGGTTCCATACGTCCTATCCTGTCAGAGGAGTACATGGATAGCATTGTACGCCTGGGAGGAAACACCCAGTTTTGTGCTTCTACTAGCAACCAAGATGTATTGAAACATTTCCAAAACATTATATCATTACCAAAAGGGCATCCAAAGGAGATAAGCTATATGGTGGAGCACATCTACAAGTGGCTGCAAATCAACTCACCAACATGTTTTGAATCATGTAGCTACCCCTTCATTTGGAATGAATCCATTGTTAGTCATTTCCTACACAGGAATCAAGTAGCTCTGGAGCCACTGACCGAGAGATGTACACTTGCTCCATATCGATATTGCTGTAAGGATTTGCCTATACTGGAAAGGTATGAATCCATGTGGAAATGTTGTGGAGTGAAAAAATCTTTCATGGAAGAAGACGGTGTTGCAGTAGTGTGTGAAATAAGGAAACAAACTCCAGGAAAGCTATGCCAATCTGATCTAGACATAGTTGTGAATGTTGCTAAAGTTCTGTCTGACAGGGAGAACCATGATTTGATACCCTCCATGTACCTACCTAGCCATCGCAACACTTTGGAGAGTCCCTCTGAATTGACTTACCATGACTTCTATGTTGATCTCACTGGATCTGAAGATGATGATTTCCTCTTTGTTCACCGTGACATTACCTCTGATGTAGCTAGATTCTTCAAGGTAAAGTCGCTCAGCACTCGAGCTGTACACTCAGAACCCTTGGGAATTAAATATGAATGTACAGGTCCTTATGAGTCAATCACTCAGAGGATTCATGAAGCGGTAGAGGAATATGGTGACCAAATTGATGTATTCAAAGAACTCATTCAGAATGCTGATGATGCAGGAGCCACTGTCATCAAGTTTCTGATTGATTGGAGAGATTGGAGGGGAGACCAGGGCAGCAAGCTTTTGACCAGGGAAATGAAGACATGGCAAGGTCCAGCTTTGTATGCCTACAATGACAAGACCTTCTCTGATGATGACTTGAAGAATATCTGTAAGGTAGCTGGTGAAACAAAGAAATTGGATGTGAAGAAAATCGGTCGCTTTGGAATTGGCTTCTGTGCCACTTACCACATCACAGATGTCCCAAGTTTTGTTACCAGACAATTCTTGCAAATTTTTGACCCTCATCTCAAGTACCTTGGTGATCGTGTCAAGTCCACTGAGCCAGGAATGCTGATCAATTTTATCAGAGAGAGAGGAGGACTGCAGAAGTACTTTGGTTCTCAGTTGGAGCCATACCAGGGAGTGTTTGGATGTGACTTGTTCAACTGTGGACAGGATGGATTCCAGGGTACACTGTTTCGCTTTCCTTTCCGTCAACAAGGTGTTATCAGTGAAATATCCAGTGATGTTTTTGCTCAGAACTCAAAAGCTGTGGAGTCATTAAAACAGTCACTCGTTGGTAGTTCCAGGACCTTGTTGTTGTTCCTCCAAAATGTTAACAGAGTTGAACTGTATGAGTGTGATGGGAAATCAGGTACTTCTAAAAATGTGAAAATGGAGAGACTTTTCTCCATTTCAAAATCTGGTGTTGACAGTCAAGTATTTCAGAAGAATTTCAAGATATGTGAAAACTTCTCCAGCATTTCTCCATGTTCACAGGTTGTGCAGATAGCATCCCAATGTCAATCTAGTGGTTCAGAAGTACATAGCTGGATTGTGTCCTCAGCAATGGGGAAGAAAGCAAGCCTCTACTTTGCAACTGGACAAGAAGGAAAGTCCAAAGGACTAGTCCCAATGGCTGAAGTGGCTTTAGAAGTGGTCAAGGAGGGTGAACAACTGAAGATTATTAAGAGCACCAGAGGTGGAATATCCTGTTTCCTGCCTCTGCCAATTACTACTAGTCTGAGTTTCCATGTCAATGCTTATTTTGATGTGTCAAAAGATCGCAAGTTATTGAAAGGAGTTCAAGGATCTGAGCAAGACGAATGGAATATCATGCTGATGGCTGATGCTCTGTTGGAAGCTGTCTTAACTCTCTTTGAATTTCTCACTGGTAATGCTCCCTGTGAAAGCAAGGAAGGAATGGTTTCGTTTTTGAATGATTACTACTCACTGTTCCCCGTGGGGATGGGTAATTCTTCTTCAGTTGTAGACAGTGTACAACCATATCTATCTGGAGCCTTTGAGAAAGAATTTTTAGTTATAGCAAGGAAGTTGATATGGTGCTCAGCATATGGTGGATGTTGGATGTGTCCCTGTGATGTAGTGGTTCTGAGCCACGAATACCCATTAATTGGAACATTTTGGGATACTGCCTTTGATCTGTTAGTGGAATTGGGAATTCCTGTAGCCAAAGTTCCCACAAATCTCAATCACCTTTTCAAAGATAATTCAGTTTCTTTCAGAACTTTTTGTGAAGAGCATGTTTTCAGAGAACTAGATGATTTACCCATTGGTTCCAGAGACACAATTGTACTCCATTTCCTGAAGAATTATGATACTATTGTTCCATATCATCCCTGGATTGAGGAGTTGCTGAAAGGTACTCCATGCATACCCAGTAAGCCGTCTGGTGTACTACGCAAGCCATGTGACCTAGTAGATGCATCTAACCCGATCTTGAAAGTGTTGTTTGATGAAGAAGAAGGACGTTTCCCAGTTGATGCGTACCTGGAGATGGTTGCCTTGAAGCATCTTGGGATGGCACATGGTTGTTTAAGGGATGATGATGTCATTGACAGAGCTGAAACAGTTTGTATTCTTCTTGAAACTGAAGGTTTTGATACAGCATTACAAAGGAGCAAACATGTTGTCAATTATTTGACAGAATATCACCGTATCAGTGAAACCAGAAGTTTTCAATCAGATAAAGACAAACAATTATTTACATCACTGTCTAGTGTTCCTTTCTTGCTGTCTGCACAAAGACCTGAAGGTTCCACTGTATGTTGGTTGGAATGGACACCATTCTTCTCAGCACAGCAATTATATCTTCCAAAGTTCTCCAACCTTGTATTTACGCAATATCCAGTGTTAAATCATAGAATGTATGATTTTGATCGTAACCTCAGTAGGATGTTGACATTTCTGTCCAATCCTGACACAAATACAGTCATTCAGCAACTGAAGAACCTTGTGACATGGTGGACCAGGGGCGGAAAGGAAAACAAGACCAATGAAGATGATTGTTTGCTTTCTGAAGCAACTAATGCACTGTACTCCCATTTGCATCCAAGTCAACACAGCAATTTTCCAAGAACTGATGAAATAGAACTCAAACACTCAGATTTCATTAAAGAACAGCTACATGGGCTACCTTTTGTATGGGAAAATGGCTTCTACCATGTTGATCAGGTGTTCACCAAAGAGCTACATTGCTGTCCTCCTTATATGGTCAAACTCACCCATCATGTTGACTTCTTTGTTAAAATTGGTGTGAAGAAAAGGGCTAGCAGTGATCAGCTCATTGGCATGCTGGTGAAGATCAAGGAGGATCATGAGGAACAACCCTTATCAGATGAATTAGTAGCTTTTTGTGTTGCCATTGCTACTAGACTTTCTCATGGAAAAAACAAATCTAAAGATCTCTGTCTCCCTGACTGTGATGGCATCATGCGATGTAGACCACAACTCATGTATATGGATGAGCGTGATTATACCTGGCTATCTAAACATGATGTCTATTACGGTATATCTCATGACGTTTTCTATGTCCACAAAAACATCTCCTGGGGATTGGCTATTGATCTTGGACTGTCCAACCCTATCCAAGCCCTGTTGGAACAGTATGTGGACAATGCCTTTATGAATGGTATTGATTATGGACAAGAGGAAGATCTTTGTGACCGATTGAGTAACATCCTTCATGGCTATCATGCTGATAGTTCCATATTCAAAGAGTTCCTCCAGAATGCTGATGATGCTGGTGCCTCTGAAATTGCTTTTGTATTGGACAGGAGAAAGTTTGAAGACAAGAAGCTACTTTCTCAAGAGACAAATTGGAAGAAACTCCAACAGATGCCCTCTCTACTTGTATTCAACAACAAGAAATTCTCAGATGCTGACATCAGGAGTATCACAAGACTTGGCAGAGGTGGCAAGCAGGACACGCCTGCGACAATTGGTAGATTTGGCATTGGATTCAACGTTGCCTATCACATCACAGACTGTCCAGTGTTTGTGTCACACAGTGAGGGTGGTGTTCCCGAACACTTCTGTGTGTTCGATCCCACTCTCCAGTATGCTCCAGGAAGTAGCAAGAGCAGTCCTGGAAGGAGATGGGAGCTATCCAAAAAGCAAGGAGACCTTACTACATTATTTGTTGACCAAATGCAACCATTTTCAGAGGAAACACTTAAGCTTCTTTCTGGAACATGTCAAGGTTCTTTCCCTCAGCTACGCAGTGATAATAAGTGGGAAAATGGTTTTGTGATGTTCAGGCTTCCTCTGACAAGAGAAGGGGAGGTATTGCCAAAGAAGATAAAAGAAGGGCACAACATGACTCAAGAGCAATTGAAAGGTCTCATGGACTGTTTTATTGAAGAGGGTAGTCAAATGTTACTATTCCTCAACTGTGTCAGAAGAATTTCTTTGTTTGAAATAACTGGAGATAATCGATGTACCCTCTTGGGATCTTTCCATGCTGATCTGACACAGCATGATGAATGTCAGTCCCCTAATTTCAATTCCAAGGTGTCCAATGAAATCGAATTGCTGAAGGTAACAGGAAAGAGTACAACATCCGTCAGTACTGTGTATGAACTTGCAGTGAGTTGTACAAGGAATACAGTCAGTCGTAGAAATAGTGCCAAGTCAGTAAATACAGTAAGAAGTTCAGAAGAGTGGGTAGTTAGTAAAAGGTTTGGAGGACAAGACATTAAAGAAAACTTGTTGGCTACAGGATTCAGACATAGCTTCCTCCCATTGGGAGGTGTGGCTGCCAGACTTCCTCTCAGTAGAGGCCAGTGTGATCATAGCAGTAGATCTCCTAGGTCACTGTATTGCTATCTCCCTCTACCACTGGAATCACATCTACCAGTTCATGTCAATGGTCACTTTTGGTTAAATGACTCCAGACGTAACTTACAACACAGTAAAGACCATGAACTGAAGGAATGGAATGCAGCAGTGTGCAATGATGTCATTGCTAAAGCATATGTGAAGTTGTTACTGTACTGCAGAGGTGTAAGGACTGGAGAAGACAGTCAATTCAATCCATCTTGGTACTATGGACTGTTTCCCAACTGTACAATTAAAGGACCTCTGGAAAACTTCAACTTACCATGTAGGGTTTACTCTTTACTTGTGGACCAAAATGCTCCAGGACCTGTTCTACTAGTGAAGAAAGAAAATAAGGAAGATGAATGTGTACAACCTCAATGGCTAGTCTTGAGTAATTCCAATCACTCACGAAAGGGGTTGTTTTACAAGGAACCACTCCTGCAAGCAAGGTTTTTGGTACCACTGGGAATGAATGAGCCAAGAAGCTCTGAAGATGATAAGCCAAATGATCTACAAGGACTGACTTTGATAAAACTGGGAATGAAATTGACCTCAGCACCATTTAGAATTGCTACATGTTTGCAAACATCACTGCAGCAACAGGATTATACTGGAATCATCAAACCTGCCTCAGTGAGAGAACACCTCAGATCTCTTTCCCCTCATCTTGACAGGTACAGAGATATAATAGTGGAGAATATTCTGTTGTTATTGAAATACTGCCTATCTGATGTGGATCAGTTGACAAAGAATGGTCAGACACCTACATGGCAAGGTATTCTAAATGGAATCCCCTTGATGTTGACTGATGATGGTTGTTTAAAGGAAATGTGCGAAGTGCTTGACGGACGCTACTCTGAACTACTTCCTCATCTTTCTAAGGAGTTTATCAGTCAGACCATTTGGAAATGCTCAAAATTGGTTAACTGTCTTGAATGCTTGGGTGTAATCACACCTCTGACTAAAAGACCGTCCTATGTTTCCACTCATATGAAGCTCCGCCATATTGTGGGGGTTGTATCCTTTACAATTGATACTGTATCAAAAGAACTTCTTTCTCTGCTTTGGGAGTATATTAGAAACATTCATCATAGAGAATTGTATCATTTCAACTGCTTCTCTATAATTCCAACCACAGATGACCACCTCTACCCTTTCTCTCAGGCCAACATGGTCCTGTTTGAGCCACCAACCAGGAAACTGATAACTCTGTTTGGATTCCCTATTGTTGATTTTGGGAAGATTTGCTCTGAGGATCAGGAATTTTGGTTGTACAGGGATTTCCAATCCCACTTTGCTCATGAAACTGTACAAGACATTCTTAGACTTTTAGAACATTACCAACACGATGTAGTACGGAGGAATATTACACCTGAAGAATCTGATGTGACAGAGTTCATCCGTTTTCTTGAGAAAAGTGAAGCCTTCAGCCAACAGAGTAGTCACCACTTGAAGAAGCTTCCTCTGTTCAAATTAGTTAGTGGAGAACTGAAACCAATAGATACCTATGCATCAGTTCATGGGATCCACAATTCATTTCCAAAGGATGGCCTTGCTGAGTTGAGTGCCATTGTGAAGACTGTAGTGTTTGTGGTAGTTCCACCATTCTGTGACCAATTCATGAGGAAAGTGGGTGTGACCTTATGGAAAGGCGATGAATTGCAGTTCTATAGAGATCATCTAGTTCCACTGTTTCATGTGTTGCCTGATGAAATGGCTCCTCAGTTGCTCGAGGCTCAAGTAGAACTATTGTTTGAATTGTTCTGTAAACTTGAATGTACTGAGAAATGGGACCCAATTTTTGGAGAACTTCAACGAATACCATTCATATCAAGTCCACAAGGTGCTGTATGTGTTCGGGATTTGTATGATCCTGAGAAGGAGCTTCTGACAGCTTTTCTTCCCGGTGATAGCTTTCCACCTCAGCCATGGATGCCGGGGGAGCATAGTATGAGATTGAAATTTCTTCGTCGTATTGGTTTAATTCAGACTGTATCATGCCAGCTTTGGCTTCGATTTGCCAATGTACTTGCTGAAGAGATTCAGCATTCTGGTGATAAGAGTGAAATTGAATGTAAGTCACGTCTACTGCTGGAGAGTCTACAAAAGAAAGTACAGGGAAATGTCTCCGTGGATTTCTGTACTCAAGCTTCTCATATAGTCATTGCTCCTTGTGAACCACAAGATCATCTGGAGAGAACAATACAGACTGTCTTAAACGATACTGAGTTCAGATTGCCACATCAAGGATGGACCAAACTCTCTGGGTGTGTGGTGGCAGACAGCCAAAGTGACTACTTGATCACCTGTCTAGTCAAGCCCTGTTTAGCTATTAGCCATAGCTTTAGTAGTGATACCTCACAAGAGGTGCTGGACAAACTTGGTATGAGCAAGCCCAATCCTGTTCTGGTGGCACAGAATTTGATTTGCCTTTCGCAGCGCCTTCAAGGATGCAAGGAACTTTCTGTAGGAGGTAGATTAAAGTTAGTCAATGAACTGGAGAAACTGTTTGAATCTCATTATAAGTACATTAATGACATTGAGGGTAGTGAGGACACTATATTTGAAGTCCTCCACAGCAAGAAGTGTATCTTCCTTCCCACATCATTCCTCCTCTTGTCAGCTGAACAAGTCTGCCTGCCTTCATCTACTTCTGTGGACATTTATGATCTCACTCCTTATGTTCTTCCTGTACCACATTACTGCCTCACATTCTCACATTTTCTCAAATTAGCTGGTGTTTCTGAGGAACTCTCAATTCCACAGTGCTTGTTTGTATTGAGACAACTGTACAGAAACCGTGATTTGGATCCAAATGACTGGAAGTCAACCTTAGTGGCCTACAAGCACCTTATATACCTTTGCAGAAAGGTTGAAAATGAGGATCCACCATTAGCTGAGCAGTTAACTGTGGATACAGGGGAAATTCCTCTACCTTCTATTGATAGGAGGCTTCTTCCTTCTACTCAACTGGTATTGGATGATGCATCGTGGATTGGTCAAAGGATTGACACAGGTGTAGTCCAAATTGCTTTGGTACATAGACCACCTAAGGATGAGTTCAGCTATCATACCCTACCAGAATGTCTTGGTGTACGTCTACTCAGTAGATTGATCACTGAACACCCCCATGAGCAGATGCTGCACCCTGCCAATATGTGTAATGCGGAGAGTGTGGCTATAGCTGAGGGTCGGGAGCATGGCTGTCAACATGTGATAGCACTGAACAACATCATATTCTCCAATGAACTCTACCAAGCAGTGCTGAGGATTGTCAGACATGAGACACGTCAAGTACCTTCAGATGAACTGGCTGATAGAGTGAGAGTCAATCTCCAAAGAATCAATGTGAAATGTGTTCAGATGATTAAAACTGTACTGCACAATGAACAAGGACAACTTATTCAAAGTTCGGAAAATGAGGACATTAGCTGTTTTGTTACTTCTGACGATGATGACAGCAGTAGAATAGCTTTCATTGCACCTCACTCTGATTCTCTCAACCCCACTGAGCTGCTCTTCAAACTGTCCAAAGGTTTGAACCTATTCCTTGGGCAAATTATCAAGGACAATGCACTTTTGATTCAGATGCTATCATGCCAAGGACCAGAGGTCATTCCAATTGTGCTGGACAGATTGTGTATTCCGGCATACGAGCATGGGACAGAAGCACAGCCACAGGAGTCTGACATAGGTCAGCCAGTGCAACACAGAGGACGCTTGGATTATCTCATTTTGTGTACTTTCAGGACAGGGGAGATTGTGAAGTATCTCAATGATGCTGGAAACTGGATCAATGCTGAAGTGAATTATAAGGAGGTATCCAATGTTGACAATCAGTTGATGACCTGTAAACTGCAAGTTGGAGCTGATACTGGAGAGGATGGAGCTGTGATTGAAGTCACTTCTGCTCCATTGTTCATGTCAAAGTATTTATCCACTCCACAAGCTACCTACATCAAGAGATGTTGGAAATTGCCTTCAACTTCTGAGGAGGATGAAGATGATGGTACAACACCTCACGAACCTCTGTCTTTCCTCAGCTTTGATGTCAGCAATCCTGATGGTCAATGTCTTGCAGACCAGCTGGGAACTGTTCTAAACGTACCAGGTAACAGTGTCCAAAGGGACATCTACATACGTCTGATATACCACTTGGATTACCTTTGTGTCAAGAACGATTGTGCGAGGAAATTCAGATCAGTTGCAGATGTGTATATAGGCCTACTCAGATCATTGAACATTCGACAGGACATTATAAGGCAAATTGAAGAGATAGTGGAAGAACTGATAAAATCTCGAATGGAACGACAACCATCTGCTGGCGGTTTTGGTGGAGGAGGCGGGAGTCTGGGACATGGGGGTGGAGGTGGGGGTGTTGGTTATATGGGAGGTGGTGGAGGAGGTGGTGCTGGTAGAAGGCATCACAGAGGAGGAGTTGGTTTTGGCTTTGATGGCCTCCAGAACCCTGTGTGGAGACCACGAGGAGCAAATCGCTACCATGACTCTCTGTGGCAACCACCTACTGTGGAAGAACCCCCTCCTCAGCCTAACATAACTGAAGCTAGAATGTGGTTAACTCAATCTCTGAACGATTTTGAAGCAGCCAAGTCACTCTTGGCAACGTCAATACAGTATCGTCAAGATCACCAAGGCCATCAAAACCACCAACTGTCAGTTATTCATATGTTCCCTGCCCAGGTTTGCTTTCTCTGTCACGAAAGTGTTGAAAAGTGCTTGAAAGCACTCTTCTTAGCTCTGTATGGTATGAACAGGCAACTGACTGGACACACTAATGTGAAAGACCTGTGTGAAGAACTACAGAGAAATTCCCATGGGTCACGTGATCCTCCCATAAATCTCATGCCACAAGTGCTTCAAGTGTCAAGCCATTACTTGTGTTGTCGCTATCCGGACTACAACGTACCAATGATGGAACCTGCTCGAGTATATGTGGAGAGGTTCCAGGATGCAGAGGATGTGGTGATGGCTGTTGGACGTATCCTTGAAACTGTACAACAGATAGACAGCATTGCAGAGTTGATGCGTGGAGTGACGTACACAGTTCCCATTCAAAGAGTAGACCCCATTGATCCTCATGGTGAGTGGACCTTGATCTGTTTCATTTGTAAATTGTTACAAAGTATATAATTTGTATATATGTACAATAATTATTGATACCCTACATTTGTACACCGTCCACAGCACAAACTATACTGTGTACAAACAGTAAAGATATACGGTATTATGATGGGACTACTGTATGCATGGTATTCAACAGGAATTTAGAGGCAAATTGATGCGTGATTTTTTGTAGATTTTACCAACAATGGATTGACAACCATTTGATTTACAAATAGTTCTCTTGTTGAAACAATCCAGCTGCTAAAAATCCTCGTGTTCTACAAATAAGAATACATTGTCAAAACATATTGCAATCCAGTGGTTGATTGCAAAACATACTTTCATGATGATTAATATGTAAATACTATACAGTATAATTGTTTGTACTGACTCACTTTCTCTCCAGCTCTCCCCCCAGAGTGGAGACCTCATGATGAAGGAGTAAGGCTTATAGAAATGCCTTTAAAAAAAGGGAGTCAAGAGTACAATGGAGTTGCTGATCTCTTTTTTAGTAGCATGGGAACTCAACAATTTAAGTTATTTAACATTGCCAGAATTCAAAATGTAGACTTATGGAGAGAGTTCTCCCATCGTCGTCAGATGTTTGCACAACAATATAAACCAAGTGGTGTTAGACTGACTTTCCATGGCACTAGAGATAACAACCCTCGGGATATCTATGCTGGTCAGCGTGGACTGGACATCATTAGAAGTGATCGTGGAGCTTATGGAAGAGGGATTTACTTGGCAAAGAATGCTAGTGTATCCCATGGGTACAAACACACCACCAGTGGATTTTGTCAAATGTTAGTGATGAAAACCTTGCTCGGTGAAGTGGATACCAGGAGTACAGGAGGTCCTGTCCCAACTGAACAAGTACAGGGAGGAATCATTCAAACCTTTGATAGTATTCAAGGTGTTCTGGGTAGTGAAATATATGTTGTATTTCGCAATGACCAAACTTACCCTGCTTATCTCATAACCTACCGTAAAAAGTAGATATCGTCGTAGATGGATTGCTACTCAATCACATTATTATGCATTACTCAATTGATATTATTATTGAATAACATGAATTATAATAATAGGTTTAAATATAATATAGTGGAAGTAATTACAGTAGTGCATACTTAGATACTAATAACAATTTGTTGTATTTGATCAATCATTTGTATTATTATTATTATTAATACAGTATAATAATATTGCAATGCCGATGACATCCAATGTCATGCTGTATATAATATAGTCATATAATGTGTATACCTCTGCATCACCCTAGTACGTATTATGCATGTGTACTACGTATAATATATGTATATTATGCATGTGTCACTTCCCTGCAGCCAACCAGCTGCAGATTGCAATATTGCATGCTGTTATATACACATTATAAACAATACCTGTGAGTGAATATATATGAGCTTTGCAATTTGAATTGCCCTTTTATAAATTCAGCTATCTATCAAATTAAAGACATGCAGTTGAGTAGGCCCATTTATTTTAATCTCCCCCCCTTTTTTATGCAGCGCTAGCAGTGTCCACATGCAAGGCATTGTTGGAGACTGTTACAATTATTAAGGTTTAACTGCATGTATGTTTTGAATAAACTTATAGGAAGTATTATACATAATATTGAAAATATAGTATATAGAGAATTATATCTGACGCTAGTTGAATTGTATTGAAGTTTTAGTGAAATCTAATAGTTGTTCCCACTCTATTTATGCATGCATGTGGTAACAACATTTCAAACACATAGTAACAGCTTAAATTATCTGAATTCGGTATGTGTTATGTACGTACATACTACATACACCTGTACATAGCTCCTATGTCTACTACAAATAGTAATAGTAATACGTACATAGTTGCACATCTATATGGTGACACATTATAACTACACAAATATACTATGTACTCTATAAGTATAATTCAGGTAAACTGCTGAGGCTCTTGGTGAATTCAATAAATCTCTGCTATTATTCCTCTGAAGATGTTGCAAATTGTAATACATATTATTATTCTTTATTATTATTTGACTTTAATCAGTTGTTTGTGAGGTAAAGTGAGTGATCATGACAAGAGTTGTGAATTGGGGCTAATTGGTTGATGGTCCTGCATCAACTAGTGATGAGGCCTTGTAGGGAAAAGTGGAAGGTGGATAAAGTAGGGTGAGATAATAGTATGGGAAATCAAAGTGCGTGTAGTGTGAGGCTCTGAAAAGGTAAATATATAGGAACAAATAGGAATAATAAGTGGATTACAATAATAATGCAATATAATGAGACGATAATAAGCAAGTTACAAATATCTAAGAAAGTGGCATTTAGAACACAGACAAATAAAATGAAATGAACAAGGATTGTCTGGATCAAATTTGTTTACAAAGTTGTATCAAAATATTCAATTACTTGATGTTTAATTGATATGAAAGGCAAGTTGAGGTCCAGTGGCAGTAGTGCATTCCACAATCTGACAATCCGATTGAAGTAAAAGTGTCTGGTAGCAGATGAACACCAGGCCCTGTATATTGTAGTTTATTAGCAGAGGTGGTATGTATACTAGAGGATACAAACGAAATAAAATCGAACATTTGGGAGTTATCAGATGGGGTTTGAAGATATTTGATTAGAAATAATAGATCTTGAAGTTCAAACCAATACATAAGCGGTAGGAGATTAGGGACATGACTTGACTGTACAGGTAGGGTGAACATACATACTATTGTCCATAAGGGCTAATACTAGTTTAGGCATTATCATCATTGTAGTAGCACGGGAGATCTGTGAAAAAATCTTTTCCAAACTCCAAAGGCATGCCAAGTTGACCTGCCTTGAGTGGGTCCTTTGTTTGCTGGAGGTCATCATTTGGAATCTTGAGCAGAGAGTCTGCAGGACCTCTGAATACACTGTGAATGGCATTAAAGTCAGGGCGATTGTGGTGATTGGGGTCCCTAAATAATGATATCAATCAGGTCTGAAATGTATACATACGTACATGCATGACATACGACACATGATTGCTAACAAATAACAGACACTCTGACATGTTATCTCTAGGGGAGGTCTTCCCACAACTTCACAGATTCAAGGACTAATTATTATTCAGACAACTACTAGTCTGTAAAAAGTTATCGTTATAAGTGTAACGTTAACGCTACCAACATTTCACAATTTCAACATCTGGCTATATAGTTACAGCTATGGAATCTTAGTTTGCATGAGCTTAATCAGACCGAGTATGTATTTTAACTGGAAATATGGTTCATCTTAAGTATTCAATTGCCGGTAGTATAAATATAGACTAATTTTCACTGGATGGTTAGAGGCTATTCAACAAAACCATTGAGAACATTTACTTTGAAAAAAATACAATATTAAAATCTGGAAATATGAAAATATTTTAGATTGAATTTATGGCTGTTGAATTATACCTGTTTGGTAATTTATGTATACATTAGAATTTTATATACATACATGTATTATAAATATGTACGTTTATCCATTTGTAGATCATGTGTGGTATAGTTAGAGGCTTATGTGCATTAGGTCGACAAATATTTGAGTTACACAGCACACCAATTTATACACTTTCATTTTGCTACCATGCATACTGAGAGTGTGCTAATTGGTAAAAGGGTGAATACATTTTTTTCTTGTACAATACTGTCAAACTTTCAATCAGATCTAACAGGTGGCACAAAACAATAGTGGCAACTGAAAGTATAGCCAGCCTACAGTGACAGCGCTGTACTCAGAAGACCTCATTCCTTTACTGCTCACTACCACTGCCCTGTGAGACACTTTATCACCATACATACATGAAAATGTGATAATAATAATAACAAATTATAGTATAAGGTAGAGGGGTTGTGGTGTCTGTTGATATAGGTAATTGATCAATTATAGTAATACTGAAAATACACATTAATATCTGTACATAAATGTCAGTGGGAATTATTGTTAGTTCGATCGGGCTGTGGCTAAGAGAGCCCTTTTCTCAGATCTGCTCACAGATAGTCATTATTATTGCAGTGATGTCACAAAGATGGTAGAATCAATCCTAGTTGCTTCTGTCTTCTGCATTGCAGGTACTACCTTGTGTAAACACTTGATCCTTAATTTGAAGTCATTAACCAAACTCTTATGAATAACTGTCCCATCAGAGCAGCATATGTACATATAAATTCAATAGTAGACATAGCTTCCAGTAACACATTCGGGTGGAAATCATGTTCAGCTACATAGGATTGACTCAGAACTTCCAATTCATTAGCTCCTGTTGCCACTGTACTTTATCACATTTTGTACATACAGCTATAAGTCAAATTTATTAGTGAAATTGACCATCAACTGAAATTAACAACTTCTTCACATTACTCACTCTGGTTGTTGACTACGCAAGTGCTTTTCCAAATCTTCCCTTGGGAGAAACTCCAGTACAATCATACACTTGAAGGATTGAAAGTTCTTGCCCACACACCCAATTGTATGTCAGACACACAATTTGATATGTGGTCAGAAACTCTTGACTAGGCTAAGAACCACTAAAAATCATGTAGTTTAGTAATGAAGAATTAAAAAATACCTAAATCAGATTGAAAATGTCATGGCCATTCACACTACAAACTAGTGTCATTTAAGTACAAGACACTACAGCTAACGATAGGACAATTTTGTCCAAAATTCATTTATCAGTTAATTTTAGATTCTTCAATGCTAATTATTCTGCAGTGAAAATATTAGACAATGGATGTTTGAAAAAGGGCAATGTGAAGAATGCGATTGGATGATTGTCTTGCATAAAGCTTCCCTATGATTCCCACAAAATCAATCTAAAGGCAATATTTTAGCATGATGGTCATTTGGTATTTCCAATAACTCTGGTCTGTCTCTTAGTTGAACTACAATCTCTTCAAATTTGGGCCGACTGTATTGGTCATAATTCCTACACGGCAGGAATACCAAGCACATGTATG
Source organism: Chondrilla cf. caribensis (assembly GCA_964020155.1). Classification (NCBI taxonomy): domain Eukaryota; kingdom Metazoa; phylum Porifera; class Demospongiae; order Chondrillida; family Chondrillidae; genus Chondrilla; species Chondrilla cf. caribensis. Next base: position 2,647,273 of record OZ026556.1, on the reverse strand, counting down.
TACATGTATAGTACATCATATAACATTTCAATACTACTGCAATGCTTACCAATACAACACCATAAGCCTGTAGATAGCCCTTGGACAACCAGGAGGTGGAGGTTGAATGTATCCTTTATTCTTGTAAATGCTTGGATCACCTATAAATTATGAGTTTGTATGTACATACCAACTGTGTTTTTGGGACACATTATATGCTGTGTGTCCACGGTGAACTATACCAGATGACTTAAGTATGTTGTATCCTATGTATAGAGGCAGACTACAGAGCAGGGCCTAAGGGAGTGGGGGTGGGGGTGAGGGCAGAGGAGATAACTATTCATTGGGTTTGTACAAAGCTTCTCTTTCACAGTCTATTAAAACAGTTCATTGCCCATTGAAGGTCAAAGGCAGGATATTTGAAGTGCATGCCATAAATTTTTACAATACCAAAATTTCTCTTTATTTATCAAATAGAATTTTCAAATTCTTCCATGGGCCTGAGGGGTAATTATTACTGTTGTTGGCCTAACCCTCAGATGAAGAGATCCTCATTCCCTGTAGAATTAATACATTGATTCTATACATCCTGTGTGGCTCAACTGAAATGTGTTACAGCTAGCCTGGAGTACAGTGCATGTTAGAGGACACATACACACATGTAGTATACATACGTATATACAATGCATGAACATACTTTGCACTTGAAGTCATTGCTCAAGAGTATATTCCTTGCTGCCAAGTCACGGTGTACATAACCTCTGCGAGACAAGTAGTTTATTCATTCATTCATTAATTCCTTTAGCAAACTCTCTACAAAATCACAGCAGCTGCTTCACAAACACCAACAGACATGGTGGTGGAAGGTTTATTGCACAGTAAGCCTGTGCAAGGCCTAAGGTTGACAAATTACATCACTGGATTGATGCCAAACCAGCCGAAAATAGACCAAAGTCTCTATCGGCTGGGGGACTGGGAGGTAATCACTGGTTGCCATCAAAATAGGACGTTGGTCCCCAAGCCGAAGAAAATGAACAGGCATACATGATTCCATCGAAATACACAACATAAACATGTAACAAACCTGAGAAGGTACAATACAAAGGTACATACATGTACGAAGATGACTGCAATGTTTCAGTGAAATGCATTTTTCCGGAGGAAGTTGAACTTGCGAAACTGAAGCATACTCCATGTCATCATCAGAACAAGAGCTATTTAGTGGTGATTCCTGGAAACTCTCACATTGGGATGACAAAGTTAGACTCCTCTGTGGCTCTATTCGATACTTGCAATTGACTACGGTGGACAGTTTCAGTGTCTGCAGTTGAGCAGGACAAAGAAGGTAATATCCAATGATAACATACAGACTTTAGGCCGAGATCTCATAGTCCACCTCTTCGATCGGTCTATTATTATCGCGCCCGTTATCCGCTCCGGATTGTCCTTGGAGCTGCGGAGAGCTATATACGACGGGTCCTTCATAGGAGTGAGAAACCACGTGAAAACCGATTTCTGTCCGTCTCAACGCATGAGTAATCTGACGGTTCGTTGTCCGTTTTCAGTGTCCGCCCTACCGTGACCTGGTACTCTGTTTCTTCTACACCCAACCTGATGTTTTGAGGACGATCCGATTGGTGAATGCCACATCTACCACTTCATCACAGTCATTTCATTTCATTTCATTGAATTATAAAGAAATGGGACCACTTAGCCAATGCAGGCTATTTTACAGGGTTGCCATGGTAAAAAGCTAACATAATACACGTACAGTAAAACAGAAGACATTAAATAATAATAAAAGAATTAAATTAGTCCAGATTAAATAATCTGGACTGTGATGAAGATGTTGACCTGGTATTATTGGAAGGGTCTATAAAAGGCTCCGAATGATGGTTCAACAACTGCCTGGAACATTTGCCACTTCTATATCGATCAACTGTGATCATGAGGATAACAAATCCGATGAGAAGACCACCAACAATAGTTCCAAACGGAACACCGGCAATAATAATACCGCGTTCAAATTCCTCATTCATTGCAATTGATGTCTTGCACACTCTCCAATATTGCCCGCACTAGAGAACATAATGATATTATAGCATAGACACTACTATAGAGTGTCTATGATGATAGTAAATCAGTATAGTGGCGCTTTTTAGTCATTAGGCACTGGGCGTTTATAATTGTTCCAAGAAAGTGCCGCAATTCCGAGATATGCAATTCCTAGAAGAAGGAAAGACAAAGGAAGTACCGAAAGACGAAGAAGCAGTCGCTCGAGGATTTCAACTCTTAGAGACTGTATTCTTTCAGGTACAAGAGCAGTTTTGTTGCAGTACATTTCGACGACAATAACACTCTGTTCTTCATTATAATACTATTGTTATAGTATTGTGATTATTCTGTTTCGCTTTCATTTTCAGTTTCTCTGAGAAAACATGAACGTGGACGACGATTTCGGTACCAGACAGCCTCCTCTCACTGAGTTCATCAAAAACCTACTTCAGAGGTATACGGACGGCGGTCAAATTTTAAAGGTATGTTCGTATACATTAATGTTAATAATGATTGGAAGTGCTTCAATGTAATTTACCTAAACAAGCCAGCCATAAAAGTACCTTGTAACCCTCGAAATGTTGGTTTAACTCCTGTCAGCGCACTTGTGTTTTTCCAGCTAAATGACAATCGCGTTATGCTTCAAGCATGTTCGGCTCGCATTTTCCAAGCAAGTTGTACCTCCGATTGAAACTCAAATACCCCATCTCATTCATATCCACTACCAAAATTTCTGTTGTACTTAACTAGATATCTAAAACTATATTATCCATCTGTATCAAGTTTTGTTTCCATTTAATCACATAGCTGGTCAGGCATACCTTCCAACTAAACGCTAGCCTGGTTTATGCCTGTGTCCAAGTTTTTTTAGCATGCCTTATGTATGTGTATGCATAGGTATGTTTGCTGTCATGATTATGACGTAGTCTTCCCCCCATTTCAAGGATGTCATATCCAGCAAAGAAAAGAGTCTACATTTGATTAAAATTATGAATATTGGTATAATGTCTATGTATATTTAATATCAAGCTAGTGTGGTCAACATCTTCATAACATCATCTTTGGATCCTAACTATCCCTACCATTAAAACCAGTTATCTGTTTCAAACAAGTACTGTAACAAAATTATTACTGTTCAATAGAACAAAACTACATCTGTGCCCCACAAGATGAATTATTATAAGGAGGCTGCAGTTGTAAAAAGTACTGTTGTAAAAAGGTCCAACTTTATTGTTCATGCTTGTGTCCATTTCCCATAGGAACTCATCCAGAATGCTGATGATGCCGGTGCCCATACAGTTAGGTTTGTCATTGATTCACGACAGCATCCAAGAGATCCTGGTGGACTGTGGAAACCAAGTCTCTCCGCATTCCAAGGCCCTGCTCTGCTAGCATGGAACAATACTGTATTCACTGATGCTGACTGGAAGAACATTGGCAAGATGCACCAGAGTGTTAAGGAAGAAGATGTCCTGAAGGTTGGACGATTTGGTCTAGGATTCCAGTCAGTTCATCATCTTACAGGTTTGTTATACTGAATGCTGGATAGATATTTATAGATATGGAGCCATTCTTCTCGGAATACTTCAAAATTCTCATTGAATCACTGTATCCTAGTATATGACCTCAATAGGGCATTCAGTGATGTACAGTGAGATTTCTGATACATATTTTTTATTAGTAATGAAAATTGGTCATTTGAATAAAATTTATCAGTTGGATGATATTTCCACCTATTAATTGATAGAAGATCACTGAAATTTTTAAAAGAACAAAGTAGTGTACTGTGTACTATATTTTCTCATATATTAGTGCATCTTGTTTCTGTTAACTAAGGATAATCTATTATTTCTTTATTATTATAAGTATTACCCTAATGGCTGACATTTTCACGGGATGTAATTTTCACAAATTAGTGGATTCGAGACTTTTTGCATTTTTATTTTTGTAACACCAACGTCATTTGCGAACTTAATTAATGCCTACTAGACCTTTAATGCGTAGATCAATGTACTGGTAACAATAAGTAGATAGGTAGACAGAAGAAACAATAAAAAAAGTTAACTAGTGTATTTCCACGTGTTAGCTCAGTGTGCTGTGTGTTCAAGTTCGGTTCTTTGTTGTTTGTTGGGAAAGGAAGCCAGCAATGTCTCGTAGGTTCGAGTTTCAGAGTTGCATTCGTGGATACCACGTTCATCAGAGTATTTGGAGTGGCAGCAGCAGTCAGGTGCTTGCCTGCCAACGGGAACCACACAACAGGGAAGACCTGTTTGCTGTTGGAGTGTACAAAGATGCAACACTGGTTGGGCATGCTCCCCGCAAGTTCTCTTGTGTGTTCTTACTCTTTGTACAGCGTGGAGGAACAATAATATCACAAGTTACTGGCTCCAGGCAGTATTCTAGCGATCTACCTCAAGGAGGATTGGAATTATCCCTGTGTCTACGTGCAGCAAGACTAGTGATTTAATGAGCCAAGTCTCACTAGAAACTATCTCGGAACCCGAAATGGCAGTGAAATGCTCAGCCAAAGTTGAGCCTGGACCATCAGTTAAAGACTCTGTGGACCATCTGGATCCCCAAGCTTTTAAAGGTGATCGAATCTGTCCATGATGTTTCTGACTAGATTGCAGTTCAAGACAATGTTCTCAATAATGAAGATTGCAAGCCATTACCAACGGTCAAAGGCTTACAGATAAACACATCAATTTCGCGCAGAGGCTGATCCATCAGCAGTTCATCCATGTAAATGGCCTTCGTTTGACCCATTTGCAAAACAAGCCCTATTCTGGAGACAGGCGAAACGTTTTGCAAATCCTCTTCATTAAAGAGAGTCACTGGGTTGTTGTGGCATCGTTGAATGGGAACAGGTTCTTGGTTTATGATTCAATGTACAAATCCTTACATGAACAAACAAAGAAGCTCGTGCATCTACAAACTGGGCAGTGCCATGATACAGTAATGGTTGGTACACAAAGGCAGACCGGTGCCCAAGACTGTGGACTGTTTGCCATTGCATTTGTCATTTCGATTGCTTTTGGCCAAGACCCTGGCAAGATGACATACAACCAGAGTAAGATGAGAGAGCACTCCATCAAGTGTTTGAACAAAAAGGCCATTCAGGTGTTCACATAAAATCGTCAATATCAATCTCTCAATATTTGATTACATTTGTGTTTCAGATAGCAGTAATTATTACTGTATTATTACATTGGCAGAATACTAATTCAAAGCTCAACTGATTTTCTGTTCACTGGTACATAATCACTGGTAAGAGTCAGGCTGCGGCCTTGTCAATGGAATAGCTGCTGTTGGAAATTCCTGCTGCTCTGAACCCATTCTGCACAATCTCTGGGTTGTTCTGTGTATGATAGAATGCGTTCACAAACCACAGAGCACCAAGTGGCTACATGTGGCTCAACTTCAGATCTATGGGTTTCTCTAAATGTTTGTTGCTGTCAATTTGGTGCTTTACCTCTCCAGCATACCATATCTGAAAAGATGCCCAAAGGCTGTCCTTGATTGACTTGTTCAAACCTAAATCAATAGGTTGAAGTCAGTCAGTGCAGTTGGCTGGCACCATAACAGCCATAATGCTGTTCTTTTCCAACACGGAACACACTCTATCTGTGATATACCCCTTGAAGTGGTCAAAGATAACCAGAGCAGGCTGGGTGGATGCCAGATTGTCTTCCCTACGGACTTCATCGATGTAGGGGATGAGCACCTTGTCAAAGTACCTAAGCATTGTTGTTTCGTTTGCCCAGTGGTTGTCATTGTGCATGTTTTCCCATGTCTTAGGAAAATGAAATACTGGGAGGCAGGCAGAAGTTTTCCACATAGATCAATTGAGGGGGTAGAAACGTTCCTGTCAATTCGCCAGCAAGAAGAGCCGTGATCTGCCTCTTTTCGTCCACCCCACAAATCTCGACGCGCTTCGATCCTTTTGCCTCGAATGTCCAGTTCAACACTGGAACATATTGAATTCCCGTTTGATCCCAGTTGATTACAAGGTTCAGTGGGACTTCCACGAATTCCACAATGGTGCGGATAACTTGTATAAACTGCTCCTTCAGCTCGTCAAAATCTTTAGGCATGACTTTTGCTGCTGAAGTGTTGGCTTTGCACTTCACCCACCCCATCCTGCCTAGTAGACATTTTGCCCAGTCTCAAGTGAGAATAACAGGGCCACCATCATTCTCTGCCAAGAGGTTGGTATCATGTGTTGTAACAATTCCCCTAGCTACAGCTGTAGCAATGGGAGTGTTTACAACAGCACCAGAAAACCTCGTGCTAAGCAAGAAGGCTTTGACTTGCTCTTCTAGTTCTCCTAGAAGCAAAGGCCTGCATCTCCTTTGGGTGGGAACAGTAGGCACTGAAGACTGTTTGCCCTTCGAAAGTTCCTTCTTGTAGGCGTTAATCCAACTTGAACAGTGCTTTCCTTCAGGTCATCGAACTCCTCCATAGTGCAAAGTAGCAGTAACATCAAGTTCGGCTGCATGCTTGGCGATTTTCGTCTTGTTGGCTTCTGTGATGCCTTGCTATGGGCCTTGCTTCTTGTTGGCTTTCACAGATGTTTTCTCTAGCTGCTGGATCTCCTTCTGGGCAGTGCAAACAGCTGCTGGAGGAATCGTTGGGCATCCTGTGAAGGCTTGAAGTATAGTCCTTGATATTCTTCACCATCTTCACAGAAGAACAACCGAGCAAAGGATCACACAAGTTACCACTTTTGGGGTGTTGATATCACAGAATGACAAAGGTCATGTATGACTATTTCATCAACACGCACCTAACCGATGCCATATTGTCGTATGCAGCCGGGCAATGGCACAAGAAATTTCACGATTTCATTGTCGCGAACTTTCCCTATTCACAAAATTCACAAATATAAAGTCCTGCGAAAATTTCAGCCATTAGAGTATTATCCTATAATCTTATATTATTATTATTATTATTATTATTATTATTATTATTATTATTATTATTGGTATCTTTATTTTGACAGATCTACCAACTATAATGAGTGGAGACTTTGTTGGGATTTTGGACCCCCATGAAACAATCATAGACAGAAATCCAAGAAGGACTGGGAAGGTGTTCACAATGAACGAATTCTGTTCATATCCAGCCCAGATGGAGCCCTTTCGGGATGTTTTGGGGTTCAGCCCTAATCAGTACTACGATGGTACACTGTTTCGATTCCCATTCAGAAATGGAGAATTCCAGTCGGCTATTTCCGACCGTGTCTATACTCCTAAGGAGGCTGAAGGTGTTTTGTATGGATCTTTAGCAGAAGAGGCTCAGCGTATTTTGCTTTTTTTGAACAATGTAACGACTGTTGAGCTCTACAGCTTACCCCAAGGAAGCTATGATCGTAATCGTCAACTGCTCTTGAAGATTTCCGTCACTCCACACGAAGTGTGTGCTGGCAGGCAGTGGTGTCGTGACATGTGTCTACAGTACGAGCGATCTGCTAATGTTCCAGTTAGCAGTCACGTCAATCGCTGTACTGTTTCTGTGAGTGGACCCCTTGCTAGATCTCATGGGACATACACCTGGTTGATGTGCAATACAATCGGTGCCAGGAACTCCACCATGAGGGACCTAGCAACAAAGATCAAGGTAGTTCCTTGGATTGGCTTAGCTGCCCCGCTATCACCTGTGATTCTTCCTGGCAACCATCAATTCCAAAGCCCAGTATTGGAAAATTGTAGTACAATCGAACAAAGTGTCAAAAGCAGTGTGTCCAAAAACGTTCAGGCTATTAACTGGGGAGACCCCCCTTCTACCCTGAGTAATGGAGGCTTTGCCTACTGTTTCCTTCCTATGTCTACCACGTCTACAACTGGCCTCCCGTTACATGTTCATGGCTATTTTAGCCTTTCCGACAACAGGAGAAGAGTTCGTTGGCCAGATGCTGACGATAAGAGTGATGAAGCAATGTGGAACCAGTATTTAATGGAGCAGCTCATTGCGCCTTCATATGCTATCCTGGTTACAGCCAGATGTAGCCTTACTAGGTATAGAGGCTTTCAACTGTCAATGGACAGTTTGCAGAGTAATAAGGATCCTTATGCTCTGCTTCCTCTCTTGAGTGTAACCAAGGAAACATCATGGAGGCACCTTGTCCAGTGTGCACTCCCCCTTCTTGCTCAGCTCCCAGTATTGTGGACTCCAGTGAATGGAGGCCAGTGGATTGAGTCTAGCAAAGCCTACTTTGTCCCCCGACAATTTCCACTTACTGTGGCCAATTTCCTCCTTCAGCTGAACTGTCCCATTGTACATCTCCCAAGTAACATACAGCAGGACAGCCATGTTATGGTACAGAGGATGCTATCTCCACAAGTCACCAGAAATTACATCAGGAAAGCTGTCAGCCATGCCACACAAATTCTCTGCAAAAACATTAATTTACTCTGTGATGTTTTGAGGTATGTCACATCAGATGGCACTGGGGATCTCCAAGGTCTCCCTCTGATACCCTTGAAGCAAGCCAATACCGTTAATACCTTTACTAGTCCTTACGAAGCAGCCATCTATGTTCAAGAGCAGAACGATAACTTAGTCAATGATGTTTTATTTGGTTTGGATGACATAGTGGTATCCACTAGCATTCCTTCTGACCTCAAAAGACGATTCGGAGAGATAGCCGCATCCAGGCAGTATCAGTTACAGTTAGCAAATGCTAATGTCGTTTGCTCTCAGCTCCTTAGTCAGTCTATGCAAAAATGGTGTTCACCAAATGCTAATCAAGTACAGTGGTGTATTGGCCAGTATGGTCATCCTCCCAGTAGCTGGTTGTCCTCAGTCTGGAGGTACATAGCTCAGAACAGACAACTGAACTATGTCACTGGTCTCCCTCTTGTGGCAGTACAAGGCCCAGACAACCTGCCCAACCGCGCCAATATCACACTGCATGCTCTGAACTGTAATGGCACACTCTTCAGAAACAACCCTTATTGCTCTCAAGAACTGTGTGCTATTGCACAGAATTTGGGGTGCACTATTGTGAACGATTCTCACCTCTACGCACCCTTGCAAAGTGATCTTAATAGACTGCTTCCTATGCTATCACCGCAAACATTTTTCACAGCAATGCAGTCTCTCTTTAATGTTCAGAGGAATGTTGCCAGGCTATCCACATCATATAAGAGGGCATTAAGAGGGATTTTGGTACAGGCTGTACCATCTCCAAATGGCAACACAAGAAGGTTTCTTCAATCACTACCTTTGTGTGAAATTGGTGTAGGGAATGCCCAGACTACATTTTGTGCCCCCAACACACAAGTGGTCATATTCCCGAGTAGTGGCATTAGTTTTCCACACAGTCTTCCTTTTCCTTGGAACATTCTGAATCTCCAGACGTCTACTGATGAGCAATTTTATTGTTCTGTTCTAGGAAGGCAGCCTCTTTCACTTGGAGCACTGGTATCTCAGAGCATCTTCAATCATGCTGAATCATGCAATGCTACAATTCGTAATAGAATTCTTGTGTGGATCATAGGAAACACCAATCCTCATGCCCGAAGTGAGGTTGAAAACTTTGTCTTATCAAAAAGATGTGTTCCTAACACACAGAATACTCTATGCTTTGTGTCCGAGTTGTACGACCCCAATGACAGTAAGCTTAAAGAATACTTCCACTCCAAGGAGGCAGCATTTCCAGCAGATGACTTTCGACCTGTACTATACAAACTTCAGCAGTTTGGTTTGAAGACTTGGAGCTCAGTTACAAACAACATTTCATCCTTCAATTCATTTCTTGTGGATAGAGCCAAGTCAGTGTCATTCTTACAAATTCAAGGATTGGACCAGGAAGCCAAGAAGCGCTCAAGGCTGCTACTACAGGAAGTGACCAACAGTCCCCACTGTACTCATCTGTTGAATTCTTTGTCGGATGTCAGATTTCTTTATTGCCAACAGTCTCCACCTCGTGGCTACATCAGTTCTCTTGCATGGGCCGGTAGTAGTTGTACACAGCTGTTCTCATTGAAGCAGCTGTTCTTCACCGATAGCATTTGTTATACAGCTAGTCTGGTCGGTTCCGTACATCCTATCCTGTCAGAGGAGTACATGGATAGCATTGTACGCCTGGGAGGAAACACCCAGTTTTGTGCTTCTACTAGCAACCAAGATGTATTGAAACATTTCCAAAACATTGTATCATTACAGATAAGGCATCCAAAGGAGATAAGCTATATGGTGGAGCACATCTACAAGTGGCTGCAAATCAACTCACCAACATGTTTTGAATCATGTAGCTACCCCTTCATTTGGAATGAATCCATTGTTAGTCATTTCCTACACAGGAATCAAGTAGCTCTGGAGCCACTGACCGAGAGATGTACACTTGCTCCATATCGATATTGCTGTAAGGATTTACGTATACTGGAAAGGTATGTATCCATGTGGAAATGCTGTGGAGTGAAAAAATCTTTCACAGAAGAAGACGGTGTTGCAGTGGTGTGTGAAATAAGGAAACAAACATCAGGAAAGCTATGCCAATCTGATCTAGACATAGTTGTGAATGTTGCTAAAGTTCTGTCTGACAGGGAGAACCATGATTTGATACCCTCCATGTACCTACCTAGCCATCGCAACACTTTGGAGAGTCCCTCTGAATTGACTTACCATGACTTCTATGTTGATCTCACTGGATCTGAAGATGATGATTTCCTCTTTGTTCACCATGACATTACCTCTGATGTAGCTAGATTCTTCAAGGTAAAGTCACTCAGCACTCGAGCTGTACACTCGGAACCCTTGGGAATTAAATATGAATGTACAGGTCCTTATGAGTCAATTACTCACAGGATTCATGAAGCGGTAGAGGAATATGGTGACCAAATTGATGTATTCAAAGAACTCATTCAGAATGCCGATGATGCTGGAGCCACTGTCGTCAAGTTTCTGATTGACTGGAGAGATTGGAGGGGAGACCAGGGCAGCAAGCTTTTGACCAAAGAAATGAAGACATGGCAAGGTCCAGCTCTATATGCCTACAATGACAAGACCTTCTCTGATGATGACTTGAAGAATATCTGTAAGGTAGCTGGTGAAACAAAGAAATTGGATGTGAAGAAAATCGGTCGCTTTGGAATTGGCTTCTGTGCCACTTACCACATCACAGATGTCCCAAGTTTTGTTACCAGACAATTCCTGCAAATTTTTGACCCCCATCTCAAGTACCTTGGTGATCGTGTCAAGTCCACTGAGCCAGGAATGCTGATCAATTTTGTCAGAGAGAGAGGAGGACTGCAGAAGTACTTTGGTTCTCAGTTGGAGCCATACCAAGGAGTGTTTGGATGTGACTTGTTCAACTGTGGACAGGATGGATTCCAGGGTACACTGTTTCGCTTTCCTTTCCGTCAACAAGGTGTTATCAGTGAAATATCCAGTGATGTTTTTGCTCAGAACTCCAAAGCTGTGGAGTCATTAAAACAGTCACTCATTGGTAGTTCACGGACCTTGTTGTTGTTCCTCCAAAATGTTAACAGAGTTGAACTGTATGAGTGTGATGGGATATCAGGTACTCCTAAAAATGTGAAAATGGAGAGACTTTTCTCCATTTCAAAGTCTGGTGTTGACAGTCAAGTATTTCAGAAGAATTTCAAGATATGTGAAAACTTCTCCAGCATTTCTCCATGTTCACAGGTTGTGCAGATAGCATCCCAATGTCAATCTAGTGGTTCAGAAGTACATAACTGGATTGTGTCCTCAGCAATGGGGAAGAAAGCAAGCCTCTACTTTGCAACTGGACAAGAAGGAAAGTCCAAAGGACTAGTCCCAATGGCTGAAGTGGCTTTAGAAGTGGTCAAAAAAGGTAACCAACTGAAGATTATTAAGAGCACCAGAGGTGGAATATCCTGTTTCCTGCCTCTGCCAATTACTACTAGTCTGAGTTTTCATGTCAATGCTTATTTTGATGTGTCAAAAGATCGCAAGTTATTGAAAGGAGTTCAAGGATCTGAGCAAGACAAATGGAATATCATGCTGATGGCTGATGCTCTGTTGGAAGCTGTCTTAACTCTCTTTGAATTTCTCACTGGTAATGCTCCTTGTGGAAGCAAGGAAGGAATGGTTTCGTTTTTGAATGATTACTACTCACTGTTCCCCGTGGGGATGGGTAATTCTTCTTCAGTTGTAGATAGTGTACAACCATATCTATCTGGAGCCTTTGAGAAAGAATTTTTAGTTATAGCAAGGAAGTTGATATGGTGCTCAGCATTTGGTGGCTGTTGGATGCGTCCCTGTGATGTAGTGGTTCTGAGTCACGAATACCCATTAACCGGAGCATTTTGGGATACTGCTTTTGATCTATTAGTGGAATTGGCAATTCCCATAGCCAAAGTTCCCACAAACCTCAATCATCTTTTCAAAGATAATTCAGTTTCTTTCAGAACTTTTTGTGAAGAGCATGTTTTCAGAGAATTGAATGATTTACCCATTGGTTCCAGAGACACAATTGTACTCCATTTCCTGAAGAATTATGATACTATTGTTCTATATCATCCCTGGATTGAGGAGTTGCTGAAAGGTACTCCATGCATACCCACTAAGCCGTCTGGTGTACTATGCAGGCCATCTGACCTAGTAGATGCATCTAATCGGATCTTGAAAGTGTTGTTTGACGAAGAAGAAGGACGTTTCCCAGTTGATACGTACTTGGAGATGGTTTCCTTGAAACGTCTTGGGATGGCACATGGTCGTTTGAGGGATGATGATGTCATTAACAGAGCTAAAACAGTTTGTATTCTTCATGAAACTGAAGGTTTTGATACAGCATTACAAAGGAGCAAATGTGTTGTCAATTATTTGACAGATTATCACCGTGACAGTAAAACCAGTTTTCCATCAGAAAAAGACAAACAATTATTTACATCACTGTCTAGTGTTCCTTTCTTGCTGTCTGCACAAAGACCTGAAGGTTCCACTGTATGTTGGTTGAAATGGACACCATTCCTTTCAGCACAGCAATTATATCTTCCAGAGTACTCCAACCTTGTGTTTACACAATATCCAGTGGTCAATCATGGAACGTATGAATTTGATCGTAACCTCAGTAGGATGTTGACATTTCTGTCCAACCCTGACACAAATACAGTCATTCAGCAACTGAAGAACCTTGTGACATGGTGGACCGGGGGTGGAAAGGAAAACAAGACCAATGAAGATGATCATTTACTTTCTGAAGCAACTAATGCACTGTACTCCCATTTGCATCCAAGGCAACATAGCTATTTTTCGAAAACAGATAAAATAGAAGCCAAACAGTTAGATTTCATCAAAGAACAGCTAGATGGACTACCTTTTGTATGGGAAAATGGCTTCTACCATGTTGATCAAGTGTTCACTGAAGAGCTACATTGCTGTCCTCCTTATATGGTCAAACTCACCCATCATGTTAACTTCTTTGTTAAAGTTGGTGTGAAGAAAAGGGCTAGCAGTGATCAGCTCATTGACATGCTGGTGAAGATCAAGGAGGATCATGAGGAACAACCCTTATCAGATGAATTAGTAGATTTATGTGTTGCTATTGCTACGAGACTCTCTCTTGAAGAAAACCAATCTGAAGATCTCTGTCTCCCTGACTGTGATGGCATCATGCGCTGTAGACCACAACTCATGTATATGGATGAGCGTGATTATACCTGGCTATGTAAACATGATGCATTTGATGGTATAACTGGTGAAGTCTTTTATCTTCACAAAAACATCTCCTGGACAGTGGCTATGAATCTTGGACTGTCCAACCCTATCCAAGCCCTGTTGGAACAGTATGTGGACAATGCCTTTATGAATGGTATTGAATATGGACAAGCAGAAGATCTTTGTGACCGATTGAGTAACATCCTTCATGGCTATCATGCTGATAGTTCCATATTCAAAGAGTTCATTCAGAATGCTGATGATGCTGGTGCCTCTGAAATTGCTTTTGTATTGGACAGGAGAAAGTTTAAAGACAAGAAGCTACTTTCTCAAATGCCACATTGGAAGAAACTCCAACAGATGCCCTCTCTACTTGTATTCAACAACAAGAAGTTCTCAGATGCTGACATCAGGAGTATCACAAGACTTGGCAGAGGTGGCAAACAGGACACACCTGCGACAATTGGTAGATTTGGCATTGGATTCAACGTTGCCTATCACATCACAGACTGTCCAGTGTTTGTGTCTCACAGTGAGGGTGGTGCTCCTGAACACTTCTGTGTGTTTGATCCCACTCTCCAGTATGCTCCAGGAAGTAGCAAGAGCCATCCTGGAAGGAGATGGGAGCTATCCAAAAAGCAAGGAGACCTTACTACATTATTTGTGGACCAAATGCAACCATTTTCAGAGGAAACACTTGAGCTTCTTTCTAGAACATGTCAAGGTTCTTTCCCTCAGCTACGCAGTGATAATAAGTGGGAAAATGGTTTTGTGATATTCAGGCTCCCTCTGACAAGAGAAAGGGAGGTATTGCCAAAGAAGATAAATAAAGGGTACAAAATGACTCAAGTTCATTTGAGACAACTGATGGATGATTTTGTTGATGAAGCTGGTCAAATGCTACTATTCCTCAACTGTGTTAGAAGAATCTCTTTGTTTGAAATAACTGGAGATAATAGATGTACACTCTTGGGATCTTTCCATGCTGATCTGACACCAAATTCAGAGTGTCTGTGTCATGACTTCAACTCCAAGGTAACCAACGAGATCAAAATGGTCAAAATGGAAAAGTGTACAAAGTCACTCAGTACTGTATACAGGCTTGCAGTGAATTGTGCACAGAGAGAAGTAGTGACTGATGAAAAAGGTGCCAAGCGCTTCAACATGAAAATAAGCTCAGAAGAGTGGATAGTTAGCAAAAGATTTGGAGGACAAGACGTTGATGAAACATTGTTGGCTACAGGGTTCAGATGTAGCTTCCTACCATTGGGAGGTGTGGCTGCCAGACTTCCCCTCGGTAGAGGCCTATATGATCATAGCAGTAGATCTCCTAGGTCACTGTACTGCTATCTCCCTCTACCCCTTGAATCACATCTACCAGTTCATGTCAATGGTCACTTTTGGTTAAATGACTCCAGACGTAACTTACAACACAGTAAAGGAGACCATGAATTGAAGGAATGGAACGCAGCAGTGTGCAATGATATCTGTGCTAAAGCGTATGTGGACTTGTTACTGTACTGCAGAGGTGTAAGGACTGGAGAAGACAGCCAATTCAATCCATCTTGGTACTATGGACTGTTTCCCAACTGTACAATTGAAGGACCTCTGGAAAACTTCAACTTACCGTGTAGGGTTTACTCTTTACTTGTGGATCAAAATGCTCCTGTTCTACTGGTGAAGAAAGAGAATGAAGATGATGAATGTGTTCATCCTCAGTGGCTAGCCTTGAGTAATTCCATTCACTCACAAAAGGGGTTGTTTTACAAGGAACCATCCTCTACGGTTCCAAGGCATGAAGTATCACAAGCAAGGTTTTTGGCTTCATCAGGAATGAAAGAGTCAAGAAGCTCCGAAGATGATAAGCCAAAGGATCTACAAGGAGTGATTTTGCTGAAGCTAGGACTGAACTTGACCTCAGCACCATTTAGAATTGCTACATGTGTGCAAACATCACTGAACCAGGATTATACTGGAATTATCATACCTGCCTCTGTGAGAGAACACCTCAGATCTCTTTCCCCTCAGCTTGAGAAGTACAGAGATATAATAGTGGAGAATATTCTGTCTTTATTGAAGTACTGCTTATCGGATGTTCATCAGGTGACTAAGAACAGTCAAACACCTATTTGGCAGGCTATTTTGAATGGAATCCCCTTGATGTTGACTGAAGACAGTTGTTTGAAGGAAATGTGTGAAGTATTTGATGGTCGTTATTCCAAACTACTTCCTCATTGTTCTCAGCAGTTTATCAGTCAGACCATTTGGAAATGCTCGGGATTGGCTACCCACCTTGAACACTTGGGTGTAATCAAGCCTCTTATTGAACAACCATCTTATGTTTCCACACATCTGAACCTCCGCCAAAATGTGGGGGTTGTATCCTTTGATACTGCATCGAAGGACCTTCTTGCTCTGCTTTGGAAGTATATCAGAAACATTCATCATAGAGAATTGTATCATTTCAACTGCTTCTCTATAATTCCAACCACAGATAACCACCTCTACCCTTTCTCTCAGGCCAACATGGTCCTGTTTGAGCAACCAATTAGGAAACTGATAACACTGTTTGGATTCCCTATTGTTGATTTCGGGAAGATTTTCCCTAAGTATCAGGAATTTGGGTTGTACAGCGATTTCCAATCCCACTTTGCTCATGAAACTGTACCAGACATTCTTAGACTTTTAGAACATTACCAACACGATGTAGTACTGAGGAATATTACACCTGAAGAATCTGATGTGACAGAGTTCATCCGTTTTCTTGAGGAAAGTGAAGTGTTCAGTCAACAGAGTAGTCACCACTTGAAGAAGCTTCCTCTGTTCAAATTAGTTAGTGGAGAGCTGAAACCAATAGATACTTATGCATCAGTTCATGGGATCCACAATTCATTTCCAAAGGATGGCCTTGCGGAGTTAAGTGCCATTGTGAAGACTGTACAATTTGTGGTAGTCCCACCATTTTGTGATGAATTCATGAGGAATGTGGGCGTGACCTTATGGAAAGACAATGAATTGCAGTTCTACAGATATCATCTAGTTCCACTGTTTCATGTGTTGCCTGATGAAATGGCTCCTCAGTTGCTCAAGGCTCAAGTAGAACTTTTGTTTGAATTGTTCTGTAAACTTGGATATACTAAGAAAACAAGGGGATCATGGAACATAATTTTTGGAGAGCTTCAACGAATACCATTCATATCAAGTCCACAAGGTGCTGTATGTGTTCGGGACTTGTATGATCCTGAGGAGGAGCTTCTGAAAACATTTCTTCCCAGTGATAGCTTTCCACCTCAGCCATGGATGCAGGGGGAGCATATGAGATTGGATTTTCTTCGTCATATTGGCTTAATTCAGACTGTATCATGCCAGCTTTGGCTTCAATTTGCCAATATACTTGCTGAAGAGATTCAGCAATCTGGTGATAAGAGTGAAATGGATTGTAAGTCACATCTACTGCTGGAGAGTCTGCATCAGAAAGTACAGAAGAATGTCTCAGTGGATTTCTGCACTAAAGCCTCTCAAATAGTCATTGCTCCTTGTGAACCACAAGATCATCTGGAGAGAACAATACAGACTGTCTTAAATGATGCTGAGTTCAGATTGCCACATCAAGGATGGACTAAACTCTCTGGTTGTGTGGTGGCAAACAGCAGCAGTGACTACTTGATCACCTGTCTAGTCAAGCCCTGTTTAGCTATTGGCTATAGCTTTAGTAGTGATTCCTCCCAAGAGGTGCTGGACAAACTTGGCATGAGCAAGCACAATTCTGTTCTGGTGGCACAGAATTTGATTTGCCTTTCACAGCACCTTCAAAGGTGCAAGGAAATTCCTGTAGAAGATAGATTTAAGTTAGTCACCAAACTGGAGAAGCTGTTCGAAGCTCATTATAAGTACATTAATGACAGTGAGGGTAGTGAGGACACTATATCTGAAGTCCTCCACAACAAGAAGTGTATCTTCCTTCCCACATCATTCCTCCTCTTGTCAGCTGAACAAGTCTGCCTGCCTTCATCTACCTCTGTGGACATTTATGATCTCACTCCTTATGTTCTTCCTGTACCACATTACTGCCTCACATTCTCACATTTTCTCAAATTAGCTGGTGTTTCTGAGGAGCTCTCAATTCCACAGTGCTTGTTTGTATTGAGACGACTAATCAAGAAATACAAAAATCGTGATTTGTATCCAAATGACTGGAAATCAGCTTTGGTGGCCTACAAGCACCTTATATACCTTTGTAGAAAGGTTGAAAATGAAGATCTGCCATTAGCTGAGCAGTTAACTGTGCATACAGGGGAAATTCCTCTACCTTCTATTGATAGGAGGCTTCTTCCTTCTACTCAACTGGTATTGGATGATGCATCGTGGATTGGTCAAAGGATTGATGCAAGTGCAGTCCAAATTGCTTTGGTACATAGACCACCTAAGGATGAGTTCAGCTATCATACCCTACCAGATTGTCTAGGTGTACGTCTACTCAGTAGATTGATCACTGAACACCCCCATGAGCAGATGCTGCACCCTGCCAATATGTGTAATGCGGAGAGTGTGGCTAGAGCTGAGGGTCGGGAGCATGGCTGTCAACATGTGATAGCACTGAACAACATCATATTCTCCAATGAACTCTACCAAGCAGTGCTGAGGATTGTCAGACATGAGACACGTCAAGTACCATCAGATGAACTGGCTGATAGAGTGAGAGTCAATCTCCAAAGAATCGACGTGAAGTGTGTTCAGATGATTAAAACTGTACTGCACAATGAACAAGGACAACTTATTCAAAGTTCGGAAAATGAGGACATTAGCTGTTTTGTTACTTCTGACGATGATGACAGCAGTAGAATAGCTTTCATTGCACCCCACTCTGATTCTCTCAACCCCACTGAGCTGCTCTTCAAACTGTCCAAAGGTTTGAACCTATTCCTTGGGCAAATCATCAAGGACAATGCACTCCTGATTCAGATGCTATCATGCCAAGGACCAGAGGTCATTCCAATTGTGCTGGACAGATTGTGTATTCCGGCATACGAGCATGGGACAGAAGCACAGCCACAGGAATCTGACATAGGTCAGCCTGCACTAAACAGAGGACGCTTGGATTATCTCATTTTGTGTACTTTCAGGACAGGGGAGATTGTGAAGTATCTCAATGATGCTGGAAACTGGATCAATGCTGAAGTGAAGGAGGTATCCAATGTTGACAATCAGTTGGTGGAATGTAGACTACAAGTTGGAGCTGATACTGGAGAGGATGGAGCTGTGATTGAAGTCACTTCTGCTCCTATGTTCATGTCCAAATATTTATCCACTCCACAAGCTACCTACATCAAGAGATGTTGGAAATTGCCTTCAAATTCTGAGGAGGATGAAGATGATGGTACAACACCTCACGAACCTCTGTCTTTCCTCAGCTTTGATGTCAGCAATCCTGATGGTCAATGTCTTGCAGACCAGCTGGGAGCTGTTCTAAACGTACTAGGTAACAGTGTCCAAAGGGAAGTCTATATACGTCTGATATACCACTTGGATTACCTTTGTGTCAAGAACGATTGTGCGAGGAAATTCAGATCAGTTGCAGATGTGTATATAGGCCTACTCAGGTCATTGAACATTCGACAGGACATTATAAGGCAAATTGAAGAGATAGTGGAAGAACTGATAAATTCTCGAATGGAACGACAACCATCTGCTAGCAGTTTTGGTGGAGGAGGCGGGAGTCTGGGACATGGGGGTGGAGGTGGGGGTGTTGGTTATATGGGAGGTGGTGGAGGAGGTGGTGCTGGCAGAAGGCATCACAGAGGAGGAATTGGTTCTGGCTTTGGTGGCCTCCAGAACCCTGTGTGGAGACCACGAGGAGCAAATCGCTACCATGACTCTCTGTGGCAACCACCTACTGTGGAAGAACCCCCTCCTCAGCCTAACATAACTGAAGCTAGAATGTGGTTAACTCAATCTCTGAACGATTTTGAAGCAGCCAAGTCACTCTTGACAACGTCAATACAGTATCGTCAAGATCACCAAGGCCATCAAAACCACCAACTGTCAGTTATTCACATGTTCCCTGCCCAGGTTTGCTTCCTCTGTCACGAAAGTGTTGAAAAGTGTTTGAAAGCACTCTTCTTAGCTCTGTATGGTATGAACAGGCAACTGACTGGACACACTAATGTGAAAGACCTGTGTGAAGAACTACAGAGAAATCCCCATTGGTCACGTGATCCTCCCATAAATCTCATGCCACAAGTGCTTCAAGTGTCAAGCCATTACTTGTGTTGTCGCTATCCGGACTACAACGTACCAATGATGGAACCTGCTCGAGTATATGTGGAGAGGTTCCAGGATGCAGAGGATGTGGTGATGGCTGTTGGACGTATCCTTGAAACTGTGCAACAGATAGACAGCATTGCAGAGTTGATGCGTGAAGTGATGTACACAGTTCCTGTTCAAAGAGTAGACCCCATTGATCCTCATGGTGAGTGTACCTTGATCTGTTTCATGTATATGTAATTTTGTGGGTAACTAGTGAGCTATGTTATTAAGATATATGCAGTGTACCAAATTAATAGTGATCAACAATCTGGTGATAAAACAAGTTTTATGTACATTCTGTACCTGCAGTATAATACTGTATGTTGTAGGCCTTACAGATTAGCGTAGACTTCACACAATACATACAATACATATAGTGCGTATAGTATGTTGATTTATGTGGATATAATTCATTGTACTCTACAAACATAGAAAACTATGATATCTATTACATGATTTTCGCTATTGGCTTTTTCTCTCCAGCTCTTCCTGTGGAATGGATGCCTCATGGTGAAGGAGTAAGGCTCAGAGAAATGCCTTTGCTACAAGGCAATCGAGAGTACAATGTAGTTGCCGATCTCTTTTCTAGTACCATGGGTACTCGCAATGTCAGGATTTTTGACATAACCAGAATTCAAAATGTAGACTTATGGAGAGAGTTCTCCCATCGTCGTCAGATGTTTGCACAACAGAATAAACCAAGTGGTGATAGACTGACTTTCCATGGCACTAGAGATAACAACCCTCGGGATATCTATGCTGGTCAGCGTGGACTGGACATCATAAGAAGTGATCGTGGAGCTTATGGAAGAGGGATTTACTTGGCAAAGAATGCTCTTGTATCCCATAGTTACACACATACCACCAGTGGTTTATGCCAAATGTTAGTGATGAAGACCCTACTTGGTGTCATGATCAACAACAGTAGAGAAGGCCCTGTGCAAACTCAACAAGTACAGGGAGGAGTCATTGAAACCTCTGATAGTATTCAAGGTACACTTGGAGGTGATGAAATTTACGTAGTTCATCGCAATGATCAGACATACCCTGCTTATCTCATTACCTATTTGTAACAAGAAAAGGAAAAGTGTAGGATTAGGTCTAGATGAACTGCTATACTCAATAGATAGTGATATAGCTGACTTACATTAATTATTATTATGTAGTGTGTAGAAGTTAAATTGGTAGCAGTGTTGTACGTATATTATGCAGTAGTTTAGGCCCCTGTTGTATTAGATGGAAGATTCAAGATTAGCTCTATTTGATATAATTTCATAATTGATTGATATTTGTATAATAATTTTAATGTAGTGCTCACAAAATGAATTAATTATAATGAAACACACACACACACATATAAATATATACGTATATATATACTCATCTGTAAGGTAATTATAATTATGTTTGAAGAGCTGCATGGTATTTATATTGGAGTACAGTCAAACCTCTTTATTGCACTTTTTACAATTAAGGACAGTCTCTGTACGTGGACACAGATTATCATAATAATAATTATTATATATACAACAAATTGGTTCAATGGGATCAAGGGATATTGAAGCAAGAAACAAAGGATGATGACATTGTTATAAAGCTAGAGTCTGACTGTACTAAGATTGAATGCATAGATCTAGAGTACAATGTGTTTAACATATACAATAATTAGTATATGTATATGTATAATAATATACTAATACTTGCCATACTGAATAAAGTCCATTTAATGAATATGTACATAAGAAATAAAACTACGTAAATTATTATTCTACAGAAATATGAATAATATGACATTGTTTGTACAGAATGATGCAGTCAAGTCCAAATTACAAACATTTTGTACTTGTTTTGGCAGTTATGATGGACATTAAAATTAAAGAAATTAATATGTATACAATAAGAAGGACAAACATTATCTAGGTGTTAAAACTGTCAATCAGCTGACAAAATCACAGAATTCTTATCATTATGACATATTGACTTTTAAAGCTACAGCACAAACAGGTAAAGCAACATTATGTACTACAATGACATTGGCACTGTTGAATCCCATACATGCCCTAGGTACGTATGTTCAATGCCTTTTACTACTTAATTTGGTTTCCATCCTATAAAACACCTTTGATCCATTCACATAACATATTGTATTATTGTGTGTATACGTATATATAATATTACATAGGTATACACTATACAATAAATGAATCATCAACTAACATTTTTATAATAACAAATGTGATTACAGATAATATGTACCATATTAAATTAGAAATACCATTACGCATTTTTAGATTTTGATTCAGGAAATCATGATCAGTTCCATAATACAATAATTATAATCTCAATAATAATAATATCATTACAAAACAACAGAAAGTGTCCAGCACTGATAAAGGTTAATCCACACAAACTAACAGTTCAAGCTATTATGACCAGCATGTGTACAATATTAGAAAACATGCAGATAATAATATAAGTTGCTATTCCACCTGACTGTACAGGTAGGGTGAACATACATACTATTGTCCATAAGGGCTAATACTAGTTTAGGCATTATCAGCATTGTAGTAGCGCTGGAGATCTGTGTACAAATCTTCTCCAAACTCCAAAGGCATGCCAAGTTGACCTGCCTTGAGTGGGTCCTTTGTTTGCTGGAGGTCATCATTTGGAATCTTGAGCAGAGAGTCTGCAGGACCTCTCAGTACACTGTGAATGGCATTAAAGTCGGGGCGATTGTGGTGATTACGGTCCCTAAAAAATGATATCAATCAGGTCTGAAATGTATACATACATGCATGACATATGACACATGATTGCTAACAAATAACAGACAGTCTGACATGTTATCTCTAGGGAAGGTCTTCCCACAACTTCACTTCTATAGTAACACGAAGCACGGTTTATGATTCAAGGACTAATTATTATTCAGACAACTACTAGTCTATTAAAAAGTTATCATTCTAGGCATAAAGTTAAATCTACCAATTTCTCAATTTCAACATCTGGCTATAGTTGCAGCTATGGAATCTTAGTTTGCATGAACTAAATCTGACAGAGTATTCATTTCAAGTGGAAATATGGTTCATCCTGAGTATTCAATTGCCGGTGGTATAAATATATATGGCATTGGCTTGTTCATAAATTCACAGAGGCTTTCAGGTAATATATGTCTTATATTGCAAATAGCTACAAACACAAGCATGAAGAAGCAAATCTGCTTTTATGTACAAGCAAGTGCATTCCAATATATATACGCCCTTGATGAATGCATGCAATGCCGCACCCTCACTTATCCAGTTCCCTCACTTTATCCGCAAATCCACCTGAAACGGATATGTGCGGATAAGTGAGGTCTGATTGTATATCTGCTTGGTAACATATGTATATACATAATATTTTATATATATATATGGTACATGTAGTGAAAAAGTAAACATTCTACCCTGTAGCTATGCCCGTATTTGAACCCGTACGTATGTATTGAAGAAAACGACCGTACTTGTTCCCGTACCTACGTACGCCTGTACTACTCTGTAGATTCCTTGCAGTTCTGTTAATGCCTCAAGTGCCAATTCCAAGGAATTCTCTGTAGGTTTCATAGACCTTGTTTAGTATGTATTTTGAACGCCTTTCCACGATTTTGAACTAAACGAAGACTCATGGTTACGTTTAGGTTGTCACAGGAAAACGAGAGATGGCTTTGAAGACAGTAGCACTGATTGAAGGTTGCACTATATCGGTGAAACTGAGGATCTAGCATTTAACACTACTTTGGCGCCAAATTCCACACGTACGCACGATATGTACTATGCTACACCCGTAGTTCGACCAGTAGGTTATCTGTACTTACAAACATAGAATGCCCATAGAGTGTTTACTTATTTACTTTGTGTACCGTACAGGTATTATAAATATGTATGTACATCCATTTGTAGATCATGTACGGTATAGGTAGAGGCTTATGTGTGTTAGGTTGACAAATGTTTGAATTAGGTAGCACACCAATTTATGCACTTTCATTTTGCTACCATGCATGCTGAGAGTGTGCGAATTAGTAAAAGAGTGAATACATATATTTCTTATACAATACTTTCAGACTTTCAATCAGATCTAACAGGTGGCAGTTGAGAATTCCATGTAGGCATTCCGAGAGGCATTGTCCATACATTACGACTCAATCATCCCCGGTACAGTGTGTGCAACATATGTGCACATCTTGTACACACAAACAATGGGTTCAATGTGGCATAGATCCTCACCAGCAGTACACCATGAGTCTGTACATGTCCCTTGGGCAACCAGGTGGAGGAGCCTGCACGTATGACTCATTGTTTCGAAGTATCTTCACCACCTTTGAGTAAGAACAAGTGTGAATACGTACATACATGGAAATTACAAAACGTACAGTAATATTATCACATAAATGAAGAGACTTACATTCATTGCTTCAATGTCACGGAAGGGCTTTTCACCAAGTGACCATATCTCAAACACCACCATTCCGTAGCTCCATACATCACTGCTGGTAGTGTACTTCTTGTAAAAAAGAGCCTTAGGAAGGAGAAACATGTGCAAATACTCACATAAAGGTTTCACTGTGAATACCACTCACTTCAGGGGGTGTCCATCTGACTGGAACTCTCCCACCTTTGGCAATGTAATACTCTGAATCTGATTGGAGAGTCTTGGACAGACCAAAATCAGCAATCTGCAAAGAAGCACTCACGACTGACAAGCGAATTGATAATATTATAACTTGACAGACAGAAGTGTATGGTGCATGTGTGATAGTGTAGAATATAGGAATAACAGAGTAATCAGCTGTAATCAACCATAGATTACGAACATAACTGTAATCAATGCAACACAGTGTTCACCTTGCACTTGAGGTTCTTGTCCAACAGGATGTTCCTTGCTGCCAAGTCACGATGTACAAATCCTTTGTTTGAAAGGTACTTCATACCATCAGCAATGTCACGACAGAACTGCAACAGTTGTGAAGGCAACATAGCCTCCGGAAGGACACCAGGCCTATAAGAATGTAGGTACACGTACATAAAAAAGGTCGCTCATCACCAACCATTATCAAACTATTCTAATGCTAAATAGTCTCAATAGCTATAGTGGTAATTGAAAGTATAGCCAGCCTACAATGATAGTGCCGTACTCAGAAGACCTCATTCCTTTACTGCTCACTACCACTGCCCTGTGAGACACTTTATCACCATACATACATGAAAATGTGATAATAATAATAACAAATTATAGGTAATATAAGGTAGAGGGGTTGTGGTGTCTGTTGACATAGTTAATTGCTCAATTATAGTAATGTGGAAAATACATATTAATATCTGTACATAAATGTCAGTGGACAAATTACTGTTAGTTTGATTGGGCTGTGGCTAAGAGAGCCTTTTTCTCAGATCTGCTTACAGTTAGTCATTATTATTACAGTGATGTCACAAAGATGGCAGAATCAATCCAAGTTGCTTCCGTTTTCTGCACTGAAGTTATCACCTTGTGAAAACACTCGATCCTTACTTTAAAGTCATTAAACCAAACTCTTATGAACAACTGGCCTACCAAATCAAAATTTGGTTTTAAGAGGATTGCTACTGGCTAAAGCCCCTCCTACTCCTACTGTCCCCTACAATATCCACTTATGGATACTGTACACAAAAAAGCTATGGAAACCAACACAAAAAATTGTAGACAAACTGAGCCTATTGAGTGTGTTGGGTTGCATGTGGAAAAGTATCAGAAAGGCCTTCACAAATGAACTCAAGATGAGCTAGTGACTTCATTCAAACAGATCTCAAAAGTAAGCATCTTGAAGAAAATTAGGGAAACTACACACAGTAAAATGATTTGTGTTTTACTACATCTTCAACAATTCTAAGAGATCATCTACATACATATGTACATCTAAGTCAACAGTAGATATAGCTCCAAGTGACACTTTCAGGTGGAAATAGAGCATGTTCAGCTACATAGGATTGACCCATTAATTTCAAATTATTAGCTCCTGCTGCTACTGTATTTTATCATACGGTACACGAAGTAATAAAGTAAACACTCTACAGGCGTTCTATGTTTGTAAGTACGGATAATCTACAGATACTAGTACGTAAGTAGCAATGAAAACATACGGGTTGAACTACGTACGGGCGTAGCAAAGAATGGATGTAGCATAGTACGTATCGTATGTACGTGTGGAATTCGATGCCGAAGAAGTATTAAATGTTAGATCCTCAGTTTGCCAATATAGTGTGACCTTCAATTGGAGCTACTGTTTTCAAAGCCTTCTTTCGTTTTCTTGTGACAACGTAAATGTAACCATGAGTCTTCGTTTAGCTTGAAATCGTGGAAAAGCATTCAAAAACATACTAAGGTCTACAAAACCTACAGAAAATTCCTTGGAATTGGCACTTGAGGCGTTAAAAGAACTGCAAGGAATCTACGTAAGTAGTAGTACAGGTGTATGTATGTACGGGGCAAGTATGTACGGGAACAAGTACAGGCGTTTGCTTCAATAAGTACGGGTTACGTATGGGCACAAATATGAAAGTAGCTACGGCGTAGAACATTTACTATTTTACTTCATGTACAGTATTTTGGTATGTACAGCTGTATGTAATGTCTAATTTATTAGTGAAATGAACTAGCAACCAAAATTAACAACTCTTTCACATTACTCACTCTGGTTGTTGACTATGCAAGTGCTTTTCCAAATCTCCCCTTGGGAGAAACTCGAGTACAATTATACACTTGAAGGATGGAGGCAGTACAGTAAGTTGCAGAGTACTAGCAAACAATAACAAAGATATCTACATGCAGATATCACAGGCATACTAACTGGATCATCAACAGTAACAGCTCCAAGTAGACGAATGACATTGGGATGACGAAACTGTCCCATCAGAGCAGCTTCTTTCAGGAAATTGACTATGTCTTTTTCCTTAGATCCAACCTTCAGCATCTTAATGGCAACGTCTTGTGGGCCGTAAGGAGTGTCCCATACTCCTTTGAAAACATCACCAAACTCCCCAGTACCAAGGACAGTCTCTTTTCTGGGAAATATAAATGCACAGTCATATGTAAACACAGTGAATACACTCAGTAGGTGAATACGAGGATCACCTACTTCAGGAAAGATCTTGGTATTTCGATGCATTTCTTGTCAGCCAATTGACCATAGATGGTATTCAACTCTTTACCAGGAGACACAAAAGGCTGGCCCTCGTACTCTGGTTTAGTCACTCCCCCGTACTGAGCAGGATGAATGATAGAGCACCAACTGGAGTACTAGTAATAGTATAGGGAAGATGGAATGAGGGAACTTACAATACTCCTCAGTTCATCCTCCAATCCTGAAGATGGTCTAGTTAGAGTACCTTGCTTCCTAGCATTCTGGATTAAGAAACAATATGGATACATACTTATACATGGATACGAATGTACATATGTGTATCTGCATGTATAGTACGTATGCATGCACATGTACATGCAAGCATGTGTGTGTGTGTGTGTGTGTGTCTGTGTGTGTGTGTGTGTGTGTGTGTGTGTGTGTGTGTGTGTGTGTGTGTGTGTGTGTGTGTGTGTGTGTGTGTGTGTGTGTGTGTGTGTGTGTGTGTGTGTGTGTGTGTGTGTGTGTGTGTGTGTGTGTGTGTCTGTGTGTGTGTGTGTGTGTGTGTGTGTGTGTGTGTGTGTGTTGTTGTGTGTGTGTGTGTGTGTGTGTGTGTGTGTGTGTGTGTGTGTGTGTGTGTGTGTGTGTGTGTGTGTGTTTGTCCGTGCATGCATGCATTCGCAAGTGTGTATGCATGATAACATTTACCTCATTTGGAACATAGTGGTACTGAGTCTCAATGCTCTCATAAATAACTTGAAGTGGTTGTCCACCGTCAGTTATGGTGTCATACGAAGTAGAAGGTCCATCAGCTGTCAGCACTACACCACTCACAGGGTCTTCTTGCCGCACTACAACTTCATATCCAGATGTGTTTGCTCCCGGGTTGACTACCACCAGGGAACCATCATCCTGCTGCTGCTGCACAGTTTCATACACTTCTTTAGCGTCATTGCTTGGAGGTAGTGGGGGTGCAGTGACAAGATGAGGTTCTCCATGTGGCAATGTCTGTATATAGGCATCAGGATCATCATATTCAGCAAGTGCCAATGAATCCAAGGTTACTGTAGAAGTTATGTTTGGTCTCCTCATCCTCACCAGCTGGACATGAGCTACAAGGGCATCAAAATTGAATCAATGTTCTGCTGCTCAGAAAACAGGTACACTCACAAAACAATGTGCAAAGGCTGGTTCAATACATAAACAAAGCATACATTCATTTGACGTGAAGCAGCATTCCTGTATGTACACACCTGTATCTCGTCGGAATCTTGCAAAAGTTATATACTGCTTCTCCTTGTTTGCTCTTGGATACAGTAGGAACACAACAGCTCCAACTAACACAATAGCAATAACGACCAACACTGTCCCTCCAAGGACGGCTCCAACAATCACTCCGACATTACTATCACCTGATTCCAGGTTTCCGAGTACTGCATTAAGGAAACATACATTTTAGTGGAAAGATGCACAACTTAATCATTCAAAGAACATTTTCCAAGAGTAGACCAATACAATTCATAGCCATATGCATACCAAAGACTGGTTTCTACGTAATACTATATAGAACAAACCACACACATGTATGTATACCTTCATCATCTGTTCCTGGAACTACAGAATTGTGCACACTGGTAGATGAACTAGTGGAGGAGTCCTTGCCAGTAGTAGAGGTCGAGGCAACAGAAGAGCTCACTTCAGTGGAAGCACTTGGATTAGCGGACGAGCTCACTTTAGTGGAAGAACTTGGAATAGCGACCAAGCTGACTTCAGTGGAAGAACTTGGATTAGTAGAAGAGCTCAAGTCAGTGGAAGAACTTGGATTAGTAGAAGAACTCACTTCAGTGGAAGAACTTGGATTAGAAGAAGAGCTCACTTCAGTGGAAGAACTTGGATTAGAAGAAGAGCTCACTTCAGTGGAAGAACTTGGATTAGAAGAAGAGCTCACTTCAGTGGAAGAACTTGGATTAGAAGAAGAACTTGGATTAGCGGACGAGCTCACTTCAGTGGAAGAACTTGGATTAGTAGAAGAACTCACTTCAGTGGAAGAACTTGGATTAGAAGAAGAGCTCACTTCAGTGGAAGAACTTGGATTAGTAGAAGAACTCACTTCAGTGGAAGAACTTGGATTAGAAGAAGAGCTCACTTCAGTGGAAGAACTTGGATTAGAAGAAGAGCTCACTTCAGTAGATGTGGAGGAAATAGCAGCTTCTGTTGTCAAATCTGAACTTTCCGTTGGGTAAGGCACTAATATAATACAAGAAAAATCTTCCATTTATCTGTTGTATCTTACAAGGTGACACAATGAAAAGTTTGCCTGTACATTCCCGGGCCGGTAAGTTGCAAAATTTTAGAAGAGATAAACTCACAAAAACACACATGCACTAAAATAGTTAGTGTATACTGGGGGACATTGACCAATTTGAATATTTTGCTACGTTCAGTACAACAGTTTGTTTGTGATGATAACTCCATCATTGACGAGTGAAGCTAGACTGATAGCATCCCGGTCCTCAGCCTAGTTGAAAGTTCTTCCCATATACTTAATTGTAAGTCATTGACAAGCACATAATTTGAATAGGTGGGTAGAAACTTTCCACTAGGCTATGAAACATGAAAAAGTATTTAGCTCAGTAATCTTCAATTAAAATTACCTAAATCAGATTGAAAATGTCATGGCCATTCATACTACAAACTAGTATTATTTTAGTACAAGACACTACAGCTATTGACAGGACAATTTTGTCTGAATTAGACTATTTTAAGATTCTTGATTACTACGTAAGTATTCATCAGGCAAAACATTACTCAATGATGTTTAAAAGGGGCAATGTGAAGAATGCGATTGAATAATTGTCTTGACAAAGCTTCTTTGTGTTTCCCACAATATCAATCTAATGGCAATATTATCTTCCAGCGTATTAAGACCTCAAACTCAGGAGTTTTTGTTTGAAGGGGATCTTATTGAAACAAACAGAATATCAATTGCTACCGTACAGGTCCAGTCACCATGGTATTATACGCAGCATTTAAACAATCTTTACTGTCCCACACAATGTACAGTGTCAACTCACCAAAGGACACAGTGACAAGTGGAGAAAAATTGGATGATGAATCATAAGAGCTTGGAATGTTAGCAGTAGTAGCTGTACCGGAACCATCCTTTAACCGATATACTAGGAAATCATCATCACTCCTAGAGGTTGTACCCACATTCAAGCTCCTACTGTTACGAACAAAAATACCCAAAACATCTCCAGAGGACACAGTGAATGAAGGGCTTATTGTTCCTGTCCTATATCCTCCATCATCAAAGCTCCCGCTGTAAGGGGCATCTGTTATAAGTTCATAAAGGGTTACAATTCCTGAACTGCTGGCTGAGGGTCTCCAAACCTCAAATTCAACTGTTCCCCTGGCCTCCTCTGCATGTGATGCTGCAAATTCAATCTTATCAATGGTTCCATCGCAAGAAAAGTTCATGTACGGAACAACGTAGTGGATTTCTCTGGAATCATCATCGTCATCATCGTCATCGCCGCTAGATAGACTAAAGGTATCGAAGCCTCGACTACAGCCTGCAAATTCAAAGAGAACATCCGACAACTTAATCGTTACGTTAACAAAAAATAAGGTGCCAAAGTTGCGGACTGCGGACAGTCTTGGCACACGAAAGCAGTTAACAAAGCACTGCGTAGCATTAGAACAATTGCATGCATGAAACAGGACAATGAAGCGGATTTATTCATCAACGAAACACTACAATGTCATGACTATCAGCCGGGGAATGAAACTTTTTCTCTATCTCCAATATTGTCGACAGACGGTGATAATCAATATGACTGGGCTTCAGTACCATAAATTTGCAAGAATTACTTTTGAAAGTTACAAAATACCTTCAGATTGTCCAGTTGTAGCAGTCATCAAATGTGATAATCCAAGAAACAGTAAACACAAGAAAGCTAAACTCCTTTGTGGGACCCACACCTCCATCGTTGGCAATTCTGGGTGGTCCAATATTCACGTGACACGTGACGTCAGGAAGGAACCAACGACAGGAAATAGGCCCAAATACAGTAGTTGAAAGAGCGGCATATTTCTTTGGAACCGAGGATCTCGAGCACACAATGAAGCAAAGGTATTCGTAGACCTCACCATCGATCAAGTGTCGAAGTTCTAAGATTTGCAATCGGTGGGCCAGGCGCGAGAGAGTCTCTCAACAGCAGATCAGAAGTTAGTTACCGTTTATGGGGACCTACGTATAGCTATACTAAATGGAATTGCGTCTAGCACAATGAGGACACTTATCTCACGTCTAGATGACTTCAGTATTCCCAATTACGTTCACCAAAGTATCATATAAACCTAAAGTGCGAAGACATCCACATTAGCATTTCAACTTTGTATCCCTCAACCTTGAGCTGAAATCAGGGCCAACTGCACACCATGCTGTGTGCACAACACTATAGGCGTTTTTCTTGCTGAACATAGCAGCATAGACACTCTAAACTACATAACCAGCAGTTTGCACCTGCTATTATGGTGATAGCGTTAATGTTTGGTAGTTCTTGTGTAGGTCCACATAACACATTGCTAACCTGCGTCTGATCTGCTGTTTGAAGACTCTTCCGTGTGTATCTAACCTTAATTTTGGCAAGTCTTGGACTTTTCGGCCCTTGATTGATTGTGAGGTCTACAAAGACTTCTGCTTCAAAGGTGTACTCAAGATTCCTCAGTTATCCTATGCAGTACACTATAGGCCTAGTATACTATACTGTGCATTCGCGAGATTTTGTTCACTGTTGGCCACGGATGACTCCAGACATGATTGTGGGCAGTGGGCGTAAAATGCATTATATCATAGACACCAGCTGTAATTAACTGCATAGCTTAGAGTGTCTACTTGATAATAATATGGTATATTGGATGTGCCAGACTACTCAAAGTGTACATATTCTGTTTTTATTTTATTGTACTCTTTCTCAGTTGAAATCTCAAGTTATATATACTTACAGTACTAATGGTAACTCATAATGCATTTCTTGTTAATATAAATTAGACCATGTGTCTGTGTTATATAGGCCTATAGCTGCCATAGATCTAGACTTCCTGCACAAAAGCGTGTTGTTCGGAATCCTTAATTTAAATAACTATATGTAATGCAAACAATGTGAATATAACCAAAAATGTGTATCACAGACAATATCAGAATTCACGATTATAATAATAAAGTGTGCACCTCCCATAAAAGTCCCTACAATGATGATGTAACTGTTCACCACTATTATATACAATAATAAGAATACTTCCAATTAACATGACCAGCATGTAAGAATATGTCTCTGGCACTGTTTAGCATGTCTAGCATACTAATTCAGGCCAGTTGTATATACAAAGTTTATTGCGTACTGTAGTAGCGCTGGAGATCTGTGTACAAATTTTCTCCAAACTCCAAAGGCATGCCAAGTTGACCTGCCTTGAGTGGGTCCTTTGTTTGCTGAAGGTCATCATTTGGAATCTTGAGCAGAGAGTCTGCAGGACCACTGAATACACTCTGAATGGCATTAAAGTCGGGGCGATTGTGGTGATTACGGTCCCTACAAAATGATATCGATCAGGTCTGAAATGTATACTTACATGCATGACATATGACACATGATTGCTAACAAATAACAGACAATCTGACATGTCATCTCTAGGGAAGGTCTTCCCACAACTTCACTTCTATAGTAACACGAAGCACGGTTTATGATTCAAGGACTAATTATTATTCATGCAATAGTATATTGAAAAGTTACCATGATAAGCGTATAACACAACACTACCAATTCCCATATAGACCATGTTCATTGTTATGCCCATCGCCCACAATAATGAGGTCACAGGGTCACCAGTGAACGGGTTTGCACGAATGTATAGAGTAGTATAGGCAGCTGTGAGGAATTGCGTTTTTTCGCCATCTTCTGCAATTGTAGCCTGACTTGGGGCTTTCTTGAAGGAACACTATTTACTGACAGGAAATATGACCCAACCATTTGAAAGGGCGGGAAATTTCTTATATATCTATTTCTCTATACTACTCCATACATTTGCGCAAACTCGTTTACCCTGACCTCGGTGACCTCATTATTGTGGGTGGTGGGCGTAACTATGCATATGATGTATTTCAACATCTGGCTATATTTACAGTTATGAAATCTTAGTTTGCATGAACTAAATCTGACAGAGTATGTATTTTAACTGGAAATATGGTTCATCCTGAGTATTCAATTGCCGGTGGTATAAATTTAGACTAATTCTCACTGGATGGTTAGAGGCTATTCAACAAATCCATTGAGAACATTTACTTTGAAAAAATACAATATAAAAATCTAGAAATATGAAAATATTTTAGATTGAAAACCTCATGGCTGTTGAAATATACTTGCTTGGTAATGTATGTATACGTTTATAATAATATATACATTATAAATTTGTATGTATGTCCATTTGTGCATGGATCATGTACGGTATAGGTAGAGGCTTATGTGTGTTAGGTTGACAAATATTTGAGTTAGGTAGCCCACCAATTTATGCACTTTCATTTTGCTACCATGAGTAAAAGGGTGAATACATTTTTTTCTTGTACAATACTTTCAGACTTTCAATCAGATCTAATGGGTGGCAGTTGAGAATTCCATGTAGGCATTCCGAGAGGCTTTGTCTGTACATTAAGACTCAACCAACACTGGTACAGTGTGTGCAACACATGTGCACATCTTGTACACACAAACAATGGGTTCAATTTGGCATAGATCCTCACCAGCAGTACACCATGAGTCTGTACATGTCCCTTGGGCAACCAGGTGGAGGAGCCTGCACGTATGACCCATTGTTTCGAAGTATCTTCACCACCTTTGAGTAAGAACAAGTGTGAATACGTACATACATGGAAATTACAAAACGTACAGTAATAATATCACATTAATGAAGAGACTTACATTCATTGCTTCAATGTCTCCGAAGGGTTTTTCACCAAGTGACCATATCTCAAACATCACCATTCCGTAGCTCCATACATCACTGCTGGTAGTGTACTTCTTGTAAAAAAGAGCCTTAGGAAGGAGAAACATATGCAAGTACTCACGATGAAGGTTTCACTGTGAATACCACTCACTTCAGGGGGTGTCCATCTGACTGGAACTCTCCCACCTTTGGCAATGTAATACTCTGAATCTGATTGGAGAGTCTTGGACAGACCAAAATCAGCAATCTGCAAAGAAGCACTCACGACTGACAAGCGAATTGATAATATTATAACTTGACAGACAGGAAGTGTATGGTGCATGTGTGATAGTGTAGAATATAGGAATAACAGAGTAATCAGCTGTAATCAACCATAGATTACAAACATAACTGTAATCAATGCAACACAGTGTTCACCTTGCACTTGAGGTTCTTGTCCAACAGGATGTTCCTTGCTGCCAAGTCACGATGTACAAACCCTTTGTTTGAAAGGTACTTCATACCATCAGCAATGTCACGACAGAACTGCAACAGTTGTAAAGGCAAGGTAGCCTCCGGGAGGACACCAGGCCTATAAGAATGTAGAGATGTAGGTTAACATT
The DNA here is from genome assembly GCA_964020155.1 of Chondrilla cf. caribensis. Lineage (NCBI taxonomy): Eukaryota > Metazoa > Porifera > Demospongiae > Chondrillida > Chondrillidae > Chondrilla > Chondrilla cf. caribensis. The sequence goes on along the minus strand of OZ026556.1, from coordinate 2,612,557 downwards.
TCTCATCGGAGGCACTTCAGTAGAACTTGAAATATTGTACACATACATAAAAATTACTATTGTAGTGATGTCACAAAGATGGCAGAATCAATCCAAGTTGCTTCAGTCTTCTGCACTGAAGTTATTAACTTGTGAAAACACTCGATCCTTATTTTAAAGTCATTAAACCAGACTCTTATGAATAGCTGGCCTCCCAAATCACAATTTGGTTTTAAGGATTGCTACCGGCTAGAGCCCCTCCTACTCCTACTGTCCCCTACAATGTCCACTTATGGATACTGTACACAAAAAGGCTATGAAAACCAACATAAAAAGATTGTAGCCAAACTGAGCCTATTGAGTGGGTTGAGTTACATGTGGAAAAGTATCAGAAGTCACAAATACAATGAAAACCAAAATTAACAACTCTTTCACATTACTCACTCTGGTTGTTGACTACGCAAGTGCTTTTCCAAATCTCCCCTTGGGAGAAACTCGAGTACAATCATACACTTGAAGGATGGAGGCGTGCAGTAAGTTGCAGAGTACTAGCAAACAATAACAAAGATATCTACGTGCAGATACCACAGGCATACTAACTGGATCATCAACAGTAACAGCTCCAAGTAGACGAATGACATTGGGATGACGAAACTGTCCCATCAGAGCAGCTTCTTTCAGGAAATTGACTATGTCTTTTTCCTTAGATCCAACCTTCAGCATCTTAATGGCAACGTCTTGTGGGCCGTAAGGAGTGTCCCATACTCCTTTGAAAACATCACCAAACTCTCCAGTACCAAGGACAGTCTCTTTTCTGGGAAATATAAATGCACAGTCATATGTAAACACAGCGAATACACTCAGTAGGTGAAAATGAGGATCACCTACTTCAGGAAAGATCTTGGTATTTCGATGCATTTCTTGTCAGCCAATTGACCATAGATGGTATTCAACTCTTTACCAGGAGACACAAAAGGCTGATCCTCGTACTCTGGTTTAGTCACTCCCCCGTACTGAGCAGGATGAATGATAGAGCACCAACTGTAGTACTAGTAATAGTATAGGGAAGATGGAATGAGGGAACTTACAATGCTCCTCAGTTCATCCAACAATCCTGAAGATGGTCTAGTTAGAGTACCTTGTTTCCTAGAATTCTGGACAATATGCCACAAAAAACATGTGAATATGTGTATGCATGTGTATGTGCATGCATTTGTGTGTGTTAGCATTCACCTCATTTGGAACATAGTGGTACTGAGTCTCAATGCTCTCATAAATAACTTGAAGTGGTTGTCCACCGTCAGTGATGGTGTCATACAAAGTAGAAGGTCCATCAGCTGTCAGCACTACACCACTCACAGGGTCTTCTTGCTGCACTACAACTTCATATCCAGATGTGTTTGCTCCCGGGTTGACTACCACCAGGGAACCATCATCCTGCTGCTGCACAGTTTCATACACTTCTTTAGTGTCATTGCTTGGAGGTAGTGGGGGTGCAGTGACAAGAAGAGGTTCTCCATGTGGCAATGTCTGTATATAGGCATCAGGATCATCGTATTCAGCAAGCAACCCTGAATTCACGGTTCCTGTAGAGGTTATTTTTGGTCTCCTCTTTCTCAACAACTTCACATAATCTGGAGAATAGTAAGCATAAAAACACACACAAAGATAGGTACTGTTATACAATGTAAGACAATCATGCTGGCTTGGTTAAAAAAGTGACAAAGTATAGCCACCCCACATGATCAAGAACCAGTCATTCATATGCACCTGTATCTCGTCGAAATCTTGCAAAAGTTATATACTGCTTCTCCTTGTTTCCTCTTGGGTACAATAGAAACGCAACAGCTCCAACCAACACGATAGCAATAATGACCAACACTATTCCTCCAAGGACTACTCCAACAATCAATCCAACATTAACATCACCTGATTCGAGGTTTCCATGTACTGCATAAAGGAAATACACATCTTTGGATATAATATTCATAACAATCATAAGAATAATGAAGTATGATCTGCATGCTCAGTACTGATTGCCATGTACATAGACTGTATAGGCCTCAAACAACATTTCATTGCAAGTATAAACTAATGCAATTGACAAACATCATGAAGACTAGTTTTAGTATATTGAATACACCACGTACACACATGAATGCATACCATCAACAACAGAAGAGGGCACACTGGAAAGTGAACTAGTGGAAGAGTCCTTGCTAGTAGAGGAGGTTGTGTTGGCAGAAGATCTCACTTCAGTGGAAGAGCTTGGAATAGTGGAAGAGCCCGGATTAGTGGAAGAGCCCGGATTAGTGGAAGAGCCCGGATTAGTGGAAGATCCCGGATTAGTGGAAGAGCTTGGATTAGTGGAAGAGCCCGGATTAGTGGAAGAGCCCGGATTAGTGGAAGATCCCGGATTAGTGGAAGAGCCCGGATTAGTGGAAGGGCCTACATCAGTAGGCATGGACGAGATTAACACTTCTGTTGTCAAAATGGTGGTTTCTGCTTGTTTTGATACTAAAAATTCAACAGAGAAAAATATAACGATCTGATATACATTGTCTGATAATGACATCTAATTATATATAAAAGCCTTATAATATTATCTGTATAGTCCCATGAAGTTACTGGATACAGTATAGCTTACCAAAACACTCGTAGACATTCGGAAGTACATAAGGGAACATTGAACAAATTGGATTTTAATGCAGCACAAGTTTGTTACAGTGCAGTTCCAGGTTGTTAGTTGATGCAATAGTTCATTGTATGATCTATCATTGGTAATTGAAATTAGATGGCCACAATGAATACATAGAATTTCCACCATAATTTAATAACAACAATAATGTTTGGGCACATAATAAATAGAGTTGCATCATCTAGTCCTGGCATGTCTGGTAACTCTTGTTGGAACATAAGTTAATGTTGAAGTTTAGTATATCCAGATTAAGTATAGCCTAGTGTGGACTACCTGAACAGCATTCTATTAGACACGTACTGTACAAAACGAAGTAACACAAAATAAACTACTTTATAAGGCAGACTGAGTACATTAACTCACCGAAGGACACACTGAGAAGTGGAGAAAAATTAGATGACGAATCATAGTAGCTTGGGATATTGGCAGTGGAAGCTGTATTAGAAGAACCCTCTTTTAACTGATACACAGTGTAATCATCATTCCTAACTGAGGTTGTACCCACATTCAAGCTCCTACTGTTATCGACAAAAATACCCAAAATGTCTCCAGAGGATACAGTGAAGGAAGGGCTTATTACTCCTGTCCTATATCCTCCATCATCAAAGCTCCCGCTGTAAGGGGCATCTGTTATAAGTTCATAAAGGGTTACAATTCCTGAACTGCTGGCTGAGGGTCTCCAAACTTGAAATTCAACTGTTCCCCTGGCCTCCTCTGCATGTGATGCTGCAAATTCAATTTTATCAATGGTTCCATCGCAAGAAAAGTTCATGTACGGAACAACATAGTGGATTGCTCTTGAACCTTGTCTTTTCCTCCTCCTGTCATTGCTACCACCACGTGGTAAGTTAAAGCTATTGAAGCCTCTACTACAAACTGCAAAATTGAAATAGATTGTACATTATACCGGATAATGTGCTATTGAAATAAAACATGGTAATGATAAGATTAGGACAGGTGTTACATTTCCTCCTATTCTCTCCAGCAGTTCATTGACAAGGAAATTACCTCCCCCAATGAGTTTTTTATTAGTACATATATACAGAAATTCCTGCCCCTGGTTGAGGTGAAGTCTCCAGATATACTATATGGCAAAGTACATAATTTCGGAGTGAATTTCCAGCTTCCTACCTTAAATTTATAGTTGCCTGATTTATAGATTGAATGTGGCATGGTCAAAATGGCGTTAATGATGATGACAAGAGTAATCAAATAATAGGAAAGAATAAAGAATAACGAGTAAGTATCAAATAGCGAATAAGAATCTAAGAATCCAAGAAGAAAGAAAGAAGAAGATTGACCAGATGACCGATTGTTGCCGGTGTAATGACAACGGTCGTTATCGTAATTGTGTCTGTCATCAGAAAGGTGAACATTATTTAAGTTATCTAGCTGCCAATGAGAAGAGGTAGTTGTGAGAATATAGGCACACCAGATATCCGGCTGCAGCCTCAGAATCGAACTTGCCTACAACGAACCTCTCTACAACTGTTCATCCCAGAAATGAAGACCAAACAGCTAGCACACAGGTAGCTGACCATCTATCCGCCAATGATAACACTGCTTCTACCAGTTCGCCCACAGCTATAAAAGACCTACCACAATACCCGCCTATTGTGCAAGATGACAACTTTTACTGGGGTCAAATTCACAGGGAAGAATTTAGTACACACATTGATAGAGAATATAGTTAGTTGATACACTGGAAGAAGAATATTTTTATGCAAAGTCCCCACAGGAAAGCTAGAAAATCGCTTTGTTTGTGAGATGAGTCATCTTATTAACCATTGTGATACAGGAAAACCTTTGGAAAAGATTGCTTTGAAGGCTCTAATGTCAATGCTGGCCTTGCTACTACAGATCCCCCATCCCAAGGCAGGCCTTTAAGGATGTCATTTGCTTGTGCTATGGATGGCAGCCAACAACACTACCAAGCAATTGCCTCTGTGGAGCAGCTTTCACGGTGGAACATGCACTGAGCTGTACTAAAGGAGCTTTCCCCTCAATCCGCCATGATAAGATAAGGGATGTCACAGCCCATTTGATGACAGAAGTATGCAGTGGGGTTCAAATTGAGCCACATCTACAACCACTATCCGGTGAATCTTCTCAAGAACGAACCGCAATTACCAAAGAAAATGCAAGGCAGAACATCAAGGCAATGGGATTTTGGGGGAACAAAAGAGAAAATGCCTTCTTCGATGTGCGAGTTTTCAATCCGTAACTCCAACACTGCCATGAATGGAATTTACAAAAGACATGAGTGTGAAAAGAGGAGAAAATATGAGAAAAGAATCCATTGGCTAGAGGTAGAACATGGCACCTTTACCCCCCATTGTCGTATCTACTACAGGATGTTGGGGACCATCGGCTACTATGATGTATAAGAGGTTGGCTTCTATGATTGCTGAAAAATACAGATCTCACTACAATACTATTATAATGAAGACAATCAGCTGTAAAATTGCCTTCTCCCTAGTTGATTCAGCCATAATGTGCATTAGAGGAGCACAATCATTGTTTCATCATAGACACTCTAAACTAGTTTAGAGTGTCTATGGTTTCATAAACAAGAAAGAAGTCTTGATTTTGCTAAGAATTCACAATGAATGGATGTCCGGGTTGTTAATGCATGTAGCATACTTCTTTATTACCGTGGCGTTAGTGTCTATCCATTTCCACTCCTCCATTTAATACAATAATGTTTACCCATGTAAAAAATTATTATAGTTGCCTTGAACAGCTAGGCAAACTAGCTGTGACCACGTACGTAGTGTGGCAACTGGTTCCTATACCATTTTAAGTAGGGATAACACAAGGAGCGTTTATTTAAACTGTGTAATTTCCTGAATTGGTGAGGGCTAGAAGGACATGGTGACTGCGATGACCAGATATACTTGACACCGGACCGGGGTCTCGTCACACGAAAGCAATAAACAAAACATCGATCGTACACTAAGAAACGACTATTTTAAAAGCTAGCACGACGATAAAACAAATGGATTCCACAACAAAACACTATACACATTATGTACACGAGGGAGAAGAAGACAATAATATTGTACCCTGCCTCAGTGCAACAATCCAAATGAACGCGACACTCGAAGGTTTTCGAGAGTTATTAGCTGGAAATACTTTCTAAAGTTATGAAATACCTTCAGATTGTCCAGTTGTAGTAGTTATCACACATGACAGTCCAAGAAACATCAAACACAAGAAAGTTGAGCTCTTTCGTTGGGCTCGCATGTCGGTAGTATTTTGGGTGGCCCAATACTCCATCACGTGACAAATTAAAGAGCGCTATATACGGTGCCCAGAGGCTATAATAACAGGCCATAAATGGTATGCTGTATAATATTCAATTTCATCATGTTCATATATACTATTGGGTATATATATTATGAATTGATTTACAATTGCAATGTTTATAAAATTCAACGATCACACAATTGCAATATTATGTTATACCATATCACCACATATTCATGCAGAATACTAATGAGATGGACACATAAACCAGTCCAAAAAGTAAATAAATTACACTATAAATTAAATGTTAATGATCATGAACCAAACAAAGTAAGTAAAGCCAAGCAAAAACCACAAGTATAATAACATTATACAACTATATTACAATGTACTATGTACATAATAATTCTTGATCTTAAGTCGTATGATAACAGCGCTGGAGTTCCATGTACAAATCTTCTCCAAACTCCAAAGGCATGCCAAGTTGACCTGCCTTGAGTGGTTCCTTTGTTTGATGGAGGTCATCATTTGGAATCTTGAGCAGAGAGTCTGCAGGACCACTGAATACACTGTAAATGGCATTAAAGTCGGGGCGATTGTGGTGATTACGGTCCCTACAAAATGATATCAATCACGTCTAATGGACGCAGTACATGCATAAGTCTGTGTGGAGTATGGTCAGCATGCAGCTACAACAGTTCAAAATACAAAATAAAATGGATAATTTCTAGCTATAGAACAGTCAATAATACCAAATTTCCATAATTATGGATAGAGACTGAAAATACACAATAAATGGTTGAATATTTCGTAGCAATTGTGAAAAATCAATATTGGAATTGTGCTTACTGATCAGGTAAATCTGAATTATAATGGGTATCCTGGAGTTGGCTTCATAAAGGCAACCAGAGGTGCCTCAACCATACAAGTTAAAACATTCATTATCTGGTCTCTTCTGTTTGATCAAAAATAACGTAGGCAAACCCCAATACAGAAATATAACCAGTAAATTCATTCAACAATGTAATAAATACGTACATCCAGGAAGAAAGTACATATTGCTCCATTAACAACAGTATGGATGAACTCTGTTGTCACCTGCATGGCTGTGTTAACACACAATTTGTCCTCTAACGATGGTAGTGTATTACAGCACATACAGCTAACAAACTACAGTGTACTGCTTTCACAGAATTATGATAATTATGTGATTCACATGGGAACTGTTTACTAACACAAAAATTATCTGTATCATTAACAATAGCAATTTTTGATATGGTTGTAGACAAGATTAAATCAATTAGATTGACTGTTCATACAAAGACTGAGATTGGCAGCATAGACCTATGATGGCAGCTATCCCCTCACCAGCAGTACACCATTAGTCTGTAAATGTCCTTAGGACACCCGGGAGGAGGTGGGTGGACATAAGATGGGTCATTTCTTAGCACTTTCACCACCTATTAAGAGACAACAACTAGTGTGATAAACATTTGCATGTACCATGAAATAATTGATATACCGTTAAAACATCAACATACAATCAACCTTACATTTACTACATCCAAGTCACCAAAGGGCTTTTCACCAAGTGACCATATCTCAAACATCACCATTCCGTAGCTCCATACATCACTGCTGGTAGTGTACTTCTTGTAAAAAAGAGCCTTGGGGAAGAATTAAACATGTGCAAATATACATGATCAAGGTTATACTGTGAATACCACTCACTTCAGGGGCTGTCCATTTCACTGGAACTCTCCCACCTTTGGCAATGTAATACTCTGAATCTGATTGGAGAGTCTTGGACAGACCAAAATCAGCAATCTGAACCCAGTGTTCAATAAACATAATTGTGACAATAATAAACACTACAATAAACACTCACAGGTAGGAAAAGTGTATTTGTATTGTCACGTTTAGTTACAAATACACATACTTTACACCAGGTACCACATAGAATGAAAATCAATATTTCACTTTGCACTTGAGGTTCTTGTCCAACAGGATGTTCCTTGCTGCCAAGTCACGATGTACGAATCCTTTGTTTGAAAGGTACTTCATACCATCAGCAATGTCACGACAGAACTGCAACAGTTGTAAAGGCAAGGTAGCCTCCGGGAGGACACCAGGCCTATAAGAATGTGAATATGCTGACAATTCCATGCACATACATATTTGTGGATCACTAGTACTTGAAATACATACACATGTATAATACATACCATACATGCTAGTAACAGTAGTTAGGCTACATTACATTACATTCACTGTGTTTGGTTGAATAGATCAACACCAGTTGACAAGTAAATTTTACCAGGTGCTATAAAATAGTATTCTCTTTACTGAGAAAACACACTCACTCTGGTTTCCGACTATGTAAGTAGTTCTTCAAATCTTTCATTGGGAGAAACTCCAGTACAATCATTAACTAGAAGGATGGACATATTATCAGTAGCTATTGAATCAAGACAATATATATTATACACAGAAGCATGTGTACATGTGAGTGTATGTACTGTACATGAATATGCAATAAGTTCGCGCACACACACACACACGCATGCACGCACGCATGCACGCACGCACACACGCACGCACAACACACACGCACACACACACACACACACACACGTACACACACGCACACAAACACACACACACACACAAGTATCATTGCTAGTGGACGTTAAATATTACACAGGATATATATATATATATATATTCTACTAACTGGATTATCCACAGTAACAGCTCCAAGTAGACGAATAACATTGGGATGACGAAACTGTCCCATCAAAGCAGCTTCTTTCAGGAAATTGACTTTGTCTTTTTCCTTAGATCCAACCTTCAACATCTTAATGGCAACGTCTTGTGGGCCGTAAGGAGTGTCCCATACTCCTTTGAAAACATCACCAAACTCCCCAGTACCAAGGACAGTCTCTTTTCTGGGAAATATAAATGCACAGTCATGTGTAAACACAGTGAATACACTCAGTAGGTGAATACGAGGATCATCTACTTCAGGAAAGATCTTGGTATTTCGATGCATTTCTTGTCAGCCAATTGACTATAGATGGTATTCAACTCTTTACCAGGAGACACAAAAGGCTGATCCTCGTACTCTGGTTTAGTCACTCCCCCGTACTGAGCAGGATGAATGATAGAGCACCAACTGTAGTACTAGTAATAGTATAGGGAAGATGGAATGAGGGAACTTACAATACTCCTCAGTTCATCCTCTAATGCAGAGGAAGGCTTAGGTTGAGTATATTGCTTTCTAGAATTCTGCATGGACATAGTAGAAGAAATGTGAAATACTGTGAATCCCAAGAGTGCACTTTCATTTACTCACCTTATTTTGAACATAGTGATATTGAATGCCCACATAATTGTAAACAGGTTGTAATGGTTGTCCACCGTCAGTTATGGTGTCATACGAAGTAGAAGGTCCATCAGCTGTCAGCACTACACCACTTACAGGGTCTTCTTGCCGCACTACAACTTCATATCCAGATGAGTTGGCCCCTGGGTTGACTAGCCTCAGAGAACCATCATCCTGCTGCTGTACAGTTTCATACACGTCTTTAGTGTCATTGCTTGGAGGTAGTGGGGGTGCAGTGACAAGAAGAGGTTTTTCATAAGGCATTGCTTGTATATAGGCATCAGGATCATCATACATAGTAAGCTGTGCTGCATTTGAAGTGGTAATGGATGCATTGGTTACACTCAAAACTGTTGACACAAAGATATAAAATATAAGATATAAAGTAAGATGTAAATTAACAATCAGATTATCTTAAAATCCAACCAATGTGCATAATTTCATTGTAATTGTATGTAGCATACAGTGGATTTTCCTTGATTTGAATGCAACACGCCAATTGTACAATTCCACAAAGTAGGGTTGGGAAAGTATGGTTTTTACTCGCAAATAACTGGAGTGGGGATTGACTGCTTATTGTATGCCTTCCAGGCTATATCATACGTACATACTAGCTTTAGTTGCTGTAGACAATACAATGAACATAGATGTAGAACAGTGCTTACATAACCTAAAGCATTTCATTAGATGTAATATTTCAATAATTTCTATAATAATGAATGTATATCAATGCTAGTGTACAGTGAACTAGAGTGTAGTCCAACACTACCTCACCTGGATGATGGCATGAGTTGGACCTGGCAGAGGTGAAATATATCTGCTTTTTGGTCGTTCGTGAATGGAGGAAGAACAAAACACACCCAACCAACAGTAAAGCAGCAAGAACAACTATTACTATAGCAATGACTACTCCAACAATTATTCCCGCATTAGGACCTTCTGAAGGAAGTTGGCCATCTGTGATAAAATTGACACAAAAAGAGTAATGTACAGTCAAACGTCATACAATATAGTATATACATACATAATTAATGCAGAAAGACTTGATTGTAATATACATAGGTAACATTATACTCACATAGTACAGAAATACACAATTAACCAACAAATACACAATGTTACTTATAAACTTCCAATTAGTCACCTTTCCCATTGGAATTATTAGCAACAGAAGAGGAGACCATACTTAGTTCAGCAGAAAATTCCGTGTCTGGAGTGGACTTTGTCAAAATGTTCAAGCTTCCCAAAGAACTCACACAGGAAACACAGCTGGTTTCCAAAGTGGTAAAGTCACTCATTTCATTGGTTGTTAGAGGGATGACTGCTACAGAATCCTCCAATGGTGCTAAAACTGATTGAGAGGATCTCTGTTACTTTTCGAAGTACATAAAGGTTTTGAGCACATGAGTAGTACCATGGAGATTGGTGCGTAATTATACATTTTGAAACAATTTGAAAGTCAACAATTGGTCTCATTGATTCTGAAAGCCAACACACAAACTCACCAAATGATACACTGACTAGAGGAGAGAAAAATGTTGATGTATAAGAGCTAGGAATGTTGGCTTGAGTTGAGAAAGTGGCATCACTCTTTAACTGATATACAGTAAAACTATCAAAAGGCTGTGAGAATATGCTCAAATTGCCGATGGAAATACCAAGAATATCTTTTGAAGACACAGTCATTGAAGGTCTTACGATCACTAAAGTTTGCATAGCATGTGATTCAAGAAATTGTGTAGAATAAGTTTCATCTGCTCGTGAATAAGTTATAACTAAGCTGTCACTAGTTTCTTGGGGTCTCCAAACTTCGAATTGAATTGCTCCTGATTGTCCACCCTGATATGATGCTGAAAATGTAATCTCCGCAATGATTCCATTACAAGAGAAGTTCATGTCTGGAACAATGAAGTGAGTAGCGTCAGATGTATATATTTTTCCACTATTGATATCTCTGAAGCCTTTGATACAACCTACAAAGACAGATAACAAAAACATATGTTGTTAACAAGAACACCATTCAATATGATCTATTATACTATCAATAAAATTTGCAGCTTAATCCAACAGATTATGATCATGCATAGAGATCAATCTGTTTTGACCATCAGCTAGAATCCCTGCACCTATCTAACAGTTCCTATATTCTTGCAAACTGGGCCCTCTATTTGGCTCCGTGCTTTAAAATTTAATGGTCACTGTCGGCTTCTCTTGGTTGGGTCTGGATATGCAAAACTAATCAGTTTCAAACTACCAGTTCGGAAGAGAAGAGCAGGGAAAATTACCACAGGTCCCATGCAGGCTGTATTTTTCAATGAGTGACACAGCAAGTACATTATAGCTAAGGAGGAATCCCATGACATGTTTCAGTGAACTTGGTGAAACTATACAAAACACAGCCATTACAATATATAGAAGGGTAGGAAATCTATTCAAAATGTCATACAGATGTACAATTAGGCCTTCACTAATCTGTCTATACACAACAAGCAATAACAAAAAATGTCCAACTTGAAAGGATTCTGCAAAATATGCCCTTCAAGTACTCATAGACTAAATGCTACCACACAAACTCAAGGCAAGGAGATTCAATACTAACACTTATTACAACAATAGCATTCACATTTCAGATAGCTAGGTTAAATCATTTCATGCACAAGACGGACTGGCAGTGTGGCATATTAGTGCACGTAACACTCGAGTAAATGACATGGATCAGGTGCAGAGGACAGGGGTGTGTGTCAGTGATTGTGCTTGTGGGTGGGCATTAAAAATAAGACTGAATATAATGGAAGAAAAAGAAAGAGTCAGTTTGGATTATGGACATGTATGTGGACTGATGTGAAATACGACAGCCCTGATAAATATCCGACTGGAGGATAGTTGAACCCTAGAGGGGGGATCTCCAGGGGGAGGCAAGAAGATGGGATGAAACCGTTGATGGGAAACCCTTGGGGTTAAGGTTGGTTGGTTTTACAAGTACGTGAATGCTTGCTGATCAATCATGTCATACGTACCACATACGGAGGGTCTAGCCCGATGAACACTGCGGAAGGTTCACCGACACGTGTTCACAGATGTAAACTACAATCAGGACCAATCGCTCGAATTTGAAGGGCTGGTGTGCGTAGTGTAGGGGCTATTAGTGTGTATCAACAGTAGACATCCATACAGTGTCAGTCTAGTGCGAACCCCATCATGAAAGATTTGTACGTTTCGATAACAAACTAGTCAGTCTAGATGTCTGAATTTACGTACTCACAAGCGCTTTATAAAGTTAAAACTCTGTAAAGTACCTTGAGTCTGTCCCAAAGAAGCTTTCAATGTGTAGAGCAATCCGAAAATCAGAACGTATAAAACAGAAAAACCTTCCATCTCAGACCGGTAGGAGGCTTCACACAATCTATGTGGAGAGGCCAAATGCAGCAATGGATTGTGTACACAAACACAGGCCTACGGAATATGGCTGACTTTAGTACATGTTAGTCTGGCGTAGCCGACCCTTGATCCGCCATTTTATTTTGTTGGGGCGGAGAAATCAAGGGTCGGCTACGCCAGACCATAGACACTCTATAAACTACGTAACCGTAGTTTAGAGTGTCTATGGCCAGACTAAGTACATGTATTATATTGTAATCGCGACGTACGTAGGTCTACGTGTCAAGATTACTAATTTAAAGTGAAAGCTTACTGATTAGTAGTAAGCTTAATAGAGGTTATAGGTAAACTATTATCAGCTAAGTTTAACTGAAAAAAAAGGTTTGGGGAAAGTGGGGCAGCTTGGGCCTCAGTGGTCGTCCCGCGGCGATTCTTACTGTCCTACATCTTGACAATGAAGTACATCTACATATCTAGAATACAGATAGGCCTATGCTAATATATGTTGGAATTGGAAGCACTATAAAGTAAATTCCCTCCTACTCTGACCATGCATATAGCTATGTACTTGGTCTGGTGTGCTTTGACGAGGACATTCTCTGACGTTTAATATAAGTTAAGTAATCTTTGCATCAGCTAACAGCTTGTCTTGTGTAGGCACTATATAGGAAGCATAGGAGGATAGTAGAAACAGACCAAATCAAAACTTACAGTTGACATCAAGCATGAAGCTTGAATTGAATGCTACCTACTAGCAGGCCTCCTATTCAAGATACCCAATACACCAAGTGTCAACAGGATAATAAGATCAACAGTCTAGAACTATGCAAAGTGATAATCAATTTTCAGCGAACAAGGGAGTTCAAAGCAAACCCAGAAGCCAGTAAAACTACTGCACAGAGAGAAGCCAACAATTGCCCATCCATAGATCTCCATGAGTGGAGACTTCGGTGACAAAGGCACACTATCTTGTACAACTTATCACCACTTCATTGTTATCTATGTCCAAACGTTCATTGTCAATGTGTATTCACATACATGTATTAGCTAAAATTATTAATATCAATTGATATAATAAGACAATGTATAACATTATAGCAATATTTTAGTATAATATTATTCAGTGGTTAAGACATGGGCACGAGAGCATTGTGACATAAAATACTGAGTCCTGAGGGCAAGTGTATTTTATATGTCAAACTGCCCGAGTGTCCATGTCTTAACCAGCATATAGCATCTGTTGCACACTTAATACTGTTGCTAACGCTTTATAAATTATAAAATTGCTGTACAATAGTACTGCTTCTATGGTAATGGATGCTATAATAAATTTAAACACAGTGGAGCCTGTTATGAAGCCCACCTAGCTCTCACCAAAGACCATATTTGGAATATCCACTACATCATCTCACCTATGTACAGTAAAGCACCTCTACATTGAAGACCAACTATCTATAGAGTGCACATTATCTCCCCCTTGGGTGGCCTTTATATGCAAGCTTCACTGTAATATTGATTACAACTCCAATGCAAATTGATACTATATCAACACCAACTTGAAGTGAATACAATACATACTAGAGGAAGGACACAGTTTTCTACACTATTTTGTAATAGCTAATTGTGTATAATGATTATTTCAATCATTCATTATTTATGATAGTATACCTTGTTTGTACATGTGAGTTTCCATGCAGGCCCTAACAACGAAATACACCTATGTGTACTAATACAAAGACGAACATCAATTAGTAAAATGAATTATGTAAATGAAGTGCAGATTTTTATCGATTGCGAAATACACTTCGGTACGATAACCAGTAGCAACTTATAGTTTAACGCATCTGAAAATCGAATAATTTAAATTGCCACCAATATAATTGATGCTGCAAGGTAGACTAACGAGCGCTAGTTCGCCTTTTATTAATAGGTAAGCGTGTAGGTGGCCATCAAGGGGAATACCCGATTGTTGTCCTATTGGCGGGAAGTTCAACAAGTTGACAGTTAAAAGATCATTGTCTTTGGTGCAAATACTTTGAATAGCTACGCGCGTCAGTAACTAGGCGAAGAAGGTGCGGATTGAACCAATGATCGTGTTCGAGATTCCTTAGATTCGAAATGTGATCATGGCTTCGGCTTTATCGAGCCCAGATGAAATAGAGGAAAATTCGATCACCGAAGAATCTTTTCGATGTCGGCTATCAGTTGCCGAAGGTCAAGCACTAAACATCATCAAAGGAGACCTAGCCGATTGGCTGAAAGAACTACTCGGTATCGAGATTTCTTCAGAGACGTTTCTGAGCGTCCTTGACAACGGAGTTCACCTATGTCAGTTGGCACGTGTTTTTCAGAAACAAGCCGCGTCCTTACGAAAGGAAGGAAGAAAACTACCTTTCGAGTTACCGAGTAAAAAAGTAAAGTTCTTTGAATCTGCCCAGAAGGAATCGTTCTACGCTCGCGACAATGCATCAAACTTCATCTCCTGGTGCAAAGCGTTGGGAATAGAGGACACGGTGATGTTCGAGTCAGATGGACTTGTGCTACATAAGAACGAAAAAAATGTCATCCTGTGCCTAATGGAAGTAGCTAGAAGAGCGGTCAGACTGGACCTGCCTGCTCCCAACCTGATTAGATTGGAGATTGAAATGGATCGAGAGTCTATTGCTGAGGATGCTGACGTTTTCGATGAAGAAGACAAGAAACTGACTTCAAAATCAGTAGATCCAAAGTTAAGCCCTGACAATCCTAATTCCGACAACAAACCACTCGGCCATGTGCAGGACCAGCCAAGCACCAACAGCACGAGTTCTGGTGTGGGTTCATCCAGTGATGTCCCTCGCACTAGCCGTGAAAGCAGCAGTGGTTCTGATAACAGCCCCCCTAGGAAGAAAGTTCGAAAGTTCATGTCCAAAATGGATCATGATGTGAGTTATACACCTTTTTGTATGTTGTAGTACATTCAATTTGTTAGTATTACATACGTATATGTGTATATATATGCTTGCCAACAAATATTATTAATTCTCTTTGAGAATCTGCTTGACTCTCCTTTTCATGCTGTGTACTTACGTACTTACTTCATTTATATAGACATATTATGATATAATTTTGTATACTATGTATATTCCTCAGGTGATACATATGTGCAGTGAATGTAAGTGTAAAGAAAAGCTTACAGTCAATTGCGTCAAATCTGGAAAGTTTGAACTAATTGTTCACAACAAAAAAATTGTGATATTCGTGAGGGTGAGAATATTCAATGTTAATTGCATGTAGTGCTGGGTGATATCCTTGGGCATGATCCAGCTGAACATTCCCTGTCAATATGCCGATATTCCTTCACTTAGATCTTCATATACAATTGGTTGCTCACACATTTTGACACCTCTCTGTAGACTTCACCAGTAGGTTCACATGGACAACTCTAAGGTAGATGACAGCACGATAGAGTGATAATTGACTTTAATTGACTTTATCACTGCTGTAGCACTTCTAGACGGTCTACAGCTATAACATGAAGTATCCAATATCGTAATAATACATCATGTAACAGTATGATATCTTGATACTGACCAAGCGTTTGCAATATCATACTGTATTGATATTCTTCAGATATGCCAAATAATTATGTGCAAATACTTATCTGTGTATCAACACTAATTACATACGTATGTACTTGCTATGCAATAATACTTCCCATCCTTACACTCAGTATTCTATACCTCAGGTACTCAAGGAGACTATTATGGTCCGTGTTGGAGGAGGATGGGACACTCTGAATCATTTCTTACTGAAACATGATCCGTGTAGGATTGCCTGTGCGTTGAGTGTGTGATGTAATGGTATATAGTGATACCCATAGGCTGGTGATCTGAACATGTATGTTCTCTGTGAATTTGTTCAGGCAAAAAGACGTTTGGTATTTGTTCATAAAGAGAATGTGATAAGGGAGTGCATATACATATGTAGGTTAACTGAATCAAATTTGTGTTCCTATACATTAGTTGGGATTTCCTGAATTGTAACCGTGTTGTTACATTCTGTTGGATTTTATATAATTACAAATAGACAAAATTTAGCTCTTTCATGTACTGTATGATTTCATTTTCCGAATTATGAATTGACATTGATTAATCCTAGAGATACGTATGACTGTGATCCTATAATTTAAAACCTACTTATATGTTATTGTTGCTGAGGTGAGGTGAGGTTGCTGTGTATGTCATCCTTGGCTGTACTTGAACACCCCCAGTTTCCTTCCGCACATGTAGTACTCAACCATTCAAAGGATGTGAAGGACGTTATTCTTAGACAGATGAAGAAATGATTTCTTTTCTCACTGTTTTCCAAAGTAATTAAACTGTTACTGCCAAAATCCCGCTGGTTAGATATTCTGTGAATCATTACATTTCACAGTGTGTACATACGCGCATTGATTGATATGACTTAATTTTGAAGGGATATGCCTCATTTGCCTCAACCAAAGAACAAAGCATTATAATTTTATTATTAATGTGCATTTTATCTACTCTGTATTGCTAACATCCACATGTAAATGGATTTTATTATTAATAATAATAATAATATTAATTTTATGTCAACTGTATATACCTAACTGTAAGGTCCTTATATACGAAGGTATGTAGGCCTGGAGTATATTATATGTACATTATAGTAGTGATCCTGATAGTTATAAAATTCGTGTATGCATAATGTATAAATGCACACACGTGTATGTTAAAACAACTACATTGTGGAACAACATGTATAATAATAATTATAATATCATTATTCAATTATATAAGACTAGTAATTAGTAATTAGTGTATAATAATATTAGAAAAAAATATTAGGTTCAATTGCAACATAATATTGAGTTCAGCTATCATAATATTAAAATACGAGCTAGTGTTTAGCATAGTCTAATTAATCAATTCTAATAATTATTCAAAGTTAAATGGTATTCCTTTATTATACTAGTTGGATTCACTCAAGATCTTCTCACATGCTCGAATGGCAAGGGCCACAGCAGTAAGAGTTGGGTTGCAGGCAGTACCAGTCGGGATCACTCCACAAGACCCAATGTAGAGGTTATCATAGCCCCATACTTTGCCGTATGTGTCCACTACAGATTTATCATCGTTTTCTGCACCCATTCGAGTGGTCCCCTGGGTAACAAACAAAAATTAATAATTAAAAGACATTAAACACTTAGCATGTCTGAATTATGGAACTAACATCATGATATTCAGCTTCAATACAATGTTTTTTTGGAACAAGCCTAAACAATTCAAACTAATTGGAGACCCAAATGTTCGGAACACTAAAATTGTATAATATACATATCTGCTGGTCTATCAAACACAAAATACATAAATGATCACCTTTGTACTGCTATGGATGTGCAGTGTACAAGCTGCTTGAGGATGATCATATTGCCGACAGATTGTCAATGAAAGAACCAATCAAAGTGCAAATGCATGGGTTGTAATAGAATCAGCCCTTGTCAATATGAAAATGGGCACTAGGATTGTTCAGACAACAGTTGTTGACTGACAGTGTCAACTTGTGGTAGGCTGGCATTCACTAACGTTAACGTTTGCATGGTATTAATTGGGTTTTAAGTTGAAAGATTATTGTTTGGCCAACACACTGGAATTTAAAGTACATTTGATTAGCAATAAATATAGTGTAGCTACAATTATGTATATTCTATATAGAGCTCCCCCACTCCTGCAAATTGTCATACTATTATGTTCTGGCTCATTAAATAATGCTCCACATTCCTCTAGTCTATAATTGCCAACCATAAGAATGAGTATAATATCACACTCATGGCAACTCACTAAGGTCAGGTTTGCTAATGCCAAGCCCATTCACGTAAATGCACATAGGGCTAGCTTTTATTCAAATGACACATTGACAATTCAATCAACATATTATGGCATTTTATAGAGTTATGGTTACACGATACTAATTTGGACGTACTCTGTATGACTAAATGTATCTGTGTAGCTACTCACAGTAATATGACGAGCCTCTCCGGGTTCCAGAAATGTTGGCTCAGATCCAGGAAGGAATCCTCCAAGAGCTGTAGCACACTTCAGCATGTCCTCCATCATGTCGTGTTGACGTTCGCTTTCCTCTTCTGATAACTGAAAATGAAAGGTAGGTTGGGGCATGTCAAATGCATCCATGATCTTTTCACTGAATTCAACACGATTGTTAACATTGGGCCTGCTAATACCAAACCAGCGCAGGTCCACAATTAGACGATCGTCTACATTAGCCGTGACTAATCCGTAGCTGAAAGCATCACGATGAATCTGACAGTGCCACGGTCTTTCTGTTGATACAGGGATCCAGCACTGAATACAGAGGTGGCAATTCGGGGAGTAAAGATAGAACAGCAGTTAAATGGTTATATGCACAGTATACTGTGTTTACAGTAACGTACAAAACACAAAATACAGGGAGTTACATCCACATATATACAAGTTACATACATGAGGTGGGGGGTCGTGTGGAGGGATAGGGATGGGATCCTCGGAGATGTTTTGTTTTTCAATCACATCGCGATAAACCATGTCGATTCTGTCAAGAATTGATTGCAGAAATACTATCTGGCAGAATACCATGGGCTGCTCGCAGAGATATCGTCCTAAGGCCTTGGGACGGATGCCAGAATTGAACAAGATTTGAGGAGTCAGCACAGCTCCTGCTGCCAGAACAAATGTTTTGGCATGGATATTCACAATCTCATTCTCCATGACATTCTTAACCTTGGCGTAGGAGATTGAATTTTCTTCTTCAGATACCACCAACTTAACACACTGCCACTGACGCTAAAGGAAGAAGGTACAATAAGCAAGTGAAAAATGTAACATAGAACTACAATTTTACTAATCAACCTTCAACTGGAACTGGGAATGATAAGGGTTGTCCAACATTTTGATGAGCTCGTCACCCAATACCACATCTGTACCACTCCAAGTGACAAATTCCTTACAGTGGGAATTACGCTCTGCCGCTAAGGGTAAAGTCCCCGGCTTGTAACCTTCGGGTAGATCAGGATAGGTCTCCCGCAGTATTTGACGCACAATGGTGTTCCGAATGGAATCTTCAAACAGGTCTTTATGGACATTCAGAAGTGTTTCCGCCTTGTCATATAGGTCGTCCCATTCCTTCCCAGTAAGTAAGGAGGAACGCTCCACAGTGGGGTGCTGTCTGGGGCAGCTACAGGTCCAATGTACACCCATTCCTCCAACACAGTAGGAGGCACAAGCAGCATTGAGGTTTTTGTAAGGATTCTGATCAGGATTCTGGTTGTTACTCACAAATCTATCATGGATTCAAAAAAATGTTTCACAAAGATAAGCCAGACTTCCATGCACATGAAACACCCTAAGATTATTATATCACCCCTGTGGTGGATACTATCAAGAGACTTGATTCTGACAGAAATCAAACTGTTGCTTACCAGGGGTATTTCATGCCATTATAACCCCATGGCAGTGATGCTCTGAATGGAAAACACAAGATATTATAGCTGTTGCACAGTTGGCATCTGACAGGTAGTAGTGAATATGAAATACATAATGTAATAATGTAATCGTCAACTGTTGCTTTTATTTTCACAAATTTTAAACTCTTCTAACTCCTTAATGAATATAAGTTGCGATCCTACCGCTGCTGTTATATGTCATAGCCCGTTTCAAAAGGTCTGATACGAAATGCATGATGCCCCACTGCAAAAGGACCGGATATCAGTACGGGGACGGAATATTGCTCGACAGTCCCGTGCAGACGATTTCGTCTCTGTCCGAATCGCGTTCTCGGGCGTGTACGTTCCCGTTCGTAACGGATGCAGTTTTTTGATGCGAGAACTGTTTCAGTGAGGAGGAAACACCCGGACAATAATGGGGGTAATCCATGACTATTGTCTGGCCGTTTCTTCCTCACTGAAACAATTCTCGCACCAAGAAGCTGCATCCGTTTACGGTTACGAACGGGAACGCACACGCCCCACGAACGTGATTCCAACAGTCTGAGAGACGAAATGGACTGTATTACCCGACATTACTCGAGTGACTACTCTTTCCGATATAAATCTCTCTGATATTTATTGTCGGAAAGGTAGAGCCAGTTACAGCTACGTGTCTGTGGTGTATCATATCGTCTGCTATTACTCGCTATTTCCATGTTTAATAATATGACGTCGATTACGCTGGTTAGTATAGGTGTCAACTTTATCCTCGTGTCTTAGGCTTCAAATCGTTGTTTGTATCATAATCAATCAATCAATCAATCAATCAATAGGTTTTGAGTGCTCCACACCAGAAGGTGATAGGACGTACCAATGGTCAAGTACAACCTGAGTAAGATGGCGGTCTACACGTGGCAAGTAATGGAAAATTGAAGATAAAGTTAGCTATATCAAATAAGGAAGAGGAACGCCACTAACATTGATTAGAATGAATTGAACTAGCTATAGGACAGGAGGAGTGAGTAGGCAAGGCGAAGATTTAAAGATCGACTCTGAAGACGGTGGCGGCGAGTGGAGACCCCTACGCGAATTTAGCAAATCGCTGTCCACTGAACAGACTTTTAATGCTCGACAATGTAGAAACAAGCTTTCTACGCCTCTCATGCAATCCTTTCTCCTTTTTTGACTTTTGTCACATCATGCCCTAGACTTCGTCTTGCGTGAATTGGGACCAGACCATGCCAGGGCAGTGAACACCCGGTGACTATTTGTCACCTCACGTAACCCCTGAGTCCGAGGCTTCCTTTTTGTATCACATTTGTTGTTCTTTGATTCGAATAATAATGTGTTTCTCTCCCTCCCTGAAACATCAATACACATATAACATCAGAACTAACTATTGAGTATCTAGTACACTAGTCCATCACCATGACAAAATAACGAGTTACACGCCAAATCTGGCACACCACATTACACTAAGATGGGTTAAAATATTGTCATTCTGATAGAATAAAAAATATGATTGGATTCCCATTGAATTAGACCAATATTCATTGCATAGCTATTTCTGCATTTATTTATTATTTTTTTCTGATGTAGAAGAGGATCGCCCTACTGGGGTAGTCTACCTTCGTGAGATGATATAGAGCTATGTGCCGTCCCGACTTCGGGATAATCGTACGCATAGGGTTCCGCAGCACAAAATTCCTACTCGGGTAAGAATATGATGATTAGCAAAATCAATACCTTACCCTTTGTACTTGCTAAGATCCACTTTGAAAGCTGCGGGATCCAGTGTGGGAACAGCTGATTTGTCCGTAGGCACCGACAGGGTGTGGAGGTGGCCGGCGATCACACCAGTGAACTGGTTTATATCCCTTTGGTAGAGAAAGGAATTCTTCAAATGTTCCCCCGGACGTTGGGAAACCTGGGCACCGGCATCAATCATTACCACAGAACGGCCCCCGTCCACTAGCTTGCGAACGAACGTGGAACCGAGTGGACCTGCTCCAATCACCAACACATCCACCTGCATGGTAGTGTAAGATGGTTCAGGGCACTCCTGATATACAGGTTTACTCATTTCTGCCGGAAAACTGTTTAGGTTTGGTGATATTCCTAGCGTCCTGAGGGATCGAGTTACCGCAGGGCATCGAACGGTCCAGCGAGGATAACTAATCATTGACAAACGTTACGGTAGTAAATTCAATCAGGTCACGTCAAATGGCGGCACGGAAGTAGCCATAGCGCTGTCATGTAGAGTGGTCCCCCGGACTTTTTTCGGCACCATATTTGGTCTCCCATATACCATCAAAAATGGTTAGGGTTAGGATTTGGGTTAGGATTAAGGCTAGGGTTAGGGTTAGGCACAAGCGGACCATTTAGGACGTCGGAAACTAGTCCGCACGGACTGGTTTGCCGCTATTGCCGGTCCCCGGGGACTGTTTTTGGCAGCGGGCCATATTTTTCGTGACAGCACCAACGACTCATGAAAAGCCAAAGACTAGGAAAATCTGATAGCCAAAATCGGACAATCATTACCTCTACTTATTGGTGTATTTGTGAAGACAACATTGAATCATATGAATCAACCGAGAAAAACGCAGGTGAGGACGCAGTATTGTTTATTGAATTGGATTGAATTGAACACTGCTTTACAGCCACATGGTGACAGGGTGGGGAACTGCGAAAATCAGTGAGATAATGGGTGAGTGAAGGGCTGAAGGTCTGCAATCAACATGTGATGCAGCCTGTTATAAAAAATTGAGGAGAGTAATGGGGCAAGGAAACAATCAGGATGCTGTGATACGTTTAAAGTAACATGCAAACTACAATAAAAAATGGCAGGAAATCAAAAGTGTATGTTGGGGAGCTTTTTAATTACAGCATTTTTAAGGTGGGCTACATGTAAGATACTGTGGTTGTATGGTAAGATGGGTAAACTACAGAGATAAAGGGGGTGACGGTCCTGGAGTAAATGACAGTTGGCACATGGACATACAAAATGGAATGTGCATGCGTTAGATGAATCAAATGTGTTGATGAATTTAGCATGCATTACAGAAATCATGTAACTCTTGATGGAATCAAAGGAGAGCTCAGTATTGATTGAAAGCATGGCATTCCATAGTCGCACAATTTGGTTGAAATAAAAATGATGCTTGGAGCTGTTGCGGGTGGATGATGATATAAACTGTACATAATCGCTGATGTTGAAGTTGTCAGGGGGTGTTTTGAGACACTTAACAAAGAAAAGTAGATCTAACAGGTCATACCAGTACATCAGTGGTAGAAGATTAATTCGCTGGAGCCGAGACTTGTAATCAAAAGTGTAGTCATTTGTGATGAATTTTGTGCAACGTCTTTGGACATTTTCGAGCATGTTGATATACTTAAACTGGTGCGGATGCCAAAGTTGTGAGCAGTAGGTTAGGTGTGATCTGATGATTGATAGATAAAGTTGCTTCTTGATCTGCATGGGCGCATTGTGTAAATGGAGAGTGCAGCGGATGAGATATAATGATCTGTAGGCTTTGGAGCAGATGAACTTGTAGTGGACATCATACAAATGTGAGTGAATCGTTAATGTGTATACAGTACCAAGATCAGAATACATTCTAGAGACTGGTGTGGGATGGTTGTTTATTTGGTAGGAGAAGATATTATGGGATTGCCCATTGGAGAATCTGATTAATTGACATTAATTTTGTTAAGGTTGAGTTTAAGTTTCCATTGGTCGCACCATTCATAGACAGCATGGGGATCATTTTGTAATAGTGAGGGTGAAGATTTGACTACATCTAGCATAAGTTTATTGTCATCTGCAAACATGCCAATGTCCAAGTTGGCAATCACTTGCGGGAGATCATTGATGTAGATTAGAAACAGCAACGGGCCTAGTACACTGCCCTGAGGTACACCTGAGGCAACAGGCAGGCATAATGATGCTACGTCTGCAACTTGCACAAATTATTTCCTGTTAGAGAGGCAATATGTGGACCACATGATAGCCGTAAGCTCCATAGTTTAAAGAGTAGCTAGTTCATTGTGCGGAAGCATATCGAAGGCTTTGGAGAAATCTAGAGTATAAGTTCAGGAGGCATGATGGATTGGCTAGGAAGCCATATTGGTATGATGATAGGAGAGGATGTATAAATTGATTATCTTATTGTAGACGATTCTTTCCAGGTGTTAGAAGTGGTGCAGAGTAGTGAGATAGGTCTGTAGTTGGAAACTTGGGAGCAGTCACCTTTTTTGTATATGAGGATGATTTTGTGAGTTTAAGTATGAGAACCGATACTTACAGACCTGGTGTACCATCTGTATCTACAACTGATTACATTATCCAATGTACTTCTGTGATCCAAAACAGCCTGTGCTATCCACACTTAGTTGTGTACTACATTCACAAGAGCCAGTATGATCAAGAAGAAGCAATCTACAATAGGGAAAGGCATGCTGCACAACAGAGAGGTATATACTATGCAACAGTGAGGCACTCTACACAATGGAGAACCTTTCAATAATAGCAGAGAAACACTTCATATAACATAGAGTCATGGTATAATAGTCATATAACTTTTCTTACATAATTTTAACTATGTATCAGCTTCTATGATCTGGACTCCCCTCTTAGGATGTACCTGTAAGTACCCATTTTAGAAGCAGTGCAAATAGTTATAATGTTGAAAATGTGCATGGTCTGCAATTCTTGAGTATTTTGTGGGTGGCGAGTTTGTACTAAAATTAATGTGTACACCTATTATGGATAGCTCTAAAATAAGCCATCTCCCATATTATCGACCAATTCTAAACTGATAAGTCTACAAAATTAAGGATTCCTAAACCTTGACTTTGTTCCTCATTCTAGAATACATAGTATATGTCCTGTTACCTAATAAGCAGACACTCTATCATTAAAGGAGCCCAGCTATGGCTATTCCTTGTGTACATTTTGTCCATTACTAATTCATCCCATGCACAGGTGGAGTTAACATGCACTACATGTGGGGATGTTGGTAAATATCCAGGTTGGGGCTCAAACTGGTATTAGGTCCATCTTCTTGCCAATGTACCAAAAATGGACTCTAGTCATATATAGATCATTATCTTTGGCTATGCGCTAGTTATTCCGCCCTGTAGGCGCTTTATAATATTGAGGAACAACTGTTGGGCGTGGCAACGAATAAAATGGCGTTTACCAGCTCCATTGCTCTAGGATCATTACTATTGAGCAAAGAGGAAATCGAGAGGAGTAAGATAGAAGAAAAAGAGCTTTCTATACGAGAAGATGATGTAGATAGTACTATCTTTTTGACGGCAGATGAGGCAGTAGAAAAGATCGGCTTTGGGATTTTTCATGTATTGCTAATCCTGTACGGTGGATTATTGTGGGTTCGTTGTTTCGAGCACATGTGCATGGTTGCGAGATGCATAGATATTGGTAGCTAGCGGTGTAACCTGCTATAACTAGTAGACACGTACGATTGGCCGTAGCAGATCATCGTGCAATCGAGTAGTCTGTAGCCTGTGTAGGCGAGGATTGATCACATGTTCATACCTTTATTCACACGCTGCCGTTGATCCATAGATATTCTATCCTACACGTAGTATAGAGTATTTATGGTTGATCAATGTGCGTCATGGATAATTTTTTTCTATCTGTGATATGGCTGCCTTAATTAATAATAATTACTTGATTATCATTATTGGAGGGAGAACTAAATACTTGCACTATGTTTGTGTACCTTTCACATCATTCAGTGAATCCTAGGATACTGAATGTTATAACCATTGTTTTTTTCCTTTTTTCCAGCTATCTGCTGGGTTTCTCATATATCTGTTTTCAATTCTACCTGAAATTTTGAAGTGCCAGTGGGGACTGCTTCCATTTGAAGAAGCTTTATTATCTTCGGTGAGGATTGCATTATATACCAAGTCAATGTGGATGAACCTGCTGGTTAATGCTTAAGCTAACAACTGTACATGTTCCTGTGGGTTATTGAGCAGTTCATAATTGTGTTTTATGTGTTGTCAATATGTACAGTGAAGCCTCTCTATGAAGGACACATTGGGACCAGCTATTTGTCCACTGTAGAGAGGTTGTCCACTCTTTAGAGGTGAAAAATATATTAGTACAGGAGAGTCTATTTTGGTGTTTTATAGTGTCCTTTGTAGGGAGGTGATTTCTATGGTGTCCTGTATTTGGAGTGTCCTTTAATGGAGGTTATCCTGTAGTCTTGAGTGTACAATGTTTCATGTATTTATAACTTCAAGAGTTTTTTTTTCTTTTTTGACATGCAGCTGACATTTGTAGGCATATTGGTAGGATCTCAGTTGTGGGGAATAATGGCTGACATGTACGGTCGAGTGAGGGTCAGTTATTGGTTACTGAAACACCATCATCTGTAACCAGCATTCATTCTCTGCCTACTGTATAGGTTTTGATTCTGGTCAGTTTCATGAATGCAGCCTTCTCTATTTCAGCAGCCTTTGCTCCTTACTTCATATGGATGGTCATCCTACGTGTTTTGGGTGGATTTTCTGTGTCTGCCTCAGATATCATGTATGCCACAACTCATGCGTTGTTTCATACATCGTCAAAACTTTGATCTTCATATTGTGTTGACAAAATAATATCATCTTTAGTATTACCTACATGGTGGAGCTGCTACCCCAAAGATACAGAGGAGGATCTGTGCTTGGTTTGGAGGTGTGTGTGTTGTGTGTGTGTGTGTGTGTGTGTGTGTGTGTGTGTGTGTGTGTGTGTGTGTGTGTGTGTGTTTGTGTGTACTTGTATACATACGTATGTGCGTGTGTGTGTGTGTTGTGTGTGTGTGTGTGTGTGTGTGTGTGTGTGTGTGTGTTGTGTGTGTGTGTGTGTGTGTGTGTGTGTGTGTGTGTGTGTGTGTGTGTGTGTGTGTGTGTGTGTGTGTGTGTGTGTGTGTGTTGTGTGTGTGTGTGTGTGTTTGTGTGTACTTGTATACATACGTATGTGCGTGTGTGTGTGTTGTGTGTGTGTGTGTGTGTGTTTGTGTGTACTTGTATACATACGTATGTGCGTGTGTGTGTGTGTGTGTGTGTGTGTGTGTGTGTGTGTGTGTGTGTGTGTGTGTATTTGTGTGTACTTGTATACATACGTATGTGCGTGTGTGTGTGTGTGTGTGTGTACTTGTATCTGTATATGCGCGCGCACGTGTGTGCGTGTGTGTGTGTGTGTGTGTACTTATATCCGTATATGCGCGCACACGTGTGTGTGTGTGTAGGTGTGTGTGTACATGTGTATCATGAAGTATGTATTATTCAGTTGTATGAAGGATGTCTTTCCAATGAGACTTGCCTTCTACATATATCTGTCTATCACATTAGGTTTTTTTTGCCGCTGGTGGAATTATTGTAGTAGCAATTGGTTTGGGGATGGTGCCCAGCGTCGGATGGAGCTGGTATCTCTTTGTGTCAGCAATGCCTGCTTTATTGTGTGCAGTGCTATCAATAGTAAGTGCTTACTACTAGTTTACTATGTACATCATGCTGCCCACTTCCAATCTTCTGATATTGCGTTTTAGTTTTTACCACCATCTCCGAGATTTTTGGTCGTCAAAGGCAGGAGAGAAGAAGCAATGAGAGTGTTCCAAAAAATAGCAAAAATAAACTGTAAACCACCTCTTCGAGGTCAATTAGTGACTGATCTCTATAAGCAAAAACACACCAAAACCAGTACTGCATCTGCTTCTGATGGAGCAATGTACAGAAGTGGCAAGAGTGAAGAAGATTGTCAGTCTGAGAGTGTTTGGCTCCTTTCAGAACAGAGGAATGATGTGACGGCTTCACAGCATTCAGCTTCTTCCACACCTGGGGAAGTCCAAAAGGTTGGTTGGTTAGTCAACGTATGTATGCTGCATTTGATACGTTGACTTTTGTATTCTGTATGTAAATGTAACAATGTCAAAATATTAATTATTATTGTTATAGTATTGTTGATGATACTACTTTTATAATAGTCGATAACACAATCATACCTGATATTTACTGTCAGTATGTGGTCGTTATATTAATGTGTGTTCAATGTGCTTTTCCAGCCCAAATCGTGGCTTGTGATTGCCCCATTGTACAAGAAGGGCATGTGGAGGACCACACTGCTGTTGATGCTGATCTGGTTGGTGTCCTCCATGGTAACATATGGGATTCTACTTATGGCAACATCTTTGTTTGTCAACCACCAGCACTGCAGTACGTCTTGACGTCATACACATAGCAGTGGAGAAATGTGTTGCGTAGTATGTAGAGTATGGTTGGGAGGTCTGTTGCTGGAAGATGAGTGCTCCAACAACCTATGTTTCAGCAACGGATGGACCAACCATATGTCATATAGTACATAGTATGACAACCAGACTACTATTATTTTGCATGCCAAAAATGAGCAGATTCTCACTTCATTTGAGATGTTCCATACTGCTTCAAGGTTAGAAATTAGTGATTGCGATGGTCCCCTTTGAAGAGAAGGGATTGGTTTAATGCTCACATGTGATGTATCAGCTGTCTTGACATGGGACCTACCTGGTGGTCGATATCTCCGATATAAGACCACCAATCCCATTCTATGGACAATAGTCATACTAAAGAACACCACACAGTATAATATAGTAGTATATGTAGGCATTATTCTATGCGTACATTAAACATTAATCTGCCACTACTTTACCTGCCTTATCTCTTTGTATCCACCACAATATCACTGTACCAATATAACGCAAATGCTGATGAATATCCAGTCACAATAATCCACCAAACTCATCAATCCACCATATTTTCCAATGGCAAGTGAAGGCTTAACGAGAATCCACTATACTTGTATATTGTTTGCAGATGGCGGCTCAGGTATGCCTGTACTTGATGTCTGCAATGACTTAACCATTGAGGACTACACGTATGTGATGTGGACATTGGCAGCTGAGATCCCTGGGTTGTTGGTGACAGCTATTTTGTTACCCTTTCTGGGGAGGCGAGTTGTGATGGCCATCCAAATGTTCCTATCTGCGGGGTTCTTTGCATTTCTATACTTCTGTTGGTCAAGGTAAGTATATTGCCTAGAGCAGACACAAACAAGCATGCAGTCACTCTGTGCACTACCTCAGGGTTTAAGTATTAGTTATTTGTAGGTTAGCCAATGGGAACAGATCTCAATCAATCAATATACCCTATAAGAATGAACCCTGTTTGGCGACCTATGCTGATATATCTGACCTCTGCAGTGCATACCACATATATCAGCACAATTTTTCCTTTCATCCACCTATTAATCACCCACATACCAGGATACAAGGTCATTAAATTGAGTAAACGTAATCCGATAACATTCTTATACCAGCATGTGGCTAGTGGCATAGTTCCTAAATGCACCATATACGTATGATTATAGGAAAATGTGTACTAACACACATGCAGCTTTACAGTATACATGCACATGTTTAGTATATTATATTATGCACATACGTACATACTATTTCCACTGGTGTAACACGTGCGTGACACATGTATATGTACCCACATACATGCACAACACACATCATATGCACACAATGTATGCATTCATTATGAAACTAATGATACCTTTCTTCTGCAGAACAGTATTGACAGTATTTATCTTCTGCTCGCGAGCTATGTTGAGTGGAGTTTACCAAACCCTATACATCTACACACCTGAAGTATATCCCACCAGTGTGCGTGCACTTGGATTGTGTATCTGCACTGCAACAGCCTACCTGGGAGGGGCTATATCTCCTTACATACTTCAGGTAATGCCATTTTACTGATTTCAGTACACGTTACATGAGGAAAATGTAATATTGTTCAAGGTGTAACCCCAGCATTGAATCTCCCTGTTTCAATGCATGCTTTGATGGCATAGTGTTTTAATGAGGTTTCATTTAAATCCTATTATTGCTGCACTTCTACTTATGGGATAAGTGCATGGAAATCTGAAGTTACCACTGTGTTCTGTGTTTGCATGCAGGTCCTTGTGGAGGCCAATGACCTTGCTGGAATATCAGTCATTTTAGGCTTGTTGATACTAACAGCCATAGGGAGTGCACTGCTGCCAATAGAAACCAAGGGGAAGTCCCTGTCTGTAAGTTGAATGACACACACTATTATTACAGTTGACGATTATTTTCATTTGATTCTATCAATCTCAAAGGATGTAGAGGAACGAGGGAAGAAGAAAGCCAAGTAGCACTTGTTGCATTTTCTTTGTATTAATTTTTGTAATAATTGTGTATATGTAATCATAATATTATTATTATGCATGTGCATGTGCTTGATTTTTTGATTGCGGACCATGCATGTGTACCGATCTACTTATATTATTGTTATTTCAAAATATTTCCAATTTTGCCATTGTAATTTGTTATCAACTATTTAAATATTATATTTTTGTAATTATTTTGAGTATCATTATAATATTCTTTTTGATGTATATAATATATCAAAATATAATACATTACTGTACATGCATATACAGTAATATATTATATTGTATTCATATTATTATAATATATATGAATACAATATATGCATCCATGCAAGAGTACTAGTTAATATGTATTTCACATGATCATGACCTATAATATCTTTGTGCATAATATTATGATTATATGAACAGTATTTGCATTAATAAATAAGTGCATAATATTATATTACATAGCGTGTTGACTGTAACATTTTATGTGTGCCAATATGAGATTGATCCTATACTAACTCTCCCTAACAATGTCCAACATTTCTGCCTCTGATACAATTTTTTCCCGAGGTTTACCAGAAGACTTTCCAATAGCCTTCTCTTTGCTATCAATCTTCTCCCAATCTGAAAAGCTCACAGGTTGTGCTCCTCTCTCTGTTCAGGAGTTCAGGTGTATACAAGATAAACACACTTACGTATCACTACAAGCACATCACAGAGGCATGCAGCACACACAAGCACACATAATATGTACACAACATGCACACAAGCACACACAAATGCCCATGTTATGTGTGAATTTAGACATATACAGTATGTATGGGAAAACCAGGCGTCAGCCCAATAAAGCACTCTGTATGGTGCAAGGTACCTTTGAGTTTATGTACAATCTCTTGATGGGAGCTATGCTGTTCCACAGACAGATGGCCTATTGGAAGAAAGGTGTACTTACTGAATTCATAGTAACACACATTTGCTCTCATTTAACTGTCTACCCAGAGAAACTGGCACAAGAATGACACACATAAGCACATCAGTAGCTCCTAATCCTTGTCATATGCACAGCAACACAACCAGTAACACATTCATTTGACACACATCCATACCATTCTTCACATCCTGTGCAATGCACTCAGCGGTCTCAAAGGCATCTTCCATTGTTGTGAGTATTACTCCAACTGGTCCTCGCTTCAACCAACCACTACAGTAAAGACCTACATTGAAGAGAATGAAGCACTGGCATGCAAAGGTTAGGCATTCATGCAGGAATAATAAGTACCTTTCAGCACTGAACCAGATTCTGTGGAGGTGTGAAGAAAGATGAATTTTAAGTACAGAAGACAACAAACACATTTACACACATGAGCATTCATACACAGGCAAACATGCATGCAAAAATGCAAACACACACACATGCACACTCACACGCACACACACACACACACACACACACACACACACACACACACACACACACACACACACACACACACACACACACACACACACACACACACACCATCAGTAATTCTTCCTTTGGCATTGATTACTACTCCTCTCTGTGCATCAAAAGGAATGTCTGGATCCACTGGTACACTTTTGTATCCTATACTCCTAAAAACCTGTCACATAAACAGATATATGTGCCCATTAAAATATGCATAACATCTTCCATGTTCACAACTAAACCTACAATGTCACACTGCATAGTCGTGAAATGACCTGTTCCAACAGCCCTGACACTACCTGGTGTATCCTAACACGGAGTAAGACCAGAGTTAATCACAGAATACCGTTGCTTCGCACTTTAACCTTGTCCTATACCTCCAGCTTTGTGGTCTCAAACTTCACTCCAGTCACCCTCTTTCCCTCCTCATCTGAGATGAGTTCAACCGGTGATTTCAAGAAGTGCATGTGACAGTATCGACCTTCTGTGAGGTCAGTTGTTTCAGATCTAGGCAGTGAGCAACGCAGCAGATATGTTTACACCAATATGATGTTCACAGCTCCATACAATAAACACGATTCCGTACCACACACACACAGATGCAAATGTATATTATGTACAGATGTACACCTACACTCCACTGGGCCATCTCAAAATATATGCATGTACATACTGTATACATACAATACATACATGTTACATACTGCATGTAAAGCCACACCTACACCTATGCCCACATAGCCACTCCCACATACTGCGATGATGATTTGATGATGAGTTCTGTGAGTCGTTTCCTTGGCCTTGGTAATGCTACGAGGATGCACAAAAGCAAAATGATGATGATGATGATGATGATAATGATGATGATGATGATGATGATGATGATGGTGATGATGATAATGATGGTCGTAGTAGTAGTGGTGATGATGGAGCATGATGGTTATGATGATGATACCGGTGGTGGTGATGATGATGATGTGGTAATGACGGCAATTGCGATGAGGACAATGATCATGATGATGATAATGTCTGGTGTTTAATAACAATAGCACTAACTTTGAAGAGATTCCTTCAAATCTGGAAAATCACTTAAATTTATGCACATTTGGCATCCTGGAAGCTTGGTTAATTCTCTCAGTTCTTTGATCGTGAAGGCAGCCTTCAATGATGAAACACATACGACTGGTAAACATGTAATGGTTGCTACATTGTGCTGAAATGTAGTAACACAATGTCCTTGTAACATCCAACAAACTTGTAATGGTCCTCTCCTCCCCATGAGATGAACATTCTTAACATTGCTGCTTTTAAGTGCTTCAAAAGCGTGAGCACAAATATCAGTATTCTAATGGAGTTAAGATTACATCTATTACCAACACGTAATCATGCAAATATGTACATACCTTATGCATTCCTAAACAACGCACATACATGCAGCATATACGTGCATACAAAAAACATTACATACATACATACTGTTACAACACATTCACAATATATGGATACAGTATGAGAAAGAATGTGTTTAACACGTACACACTGACTCATGCCCCCACCCACGCCCACATAGCTACACCCACACACTTTCAACAAGTCCTGCTCAGAGAGTAACATCCTTGCCACATCCACAGCTACATTTCCCTGACCAATGATTATAGCCGAATTGCCACTCAGATCAGGAACAAACTGTTAAAGAAACCAAAACTCACATTCATTGCAAATTTCAATACAAACACACACAATGTCAGAGGAACAAACATTTTTGGCTTCTGGTAGGCCATTGTACCAGCCAACAAACTCCCTAGCAGAGTAAACGCCTTCAAGGTTCTGCACCGAATAACACAATTGGTCAATGGTGTTACTTTCTATCACGAGTGAGTGGCATACCTCTCCAGGGATCCCAAGCATCTGGTCCTTGCCTGCTCCATAGGCCTTCGTGAATGAATCATTACAACACCACATCAAGAGTCAATTGCACGCACGCACATGCACACACACACACACACACACACACACACACATACACACACACACACACACACACACCACAACACCATGGTGAGTAAATCTTATCACACGCTACATCATTGATATAAAATCAATTTACTCCAAACTCACCAGAACCACAGCATGGTAATGTTTTTTGAGAAAAGCAACATTTACAACATTCCCAACATCTACATTTCCAAGAAAGTTGCACTTCCCTGCCACAGCTAAGGCATGGAATTGGTTAATCACATTCTACAGGGATAGAGAGTGGAGAATAGCATAGCTCTTTAGAGCACCGTCTAGTGTGTGTGTGTGTGTGTGTGTGTGTGTGTGTGTGTGTGTGTGTGTGTGTGTGTGTGTGTATGTGTGTGTGCGTATGTGTGTGTGTGCGTGTTTGTGTGTATGTGTGTTTGTGTGTGTGTGCATGTGTGTGTGTGTGTGTGTGTGTGTGTGTGTTATTTCATTTGACTGCGTCTGGTAGTCCTACTTTCACTTCGGGGTGATCTGGGGCCACTCCATATCGAATTAATCCATAGGGAACAGGTAATTTCTCAAATATGTCAACTTCTACTTCAGGACAACGCTACATGTAAACACAGCATAAAATAGAATGCATACACAAATACACTTCTATACATGAGAAGATAATGGTACAACTAAAAGTTCAGTTGATAACTTGGTTCAGGAAATATTGTTTGAACCACACACAGACAAATAAATCGGACTCCATCTCTACCTTCAGCAATCGACTGGCAGTGTAAAAACCCGCTGGTCCACTTCCAACTATGCAAATCCGTGGTTGTATCGCGGACGAAACGAAACGGAGACTCCCCCGATAAGCAGTCACTGATGTTGACTTGCCGACGAAACAGGAACATTTCCACATGGCGGGAGCAAACCAAAAGGGGAATACCCATTGACAGCCATGTTTGTTCTTTGTGAGATGCAAGATGTTATCCGTGTCGAACCTCGTTACTTCAAAGTTGACATGCAAAGGCAGATATCCGATGAACTGAACAAGAAATTAGCTAACAAGGTAATGTAGTACATTATTCTGTCAAAATCGGTCCTAATGGGCGAAGTACAATCAAACTATTCGTCTTGGGTAACCTACAATGTACCAAATTAAATGCATCGGGTATGTTGAACTGTTGATACAATGTTAACGTACCTCTATGTATACATTAATAAAGAAGACTGACTATTCCACAGATATATGTGCCAGGGATATTGTCTACAATGATGTTCACAAGTTACACATTTAATGCCCTTGAAAGCAAGTCCTATCGTTCTTTTGTTAGTGCTCTTTGTTAATTCCTTTGAAAGTGTAGGTTGTCCATGGAGTTGGCCTGGTGATTGCTTTCCAGGACCTGCTACATGTTGGAGAATGCTTCATACTACCAGGAGACG
Source organism: Chondrilla cf. caribensis (assembly GCA_964020155.1). Lineage (NCBI taxonomy): Eukaryota > Metazoa > Porifera > Demospongiae > Chondrillida > Chondrillidae > Chondrilla > Chondrilla cf. caribensis. The sequence goes on along the minus strand of OZ026556.1, from coordinate 2,577,299 downwards.
GGTCCTCCCACACCAGAGGTATGTTAATTTATTCATGTAGAGGTGACAGTCACTGAGATACTCTGTATAACCTGTATATATACCATTGATTTTGCAGTGAAGTTCAGAGCTATTGTCTTCCGTCCTTTTATTGGTGAAGTGCTAGTTGGCAAAGTACGTCGTTGCAGTCCTGAAGGTGTCCATGGTATGTTGTTGGCTGGTACAAGCATTGATACTCCAGAGTATCTATGGTGTAAATGGACATGAAGGTTACTGTGTGCATCTTCTATATTGTCAGTTTCTGTAGGTTTCTTCCATGATATTCTAATCCCTGCTGATTCACTACAATACCCTTCAAAGTTGTATCCTTTAGAAGATGTATTGCTATGTGTTGCTGATCCGGAAACCTTGATATTATTAGTATAGTCACAGTTGTATTCCATTCATTAGTGTTGCCTGTGTGTGTACGTGTGTGTGTATGCATGTGTGTGTGTGTTGTTTGTGTGTGTGTGTGTGTGTGTGTGTGTGTGTGTGTGTGTGTGTGTGTGTGTGTGTGTGTGTGTAGGTGAAAATACATGTGTGTGTCAATGTGTGTGTATCTGTGTGTTCCTTAATTCACGGTTAAGTGACAAGGATGAACAACTTTGGGTATGGGAATATCAAGTAGATGACAGCATTCACGACATGTACATGGATGTTGACGAGGATATTCGTTTCAGAATTATCGATGACACTTTTGTGGATGTAATCCCCAAATCAGAACCTCCATCAACTGCACCTCGCACACCAAACCCAAGTTTACACCAGCCACATTCCATGGAAGAGGAAAAGGAGTCAAAAGACCAACAACACCTTGCACCTTTCAGCATCACTGTAAGCATCTATCTACATGCATCTTGTCTTGTGTTAAACACCTGCTGCATGTGTCCTGATTGTCTAAATATTCCACTTTCAGGGCACGATTAATGAGCCTGGTCTTGGTCTTCTAAGCTGGTGGACAGAGTCTTGACCCTGCTGACCTTGCTATGTTTGTGTTGTTTATGTGGTGTGGTCATGATCATTGTGAATGAATTTTTACATGTGTTCATTCCATTATTGGTATGAATAAAATTTAATATTATAATAATTATACATCCTATCAGTAGTTTGGTGTGAAGAATGTTGACATAAACACTGTGGTGTCGACATTGAGTGTTGCGTGCCACCAGAGACTCGGAATGTAAAGGATCTACGTAGAGAGAAAAGGGGTCAACGTACAACACCTGCAGTGCAGTACAGAAAATGAGAGACTATATAATATAAAGATTATATAATCAGATGAATTAATGTATGGCTGTGGTGCAGGCATGCGTACATCTTGAACAATGCATTTAATTTATACCACATAGGAATACGGTAGTCTGCATTATATATAAGTCTATAATAATGATAATGTACTGTATATGGCTGTGGAAAAACCATTAAGTTGACAAGAATAAAGGTCTCTACTGGTTCAAGGGTTTCTCTTTCTGTAATGTGACATGCAAATAAGAACAAAAACAATATTAAAATTTCAAATTATAATTTGGTCTTCTAGCATCACTAAGAGTACAGAAGATTCACTGTTTGTTCGTTACGTTGTGTGAAGTGATACACTGACCTCCCCTGGGGAAAGAGTACATTCATATGGTCTGTTGGCTTCATCCAGATGAGGGTAAATGTTCAGGAGCCAATGTAACGTTGTCGTGTCTGGATCAAAATTTGGATGTGCAGATGGAGGGTATAGAAACCATCTCTGAAGGATCGGAACGGATGATCAGTAAGTGTCACCACAACAACCATCCTAGGATATTTTGGTTAGTCTCATTCCCCAACCCAACTTCCAACACCATTTATTATATTCATCAGAAGTGGGTCTGGTATCTACATAATATATGTATATCTGCAGAATCCTTGGCTGTTGTCCGGGGACCCACAAAGTCCGATCAGATTGTAGAACTGGGAATATTTATGAGAATATCATGTGTAGTGGCGTGAGTGTTCATGCCGTGTAGAGAAAGCCTTACTGAAATGATCACTGGCGTCAGGCCTCCTTTCTAAAAGCGATTGACAATTAAAGGAATAAAGTCACTTAAAAGTGGTGTTCAATTTTTTCAGAAACAAACATGATAGATATACTTTTTGCAATTTGGAACAGGCTGTTTTAATAAAGTTGGCAACAAGCCCTTCGTGGTGTAATAGGACAGACAGATTGTGCCTTATTGACTTAAGAACCGTTTAAGCAGTTTCATAAAAGTGATGTAGGTGTCCTTTCAAATAATAATGGCTATTAGACTTGGTTTGTTATCGTGTGAGTATCACGAGGTATTATGCAAACAACAGCAAAGGAGATAGGTTCTACTCTCGACGGCTATGAAATGGCATCGGAGGTTGGGTCTGGGAACTTGACTATATCATGATGGGATGTACATATGTACAATAAGTTTGCATGTGCACTGCATACAGATGTCCTGAAAATGGTGTACCTTTCTACCATAAATAGTTTCAGCGAATGTTGGTCCATGAATGTGGAATGGAACACCACTGCCTGGGCCTAATGGAGATGTCAGAGAATACATCCACACAAAGAAAACACTGTACAGCACATTCACATGAAGAACACATTGTACAGCACATTCACATGAAAAACCCAGGGCAAGTACACTAAACAGATCATGCACACACATACCAGCTATACCAAAACTGAGTTCTGGGAGCATCTTAGGAACAGAGTATGTAGGTAATAGATAGGAGTCAAACAACTCCTTCCAAGCCACTCTATCGTTGTCACCAAACAAATACAAGGTGTCTGGTTACAGCAGTTGAAGGAGAGAGCAGTTTTGTAATCAATACTCAATGATGTATCACTTGATGGTCAGCATCTCACCTCTGCCATCCACCTCAAGAGATTGAGGCTTGACATACTTTTCAACATACTTACTGAACATCATGTCCACTACAATGTCATATGTATGTGTACAGAAAAACATTGCGAAGCTGTTATTTAAGAACAAATGAGAGGCCCTACAATACAGTACATACCTTTTCGATACGAGTGAGTATTTGCTGTTGCTAAGGTAACCGTGTAATTACCATACATTTGAAGTATTTTCTGTTTTCGAGTAATGTCCTTAACAGCCTAGCAATGGTAAGGAATAGCATCACACCAGCAAGGTCACACACTGTGGTTCACACTGTACTCTCTCTAATTTTGAAGGACCTTTTTTTCACGTACAGATTCCTCAAACAACTTTGGATTCATGAACATTTACTTCTCCTACAAAGGATGCCTGCTGCAGAGATTCATCTCTTCGCGAAACTAAAAATGCCAATGGCAAAGCCAATTTTTGATTGTTGGAACATACATCCCACAAGAATTAGAGCAAGTGTGGTATTTCATGCTGTGTAGTATAACAAAATACAGGAATTTCTGGGACTGAGAGCTTACAGTGTCCTATTGGATTGGACCTGGAGTGATTCATTACTGAAGTTGTCTTTAAGTGAGGTTCCCATTTGAAATTACAAGTAAGTACATAATAGAGGTGTGTTTAGCAAGGTAAAAACACATCTGAGACCATGAGAGATTACAGAGTGGACCGGTGGTGCTCTTAATTACAGATTCATTCCAGTTAATGTTCAACACTGGGATATTAGTCTTCCATTGTGTAAAATGTAAACATATTGCAACCTCTCATCTCACCTGCTGAGTGTGTTTCATTGTTATAATTACCGGCAATGACTGACTGTATCTGTTACACAAAAGGACAAGTGTAGGTATGAGGACAACACCAACAAAGTCATCAAATGTACATGAGGGATCGTCACAGTAACAGACATACTTGGTTACAAAACTATCTTGTGACAATTCTTCTTCTTTCCATTTATCTATGTTACAAAGTCCTGTTAAATTGTATGAATTAAATTCAATGAACCTATACAGAAGGACAACATGGTTATCGATAATGATAGGCTGCATGTACTACAAAGAGTTCAGCCAATGCTATACATTAACAAGTCATGGGGATACAATCGGTATGTGCATATTCATAAAATTCCTGTCCCTTGAGAGAGGAGATTTGGAACATCATATTCTGCTAGAGACATTACACATTGGCTGAAATGTCTCTGGGCATAAAGCATAAATGAATGCACATTCTGAATCAGATATGGAAAAGGCATGTAATATATTATAGTTAGAATGATGTGGATTAAATTTGGAAGGGTGTAAAGTCAAGAATAAGTATAATAATGTTGAATCTCACTATGCACATAGACCTATGGATGTAAATTAAAAGGTTGAGTAGATCTAGATATGTCGAGTTGTAGTATCTGGAGATTGGATGTAGTGCACATGGTGCCGGCACCAGTGTGTTTACATACACCAGAGTCAGGCTCCAGCCAATATTATTACATATCGTGTGGGTTTGATGGCATACACAACTTTATCAAATCAAACAAACATAACTTAAATTGATTCTTAACTAGGAGTGAAGTGCCATGGTCTTAGGTAGGGTGATCTATCTCCTCCAAAGCAGGTAATGGCAGATCACAACAGCGAAAAGTCCAACTTCAAAACTTCAAGCTCACCATCCTGATGAGATAAGGTCTTGGATAACTTCCTGATTCTCACATCTGGAGCCTCCAACTGTGGTGTGTGTCGCCATACATGTGTCTTGAAATAGTTCCCTACCAGCTTTAAGGTCACACAGACCATACGATCGTTCTCCATACGTCGAATACAGAAAAATAGTATCAATAAAGAAGTAAAATAGATACCAAAACTTCCACATTCCCTCTAAGAAACACTCTCACGACAGCTCTCCTACATAGTAAGCTCGCAGGCCGTGTGAAGGGGTACGTGAATAGGGACTTTCCCTTTTAACAATTCGCTCAGCTCCTTTATAATATTGATATAGTTTTACAGCTGTAGGAGTGTTGGATTTATACCCATTGATCTTGGTACTAGATCGACTCTAAAGAAAGTAATATATCTATAATTCTGAGTGATCATGCTTATTAATATAGTATTATTATTATTACTATCATCAATTGGAAGATCAGAATACCAGGGTAACAATTAACTCTTTGTTACAGCTGACAACAACAATGCATTATATAAAAATGTACAATTGACTAAAATACATATATCACATTGCTTTAATACTTCAATAATCTCTGGTTGCTCCATAGCAATAACTGGTCATAGAAAATAAGCGATTTGTCGACCTTCTTGCAGATTCCCTGTACGTGAGCCCATGCTTGTTCCAGCATGTAGCCTTCAGCACGAATCAGGTAAGCCATGATGGCTGATGAAGAACGAGACCGGCCCCACAAGTAAACAAGCACTTTTACATTTGGATCACGCTGAATAGCTTCAGTAATGAACATTGTCACTGCTTCCCAGCATTCAGACATTTGCTGGTGATTCACATCCTTGATGGCACAGCTCAGCGTGGTCACGCCCATAAGTCCTGCCCAGTCCACCTTACGATCTTGGCTTGCTCCAATGAAGTGAGTTATTCCAAGTCGCAACATAGTGTCCTGATCAAATATCATGGCTCTGGACCCCAAAAATATATTAGGTGTGATTTCATAAGGAATAGGCAGCATATCACCAAAGCTTGTAGTGCCACACAAGTAAGGGTATTTTGTACAAAATGTCTCATATCCTCCTTCCAAGTTCCACAGCTCAGCAGTCCTTGAAGCAATGGTATTACAGAAGTACTCCAGGGGGTCGAACACATCTTCAGTAATGGGTTCCACAATATCAACATCGAAGTTATCGGATACCATCGCAACCGTCAACTTACTGTGTTTTAATCTGCTCAATCTCTCCACCAACCAAGCAAGATGCACACTGTACGCCTCAGTATTCTCCCCATACATCACGACAGGGGACGGGTTGTCTGGGGAAGAGCACTCGTCAACAAGTTTAACTATGAACTTTATTAAATGCAACTCCCTTTCCTTCTCGGTGGCATCAACAGGTGAAGCCGGAAATGAGACAGAAGATACGATCCTGCCCTTTTCGTAAGAGTCCACGGGTCTCGCGTCCAGCACAAGATGATGCTCGTACAGAGGGAGATTGAAGACTTGAACAGGCGAAACGTTCTTTAGTATAACGCCTGAACTCGAAGAACTCGCCATAGCTGTCTATATGGACGATAGTACGGAAACTCTGTGAAGACGGTAGAGGACAACTAGAGCGAGTTACTAAATGACGGGAAAGTCCCTTCTAGACCTATATGGCTAGACTGTCGATCATATACCACCGCTCACATTTCATTTTACTCCTGCTAAAGCCAAAATATGGTATTTGGTCCTTGGCCTAGCACTCATGTTAGAGTGAATGCAGCACATGGATGGATGGATGGTGCAGTGTGTGTGTGTGCGTGCGTGTGTGTGTGTGTACTTTTTATATCTATATCATCATAATAAAATCTGGATGTTGATAATGGCTGACAACACGACACAAGATGATGAAGGAGAGCATAATATCATGAAGATCAAGAAGGGATGAAAATTGCCAAAAATAATGAATACGATGAACAGAAATGTGACCATTAGGGGTGAAAAATACTAAAAAATGGTTGTCTGTAGTGAAGATTGGTGGCAGAAAAGGTGAACCCCACTCACAAATTGCAAACTACTGCCTACCATAAATGATGCATCGAGATTGCCAATTATCTTATCTTATTACTTTCAAAATAAGTCATAAACCAAACTACTAACAGTCACAAGGATTAATGAAAACACACAATTGGTACATGAAATGCAATAATTTTATAAAACAAATTTACATGAGTGGTATTCATCCCTTCGCTACACGTGCTTCAATGTAATCTACTTCTCGCTCCAAAGCAGTGAGCTTCTCATTCAAAGCAGACAATCTAGACCTCGCTGAAAGGTCAAATGCATTGAGAAACTCGGTTATCTTTCGAATGCTTTCTGCAATGATTTCAATGAATTCTCTGTTCTGCCAGTCTTGTTGGATCTGCATCTGAACGTGAGACATGACTACCTGTGGAGTGTAGGGGAACATACAGTCATACCTCTACACATCACATACTGATTTGTACTGATAATCGGATAAACAATGGTATCGGTGGAGATATATGAGTATTGGTTTAATATATTTAATGGTAACACTTCTTTGATTGGTGGTCATTTTGGAGTCCTGCATCGGCTATTAGCAGTGCCCATAACTGGTAGAATTAAGAGGTGTTCTATGACTGAAATGTGGTACACGTGTGATACTACTTTATATCAAGAATTGTTTGCTAAGAACCAACAAATTACCAAGCAATATAAAATGATAATATTGGATTAGTATCGACAGTTAGCAGCTTATGATCATTGGTTATTGGATATTGGTAAATTCCCCCATTGGTACATCACTATCATGTGCTTCAAGACACCCCACTAACACTGCATCTTATGTGGACAGACTAGACTAATAATTGAGTACAACAGTTTTCGTATTGTGTTTGCAGTATTGAAGGACAGTGAAAAAATCGGTGAGAATAAAGGGTACATTTCTTATGTCCTGAAATAACGTACAGGTATCTCTTTATCATCTTCCAGTAAAAAGGGAGCATAAATTGGACCACATATCAAGAAAAGTAGTAGAAGTATCAACCACTTTCTGTTACACCCGATATTCCGAGCATATCACACATAAAAAGATCCATTCAACTGTAAATACGTACATACTCATGCTAATATACATTATGTAGGTACAGTACACTCTGAATAAATCAGCTCGCCATCAACAACCAAACATATTTCATCCATCAGAGATCAATATCCAGATAAGGACATTACAGAGATTGAAAAGAATGAAGTAATGATCATGTTGACAACACAAGCACATGGGTTAACTGTAATTCCTTGAAAATTGTGGTTAAATGGGCAAAAAACACTTTTGGCCTATCCAGTGGGGAAGTGAGCAGATCTGAATACCACATTGGTTATAGCCTTGTCAATACACTGGAATACAACTCCCTCCCACACATCACACACACACACACACACACACACACACACACACACACACACACACACACACACACCATAGATACTCTATACTACACACACACACACACACACACACACACACACACACACACACACACACACACACACACACACACACACACACACACCATAGATACTCTATACTACACACACACACACACACACACACACACACACACAAACACACACCATGGATACTCTATACTACACACAACGTGTCCCACACACTTTCACACGGAAAGAGTCAAGTGGAAGTCAAGTTCTTAGTATTCAATTCGTCTTACAACTCTCAATTGATAATAATGTACCTGTTAGCCTCGATCTGAATTCTTGAGGATAATGGGGATTCTACAGTTGTATCGATGCTCCCAGGCACAGCAGACACGAACAAGTAGATACAACAATATCGAGTCACAGGCTACTATCCTCTTAGAACACGCCTACTCATTAGTAAGAACCAACTAGGGACGTACTCTCAAATAAAATGGCCGCGATGAAGCTATGTCTTATGTTGCTGGCTTTCTTTACTTTGTATTCGTGCGTTAGTCAGTGGAAAACGGCTGCAACGCTGAGTAAATCTGACAAAAAGAAAACCAGAGATTCTTCAGCTAGCGTATGTCCTTACATAGCCTTATATCATGGATAATTTTCATCGTTCATGCTTATCTATGATTATAGACAGTGAATAGCGATGTGTGCATACGTATAGTGATCTGGATTTCATACATTGATCTTTATTCAGGCGTCTTGTTCATTTTTATTTCTCGTTTTAATTCAGGTAAAGGATGTAGTATTGACTGTTGCTGATAGGGGACTCATTTCTGAGAAAATCACCTGGAAAAACATAGCAGATAATCACAAACTCTATTCTCAAGCTCACACAAGCGAGCCCCAATTCAGTGGCAATGTTTTGGGATATGTCACTCCTGTAAGCTAGCACCGCTTAGTAATATCGCAATTATGCATTACTGCCATCTTTCTACCACAGTGGAATAGTCATGGATATGACGTTACTAAAATATTCCCGGCAAAATTTGCTTACATCTCACCAGTTTGGTTGCAGCTTGTACCAAGGTGTGTGTATGTATAACATCAATGGATGTCTATGTACGTATAGCTGTTTGATATTTTGGCTATACTGTGTGTGTAATACAATGCCTGTGATGTAGTGAAGACTTATAGTGTCATGGAAATTACTTTGATTGTTAGATTATGTGCATGTGGTATGTATCCTCTTGTTGATGAAGATTAAAGTTTAATTAAAATTAAAAATAAACTATCAAAAATTGTATGCACACGGATATTTTATGTACATGAACAAACTTGTTCATTTGTCTACCTATGCTGTGTTTTCGATATTAATAAGTTATGAGTAGATTGGTATTTATGTACATGATTGAATCCATGCTTGTAAATTTATGAGGCAGTACATATGAAATTGAACTAACGAAATATAATGAGTGTGTGCCATTTTTTTACCCTACTTGATCCTCTGTGAATGTATGTATTTGCTTGCACAGTCAAGGAGGAGTGGTTAGCATACAAGGAGGACACGATATCGATAAAGGTCAGCAATGAGAACCTGCAGTATGTGTACCCAGATGCAATTGTAAAGTATGCACATATGTATGTACTATATGTACCTCTATTCAGTATAACTATATGCAGATCATCTGTAGTGTGCTTGATAGGTTGTTGTGTATGGTGATATGTTGGTTTGTCCAGCCTTGTTGGCTGGTGATACAGTATAGTTTGTACGATTCTTTACATGCGTAATGATAATTGTGCACGTTCAGGTTGGGTAAGGGATGTCAGGCGTGGCAGTGCCAATGTGAAGATCCTTCCAAGATTGCTGTTTGAAGGATGGTCAGCTAGCACATTGCTAGCTCTTTTCAGACATGAGGAAAACCTGCAGTCGGCAGTGGAAACAGTTGTTGATTTCTTAAAAGTATGTACATACATATGTATCTATTATGTGTTCCTAATGGAGTTAAATGTATGTGCACACGCACATATGCTAGTCTAGTTACACTATATTTTTCATGCACGTACATGCATACAGTAATGTTCTGTTAATCTGGTATCACTTTATCAGTCCAAGCCTTTCACCTGCCATCCTTTCTGTGGATGAATTCATTTGTATACACGTAATGATTTTTTGGATGATCTACTGCCAATTTTCTCCTTGCATACAGCACATTAATCAAAATTGGCTGTACATCTATGTATGTAGCCTGTATATGGTGACGTATGTACATACCTGATGTCATTACTGTTTTTCTCTCTACTCTCCATCATTGGCGCTAACCACTGTAGAAACACAAGTTAGATGGTTGTGTGCTTGAGATATGGAGTCAACTTGGAGGTCATTACAAGAGGTGTGTACTTACTACCATACCAACTGTTAGCTGCTAATAGATTATTTGTATGTGCCGTATTTTTATTATTTCAATTTACTATTCCATTTGTAGCGAGGTGACAAATATGGTGATGATGTTTTCAGATATGTTTCATTCAGTTGATTTGGAGCTGATCCTAGTCATCCCATCCAAGCTGCGAGGGTGAGGTTGAGTTTGTGTGTATGTTTATGTTTCTTCTTTACTTTACACTCAATATCAAACTATTGTCAAAGTGTGTATGTGCTGTACTACAAGTAAGCACTCCACCTCAGTGATATACTCCACTTTCTGTACATGGGAAATATACTCAAGTTGGTACCAGAATGCTCACATAGACTGATTGTAAATGGAGAGCCTACATACATGCATACGTATCAGTGCTTGTAAGCCATTGCTGATCTGAATGGAATGACTAATTGCGAATGTACACATATATATACTCTCTATGGATATGTGAAGTAAACATGCGAATATTAGAAATACGATCAAAAAGCTTACATTCCCAGCATAACCTACAAACAGCCCATCTCTTTGTGAGCATGTTACAATATACATACTTCTCTTGTAATATTCTCCATGCACACTCCATATTCACTTATTCAGACTACATACGTATTGAGGTCAGTCAGTGTTTCCAAATTTTGCCATAGCTGCCAAACATTATACATTCCAATTTTCCCATACAGTATGTATGTGGTTCGTAACACTGCAGTATATAGGACATCTGCTTAGTGCATGTATCTGTGTACTGTACATTGTATGTTCTTGATATTGTATATGCAGTATATACATAATATGTATGTACATGTACTAATATTATTAGGTCTATGTTTGAAAAGCAGGACTTTGATAATCTGGTGGATTATGTTGATGCGTTCAGTTTAATGACTTATGACTACTCCAACCCAAACAGGTAAGCAGTGCAACGTTTGTTCGATACTACATCTGTGTCTGATATGTATGTACAGTAGAAACTTGTTGAGATAAACACCTTTGAGATAATTTGCTTCTTGTAGCGAAGCAATTTTTCATCTTTTTTGGTTTGTTCTGTATAGTATTACGTCATGAGCATATCCTGATAGGAACATCTGATAATATACACTAATATTGTAGGTCTCCAGCAGTTTGTCTAACAGGACTCTACTGTATGTATGTACATGTGTATATTCCATATATTGTGTGTACAGTATGTACGTATGTACATCTGTGTTATATAAAGACTTCACGTTTCTGCTGTTCTTACAAATATACATACCTACTATACTTGCATGCATGTATGTGTGTAGAATTGCCGTTTTGTATTACCTCTAGCAGTCTGGTAGGTAGGTCTGGTAGTCTCACACCATTGTTCAAAGTGCTGGTATGTTGATTGCTGGAGTGATGAACTCCTACATATGTGGGTGGTACGTATGTATGCCTTGATCCTGCCCTCACCACAGTGATGAGATTTCTTCATGGAATGTGGTTATTTCAGGTTTTATCCCTCACTCCTGGTATGTGATGTGGACTAACAAGACATGACCTAAAACTGCATTGTGCTGGTTTCAGTTGTGCTAAGTTATCTGACTTCTGCGATTGCTGGCACTTACCGGGTTATTTGATATTATCAATTCACCATTTGGTTCTCTGCTTTGTCCAATTCCTTCTTCCTGTAGCTTTACTTGTACATATCAATGAAATCCTGCAGACCTGGACCAGTTCCAGTTGCCCCCTTGGATTGGGTTAAAGATTGTGTTGAAAGCTTATCTCCAGCCAAATCTGACAAGAGGCAAAAGATACTCCTGGGACTCAATTTTTATGGTTATGACTACGGAACGTCTGTACAACGTAAGTCTCTGACAAGAAATAACCACTGTCTCATTGTATTGATGTGTGAAGATCTCACTGCTGTCATTATGTTTCAATTTCTTCTTTTGCAGCTGTTCTAGGGTCAAGGTTAGCTGCGTACAGTTGTTAGAAAGTTGTATATTGCGTATTGCATTGCCTGTGGAGAGTAAATATTTTATTGTTTTAAAATCAAAACAATAAGCTTCATAATAATAGAATGCGGATATTTGCAAAATCTGGCAGATTTCATGAAAACCCTCATACCCCTTAATAATGTAAATCCCTCCAAATATTTCCAGGTACACAGTATATAGGGTACTGCGTGTTATTGTGATAACTGACAAGTGTTGTTTACTTATTTATGTATGTTTATGACAGGATATGATGTGCATGTCTGTCTCTTATCAGTTACATTGAGTTACTGTCAAAGCATAAACCAAAACTGCAATGGGATGGCCAGGGCAAGGAGCATTTCATCCAATACAAGTGAGTCTTGATATTATGTGTGCACTACATGTACTGTGTGTAATAATGATATGTGTTTGGTGTGGATCATGGACCTGTACAACATGCTTGTGAAACTTTACACTACCCTTACATGTATGTACGTACATACATACATATTATGCACATGTATGTACGTACGTAAATACATTCATACACTGATTCTACAGTTGAATCAGGATGAGCCAGGCCTTTAATATATTACTGTACTGTGCTTTCATCAGTCCATGTCCTAAATGGGATTGCTTGGACTAATATATTATTGAGTGTATACATCACGTAATTCATGAATTTAAAATGTATTTTGTGTAACTGTACACCTGCATGTACAAATGCTAAACTGCCAAAATTTTCTGGTTAACCCTACTTTATGCACTGTTCTACTTTAAACTGCATATGTACTGCGTTCATATCATATTAGAACTGGATCTACACAGCATATCTTGTACTACCCCAGTCTTCTGGTGAGTCTCCACATGAATGCTTTAAACTGCATGTTGAAAGGGTTTGCTTTGGTTCTGATTCTTATCAGTTATCAGATATCAATGTACAATATTGTCTAGTGCAAGTGAGCACTTCCTGAAACCAATGTTAGACTATTATTATAGGGAGTTCTGTACTTGTCGCTGATACCTGCGGTTTCCTTGATAATCGCATACTTATATACATTTCTATGGATACTGTAGTAGTTTCAACAATTGTAATGATTGACCAACACTGCTTTCTCCACGTCTGTCGTCTTGAATTCATGTATAACATAGTCGTGCATATGTGTGGCCCATGCCAGGATGTGGTACTACTGTGTACACTCGTGGTTGGGCTTCACTGTAGATTCCTCTCTTGCAAGGTTGTTGTATACGTGTGGAACATGGTGGTCAGAGTAATGTTCTCCATTGCAGCATGGTGTCAACTATAAGCTGTAGGTGAGGATCATTTTGATTATTTTGTGCAGTCTGTGAAGCTACGAGTACAGCTTGCCGAAGAATTGGGAACTGGACTTTCAATATGGGAAATTGGACAAGGATTGGATTACTTTTATGACTTACTTTAGGCAGTCGTGTTCACTTTTGTTATGAAGGAAAGGACGATGAAATCTATGCCCATTTTTATAGTAACCATAATTTATTACGGTATCATTCATTATTGAATGGAATTGAGCTAGGTACACATACTATGCATCTATCTCACAAGTGTATGTCGAAATTAAGGAAATAACAAGTTGTGGGCTGATGTCCATAATATTATGATATGGATGAATATAATATTATAGAGAATTAATTCAAAGATATAGAGAAGTCGAAGTGATATACCTCCATATAGGCAAAGCATAATGTACATATCTCTATATATAAGCTATATATTATAGTATGTTGATATATATCCCTCAAGTAAATTGCGTATATATAATAGTATATTATATAATATTATTAAAATAATATATGTATATATAATATTTCATAATATATGGATGTCAATAATTTTTTTTATCTTTAATTATAATTACTTGAATTGAGAAAAACTGGATTGCATAGTGTACGCTCTACAATCATGTGCACACATGTATAATGCAGTCTAATAATGTTATGCTTCCTATAATTACAATGGATGGTACCAGGGTTCCATTTTTTAATGAACTTTGCATGATAAGTCCTATAATATTACACATGAAATAAAGCGTGCCTGGCTATCCACGTCTACCTCTCCTACATGTGTACTTCCCATCAGATTTGAGGCACTTCCTCCATCCTGGGCAACAGTCCTTGTATCGGTGGTAGTAGTGGTATGGAGGCTTTACTTCTCTACATGGGAGTCAATTTGTATATACATAGTACACAAGATATTTTGCTATATACTAGAAACTATCAGACTCACCCTGTTTTCCAGTAGCAGCTTTTAGTGCAAAGTCTGGTTCTGAAATAATAAAACAGCCAGTGTTAACTACACATGTTAAATCTGTAGAGTGTTAACATGTGTTCGTATAATATATATTAATAATTTTATATTTTAGTGCAGTAACCTCTCATATTATATGTATGCACATTGTAGATTTTAGGATATAATAAATGTTATAAAATGTAATAAAATATGCACAGGCCATGTAGTGGGACCTGGTTTATGCAACCATGTTGGTTCCTTGAATATGTGTCTGCAGGATGAATTGGTAATTATTATGTCCACAACTCATTATCCGGGAAGGTTTATACACAGGGTTCCACATGGCATTCCAGATCAATAAATGAGGGATAACCACACAGGGTAGGGGTGTATATTTCATATGTACATTTCCATACATGGATCCTCACCGGTCCACGAAGTCCTCCTTGGTGAATCCCTTGGGATAGGTGCCAATGAATTCAGAGGTACAGTTTGCACCAGGATAGTCCGGAAGTCTTGTTTGACGCAATATTCGCACACACTTCGGACCAGTAGTTGGACCAGTAGTTGGAGGTGTAGTTGGATCAGTAGTTGGACCAGCAGTTGGACCCATATTTGGGGACGTGGTTGCATTGGCAGAGGGGCAAACATACTTGCCATTGATCATTACCCTCTCAATTTTATCATTGCAGCATCTGTAAGCTGTAAAATCGAGCCGAGTGCTGGATAGACAACCTCTGTAGATGTTTGCAGACGATTAAAAGATATAGAATTATTGTCATAATAATAACCTATTCCACGTAATATATTATACCCTGGTCTGATATAAGCTGCACACACCAACTGTATGTACGTACAAGTATGCATTCTTGTCACATAATATTATAGGACACACTACACGTAACATTGAATTTTGTTCAGTTGTAACTTACAAAGTGATTCCATTGGTACCGAATGTTCCACAGCATCGTACAGGACAGAGGGTCTCTCTGAAAGTATAGCAATAAAAATAAATAGAAAGTTTCAAGATGTCATATTTATTTCCGCCATAATACACATGTATTATTCAACAGTATGGGGGTGGTATAAACTAATGTATCAAATTGCAGAACATACTATATTAATGCTAGAACTAGTGACAATTCAGAGAGCCTACCATAAGGACACTATACTGTCCATTGATCTATTCCAGGTTGTATTGTTAGAAATAGCAGTTTATAAGGCTGTATATGGGATAGGCCAGTGGTTGCATGCTACATAGACACTGTGCTTCTATAGTGTCTTGGAAAGTACACCTTTGTGTGTAGACCCATGCAGATCCTATATTGCATGCAATCGATTTTAATAATAATAATTTTAACATGCATATACAATAACACAATTGGCAAAAATGGCAAATTTGAATTGAGCCAATGTACCTATGTTACACTGGGGCTCCACTCACCCTGATCTGTAGGCATCGGCTCTCCACTGTGGTCTTGTTCGGAAGTTTACAAATCTACAACGCTGTCTCTTCAGGTCCTGGGCCCAACTGTAGGTGACTAGTACCGTGAGGAACACTATCACACACACTTTCATTTTTGATCTAGTATTCAAATCAGCAGAATTGATTCACTTGAGAACCTCTTAGTGGTTGAGAACCTCTTAGGGGTTGTTAACGACTGCTGCTGGTTTGTGAGGCCCAAGTCAACTTCCTTATATACTGTAGGTATGGTACCTAATATGGCCTTCACTGTTGCAAGGTTTCGTCCAGGATGAGATAGTAAAGAACAAGCTAGAATCTGATACAGACTTGTATGGTGTCTTTTGAAGTAAAAAACCACAACACTACTAAAACTTTTAGTACACTCTGTACATGCACATACACTGTAATGTACAAAATATGTATACAATTATATTTCTGTGTGGAGTGTGTCTTCTCTTTAATTGTATATATCACAATCATACATATTACTATGTGTGCACACACTCATTCAACACACACACAGACACACACACACACACACACACACACACACACACACACACACACACACACACACACACATACACAACACACACACACACACACACACACACACACACACACACACACACACACACACACACACACACACACACACACACAAACGTACGTATGTATGAATCCACAATCCCCATAAACACACAAGCATATATAGCAAAAGCATACACAGAGATGCACCAAGTACAAATATGGCACAAAATCAATATGTAGTATTGGCACTGATTATATTATATCACATTAACTAGCACTGTGGCTACATTCCCTGAGCTTGTACCTAAAGTGCACAGTTGTGGTAGCTACAATGTGTGATTGTAGGGTCAAGTATATGGTAGGGTAGAAGTTGGTTTGGAGAATACATTATAATTTTGATGGAGATTAGAGTTGACTTCAGTAATACTTTAATACTATATACATGTTTGCAGTAGTCTACATAGGAGATATGTAGTTAATTGCAACGAAGTGCTATCTTTAACTAACATGGAACACAGTACACTATGATAATTACAATGTGTTAGTATCAGCTATGTCCATTTTGGATATATACGTAAGGTATATGTGGATTGGCATTTGAAACTACATGTGTGTTCGTGAGCACATGCATATGAATGCTCATGCAGGTTTGATTGCTCACTATCCATTATATAAAAATTGAAGGGCATTGATTCACTATAACAAAGTTACAGCTTTACTTATTAGGAGGAGCATTGCACATGCATGGGTTTGCATGAGTCCGATCTGTCCTGTAGTGGATCAGGAAGTGTATAATAATAATAATATTGCTTTCCCATTGGCCATGTTTAACCATAATACACTATATACACATGCATACAGCATGTAAAAATAACACTTATTATATTGCATAACAACACGTCTTCTTATATTATAATATTGAAGTAATTATAACTGAATTATTATACGTAGTATCCAATATAAAGCATGATGACTATCACATATGTACATGGCATGATACATAATTCTTATTAATAAGCTGAATAAAACAAAATTCATTATGTACATATTGTAGCCACAGACAAACAACACATTAAGTTAAAAATGATAATTGAGTCAACTTGTTACTTATTTCAAATGATTACTTTGATTCATCACTGGATGCTTCTGACGGCTCAACCTGCTGCCATGTAGAAATGATTGACTTGTATCTTTCCTCATCCTTACCATCAAAGGGCCTGAAAAACCCCAAGTACACAAGCAATGCGAATCCCACTATTCCAAAGGGAATTCCATATACCTGCAGTACAGGTCTCTTTCCTTTCACTTCGTAGTAATCACTGACCTGTACAAATGACAAAGAAACACTCAATTCATAGAAAACTCCAGGTGATGTCAAATATGAAGACAATGTTTGTAGTGAACGACCACTTTGTCTTATAATCAGATATGTACACTCCTAGATTATATTTCTGCCAACCTATAGGTCTCATTTTGGTTGAGGTCTACTAAGATGAGTAGCTGCTGAAATAATTTTTTCTTTGTGGACAAGGGGGAGGATGTGGGGGTAAACAGGTTGTCTATGGTAGAATGAGATCTACACTACAATAGGGGTACCATTGAAAGAATTGAGGTTAAGGAAAAAAGAATGGGAGGAAGGAAAAATCGAAATTGATCAATTTCCTTAAAACTTGAACCGAAGATGTAATTCGGCCAGGCTCTATCTAATGGTACATTTTGTTTTCAATTCTGTTACTTGACACTTAGTTATGCTTAACTTGAAAACTGCTTTTTTATGGTTTATTTTCGGTAATCGTTGCAGCACAGATCAACACCTAAGGAGACTCTTCCAGAACCTCTCTATTATAAGAACATTTTGAAATCTACTCAACAGTGGTACAAATAACCCAAAAGGAAATGATCTGTTGACGTTGCAGTCATTTTCCGAACCTCCATCATCAGTAGATCACTTACTATTCAATGCAGCTGCTGCAACGGATGGTGAGCAACCATGAATAGGCTGCTAACACTAGGAGATGTATGGCAAATCAAGCTATCTATGACCCCAAAATGAGATACTTGAAACCAACACGTGATCTAGTCTACTTTTAGAATAAAATTGCCTAATTTTCTTACCACACACACTTCTGGCTACATGTACAGAAATAATAATATAGTGATGAGCTAAGGTACATAATTATCTATGCAATATGAATGGGACGTTAAACTCTCTTCACATTACAGAGGTTCTAAAGCCTTAAACCATTAGTTCCACAATATATTCTACATATTACATATCACTCTTGTCAGCGTTACAGCCACCTTGAGTCTATGTGCCTTACTACCCAGAAATGGTAGTGGATCTCCATTAGATTTTGTACTAGATACTCTCCTTGGCACTTTGAGAGTTCGGCCGGATGTATATGATCTCAGTAATCTCGTGCAACACCACCTCATCACGGTCTGAAAAAGTAGGAATAGAAACATAATAATTATTGTCAAACACGATAAACAATAATGTGCATGTGGGAGTGTATTGTATGAAGAGTGGGTGACTTTGGGTTGATATTATAATTCCAATCATGATCAAACATGCATACTGTATACAGTGGTATTAAATACATATAGACATGGAGTACTGTATATTTTATCAATATCTGCTTATTCCAGCTCACACATAATATATGAATGTGCACATACGTATGTACGCATGCCATACGATAATGATGGAGTACAGATTTCCACATTTTTATTGATAAAGAAATCAACTGCCTGGATTTTGTGTATGGCTGACAATTAGTGAGGTCAATATCTACGAAATGAAACTGAGGGAAGGTTTGTTCATGAACATTCAGCACTCTAACAACATACACATAAGCAATCATCCAATGGCTGTACTCTCCGTGACAATGGAAATCGGAAAAAAATCTATTCATTCACGCAATAAGTATGTATATCATTGAGAAGCACTATCTTCAAACAGTACGAAAAGCAGCTTATAATCACAAAAATAATAATATAGTTGTAAATAGAAGCTTGATTAATAAAAAGTAATAATACATATAATTATAGGAGTTACTCAGCCAGCAAGTATGAAGATACAGAAAGCTATACAGGAGTTAATATATACAGTCAAAAGTGAACAAGCATTAGAATCAGTACCATAATCATCATCAGCGAACCAAGTGGTCTTGTGGTTATACTAGAGGAGCCAATACATTGTTGATTTTGAGAGTTGCACCCCACGATAAGATCACACTGGCTAGTTACTTCCTCGCCCCCGGGCATGAAGAACTGTGCATTACACCCCCCACAGTAGTTTGCTCTACAAACAGCAGTAGGGAATGATTTGCAGGTATTGACGCTACACGGGTTGATCGCGCAGTTTACAGGACTAGTGCAGTTAGGGCAGGTGGCAGCATCTTGTTGTTTACAACAACAAGTGGCAAAACCATCAGCAGGATGTATGTCACAATAAGAACCGCCAGGGCAGTGACCACTTGATCCTCTACCACAAAATATGTTCAAATCTGTTCCCCCATATCTTTGACATGGCTGAATAGGCATATTGCACATGTTAGTTACTTCTTTTTCACCCACGTAGAAGCGAGCATTACATCCACCGCAGTAATCAGATTCACAGTGCGCACTAGGATATGCAAGACAGTTGCTAGACTGGCATGGATCAGCAAAGCAGTTCACTGGATAAGTGCAGTTAGGGCAGGTGGCAGCTGAATCATTACAGCAACAATTTGCAAACGCATCAGCGGAATGGATATCACAATATGACCTAGCAGGACACTCCCCATTTGATCCCAAACCACAATAAATGTTCGTATCTGTTCCTCCGTATCTTTGACAAGGCTGAATAGGCATGCTGCAGTTCCCCGTGACTTCCTTTTCACCCACGTAGAAGCGAGCGTTACATCCGCCGCAGTGATCGGATTTGCAACGAGCACTAGGGTATGGAAAGCAGCTAGCGAACTGGCATGGATCAGCGAAACAGTTCACTGGATAAGTGCAGTTAGGGCAGGTGGCGAAAGAATCATTACAGCAACAAGTGGCGAAAGCATCGGATGGGTGTATGTCGCAATAGGAACGGCGAGGGCATTGTCCGTTAGATCCTCTGCCGCAATAGATGTTCAGATCAACTCCGCCTTGTCTTTCACATTCTCGTACGGTTTGAGAAGCAGCGAAGGTGAACAAACCGAATAACAAAACACACAAGAAAAAGTTGGAAAAAATCAGAGTAGCCATTTTGCACCGGAAGTATTGTAGTGAATTTATACTAGTGGTTGCCCCCAGTATAAATAAGACTTCTGATTCTGATTCTGAATGAATATTGTTATAGACCACGTACTGCGCGGGACAAGTCTATCGTTAGGCTCATCAAACATGATTGCCCAGCCTACGCAGTACATACGGCCATTACAATAACTGGTAGACATAAATACATCTTGGCTAATACTACTCTCAGTGTAAAACTGCTACCTACAACCACACACGTACACACACACACACACACACACACACACACACACACACACACACACACACACACATACAGTTTTATTGGTGCAATCAACTCACATAGTAAATTGCTATTTGTAAGGTGCCACTGCACTATTTACATACGGAACATAGTACAAGAATTGAATTAAAACAAGATGTCATGGATAAGTTACTCAGTTAGGTTTTTGCTGATAAGATTACAGGATGTGTCTGAGAGGATCATCATTTCACCAACATGCTATTCAATCGTTAAATTGTCCTTTGCATGTTATTAATGAGGCTGTGATTAGGCTTTAATCTTTTACTTGTCTTATGCTTTCTCTCACTCCGTATTGCTTGTCTGTTTTGAACTCACACTACATGAACTGAGTTTACCTACTATTCTGTGTCGCCCATCAAGTTCTGTCCAAATTTATGGCACCCATACACTTTTATTTTCTGTATTGTTAATAAATATGCAAACTTCAATCCCGCAAATTCATCACTTAACAATTATGTCTAGCATCATCATATACTGTACATAACGATACACACAAATATTTAATACATTAAAATTACAGTTACTTACTGCTTACGGTTAGCTGCTTACCCTGGATTGCGCAATAAATAGCATGAGGTACGACGCATGCGCAAAACAGATTTGTCCCACGTGTAGACACTAACCCACGTGTACTATTCACGATCTCCATTGGCGTCTGCGTTGTAAGTTTTTATTATTATTTCATGGACAGTTCGAATAGGTATATGTATTTCCTGTTCTTAATAGACCGTTCTTCGTTACTTTGGAACTGAAGCACGATGTCCGGAGGGTACGAGGTACTTGCATTGAAGGAAGATGACGTGCAAAAGTTTTTGGCCGCTCAGGTCCACATAGGTGACCCCAACGTCGATTATCAGATGGCCCAGTATGTGTACAAGGTCAGACAAGACGGTGAGTTGCTAGAATTTAATGCAACGCATGTTATGTCCAAACAATTCCAGTGGTTTGTTACCAGATCTGGTTCGTTTAATCCTCCATACTGGCTATGACTTTAAAAAACTTATTATCAATGCCGAACATTTGTTAAAATCTGGACATCACAAGAGTTCAATGCCTCTTTCACCTTGTCATAGTCCTTCTCTTGTCCACTCAAGACTGTGTGGTCTCTGTGTTTCATGCCAGTAACCTCAAGACACATGATACCCAGGAAGAGTGTCCATTTATAAGCAGATAACTGTGATTGAATTATGACTCCACTGTGGCTGGGTACAAGTTATGTTGCCTTATATAGTCCACAGTACCTACTGTATTATTTTGCACACAGGTGTCCCCGATTCACTTTCAGTGTGTGGAGAGGGGGCTATGTGTATGTACAGTACAGGATCCATTTGGCACAGTTTTAACCCTTTGACCCGCGCCCTATACCAACAAAATTTTCCGCCTAAGCCTTTTAAAAGGTGCCTACTACCTGTTAGGAAAAGTCCAGCTTATTGCATTATATGTCATTTTGTAGAGGATACAATGGGCTTCAATAGCATACTAAAGACATGCTGAGCCTGTCTACTATATTGTAGCATGACTATAAAATGTCCGTCACGAAACGTCTTTTTTTTACTTTGTGGATATTTTTGAGAGATTCGAAGGATGATTGAATACCATCAGAGACATCAAAATGAAGCCCTGGATATTAGCTATCGTTTGATAGGCAGCTTGAGTGCATAGGATGTTCGAGTGACGATTTATAACACAATTTATAGGTGAATGCGTTACCGAATTCTTTGTGGTCATTTAGAAGTAAAATATCTTTCGCGTAAGGGTCTCCAACTTCTAGTATTCAAGTGAATACTACCAAAATAGACGTATTTGTGCTTTCGCTATCTTCTTGGAAGAAATCAAGCACTTGGTTTGTCCTCTAGAAACCTATGAGAATGAGCGGATTTACGAAAATGAACGGACTTATACGGATTTTCCTTCGGCGAACTATATGCTGAAAATTGTTATAAACTTAACGGCCTCTGTGCCCTTTCTTCAATAACGAAATCAGCCATCTGATCAATCAACGCTCAGCCTTACTATTGTTCTTAACAAATGTGATAATCGCTAGTCATTCAGAGTTACCTTCCCCGAGATAAATATTCCTAAAGACATTTCTTTATAAAGGTGTATATGTATAGGGCGCGGGTCAGAGGGTTAAATAGACAAAGCTGCAGAATTTAGAGTTGACAGCATTGTGTGGTGTATGTGCATGTGTGTTGTTCAGTTATGTATATGTATACATGTTTTGTCTTTACATTCCAACAATATGCATAACTGATTGAGTGTGTGGCGAGTGGTAATCTCCGAGAGATGTAGCAGCCACTTCCAACGATGTAATGAACAAAAATGAACAAAATTCAATACTCAGCAGATCATTCACTCTAACTAAGTCTAACTCTACCATGAGGCTACACGTGTATGTGTATGCGCATGTGTGTATGTGGTGTATGTTAGCACGTGACATACAGCGCGAGATACAAAAATCACCCATGCGTAACTAAGTACAAGCACACAAGATACATTAACATATACAGTTAATGTCTGTACGCCACAAGTGTCCTTGTATTATCATTGCAGGTATACCCATCATTAATCTGAAGAAGACATGGGAAAAGCTTCTCTTAGCTGCTCGTGTCATTGCTGCAGTTGAGAACCCAGCTGATATCTGTGTATTGTCCAATAGACCCATGGCCCAGGTAGGTAGGTGTATTGGAGAATGTATCCATTTGTGAGGGCTGTTGAGTACAGGCATTCCCTTAGGCTAGTAAATGTTTGCTATTGTACGTATATGTTATCTGTGTTCTTTGCCATCTTCATGACTGTATTTCAGTAGATATTGGATGTGTAATACAATAAATATTCACAATGATGATGTGTACATGTAAACTGATGTATGTGTTGATCTATTTTATGTACACATGCTGAATTCCTCATCCATTTCTCTACTGTGTATGTAGTATTTATGTATACAGATTGGTGTGTATCGGTCTGTATAGGGCATGCATGCTTGTACAAATGTGCTAGTTGAGCCTATGTAACAATATTGGTTGAAATGTTTACGCTACAACTAACTGGTAAACAGCGTCCGATGGTGTGTAACGTAACACCAGTTAAGTCATCACAATTGATGTGTTTCCCATGTACAGCGTGCCGTATTAAAGTTTTCGGGTCACACTGGAAGTACATCCGTTGCCGGTCGTTTCACACCAGGAACGTTTACTAATCAGATTCAAAAGGCTTTCAGAGAGCCACGTATCCTGGTTGTCAGTGACCCCAAACTTGATCATCAAGTGAGTATTGTATTAAACCAGCAGTGACCAACTGTTTGTGATTATTGCAGTGTCCACACAGCTCAATTCTGGATAAATGGGTATGCTCATCCCAACAATTATTTGGTAGAATTTGAAGTAAAGACTTTATTTCAGCATGCCAAGGATTTTCATTCATCCCAGTCTGTTGTGCTTGACAAAGTGTTTTTTTTTGCTTCTAGCCTGTCACTGAAGCTTCATATGTCAATATCCCAGTTATTGCTTTTTGTAATACAAATTCACCTCTGAAGAATGTGGATATAGCCATTCCCTGTAACAGCAATGTGAGTTGTCAAAGTTGGATGTACATAGTTGACAAAGATACATGTACGTACATAGCATGTCTGTATGCAAAAAAATGAGGTGTATGTATGTGTATGTGCGAATGTATACAATGTGGGCTCAATGCTCACAGGAATTGTTTGTTTGGTGTCTGTGGTGATTGTGTAAGCACAAACATGGATACATGTAATGTGTCTGTGGTTAAACAGGACATTTTCATGTTATTTAGGGTAAACATGCTGTCGGACTGATGTGGTGGATGCTGGCCAGAGAAGTGCTCAGACTGCGAGGAACTATTTCACGTGATTTGTTATGGGATGTGATGCCCGATTTGTACTTTTTTAGAGAACCAGAAGAAGTGAGTTCACTTGAGCCACATTGCACGTATCCAAGTGTATAGCTTACACAGAATACAATGCACTTTATGCATGACTGTTTACAATTTGGTACAGATTGAGAAAGAAGAGCAAGAAAAAGCCGAGGATGTTGCTCAGACTGATACTTGGGGAGGACAAACAGTGGAACCGCTACAGCAAACACAGCCACAAGTTGACCAGTGGCCAGACACTACTCAGACTACTGATGTGAGAATTCTTGACAGCAATATTGTATTACTGTAACCGGGAAACTTGACTCATTGTGGTTTCTATCCTAGTGGGGCAAGGAGACAACTACCAAGCCTGCAGGAACTACAGGCATTTCCCAAGTTGAACAAGAATGGAATGTAGCTACTTCTACCACTAAGGACTGGGGAGCAGAAGACACAGCTGGTGACTGGACTGAGAACACAGGATCTGCTTGGTAGTCTAGACGGACTCCGACTATACTGCTATCACATGCATTAACTGTGTTGGCAATGTGTAGATCTGGAATGTTATATCAAGTTATATATTGCATAATTCAATTATTATTGAATTACAACTTAAGGACTGAAATCAATGCAATGATATATAGTACACTTTCGAAGATCTGGTATAATAATTAAAAAATAAGAATTCAAAATAGATGATTGATAATGAATGCGGTGTTACAGTGATCTGAATGTGTCAAAGACTACTGCAGTACTCTTCAGTTCTTCATAGCTGACTTGGAGTTGT
Source organism: Chondrilla cf. caribensis (assembly GCA_964020155.1). Lineage (NCBI taxonomy): Eukaryota > Metazoa > Porifera > Demospongiae > Chondrillida > Chondrillidae > Chondrilla > Chondrilla cf. caribensis. The sequence goes on along the minus strand of OZ026556.1, from coordinate 2,551,470 downwards.
TTCAACCATCTTTGCAAGTGTTCCAAATTCTCAGGCATGAGATATGCAAGAGCAAGTACACCTACACATTACCAAAAAGGAGAGCATGTAATATGTGTGTCCAACCAGTATAATAGTGGTTTAACAGAGACAAACGCTTACCATTGAATCTACTGTGAATCCCGTCATCTGGGTGTGTAAGAGTGTAGTAGTTTAGGCAGGTCTTCTTAATCCACAGTCTATGTGGACCGTTGATATGAAGCATGCTTGTAGATCCCCGACTCGTTGCTGCCCACTCCTTCATATGAGGTATTACTCCACTCACAATGCAGCTTTCAGTGGTAGTATCCTATATGTACACACATACAATACAGCTGCACAGTTGTACTGACATACTGACATTGAGCAACATGTAGAGCACTACAATTGAAATGGCTGTGCCACATTATAGTTTTGTAGGAAAAGAATAGAGAGTGGCGTGTATGGGTGATTCCAGGCAGAACATGCATTATACAGACGTGGTTATTGGACTACAATACTGTCCATAATCATGTTAGGGTCTTAAAAGCAGTTGTTACGTCTTAGTCTATGTACAATTGGAGATTGAGTCAGTTAGACATGAAAAACCAAGTCGTCTCATTCTGTCCTGACTACATTGTAATAGTAAGGGAGTACATGTGTACTGTATATGACCAGGTATGCCCTTAGTCAGCTATGTACGTAGGCCATTTCACTGAATTAGTACAAGGTACACCAATGAGACAGACAACTATATAGCCAGAAACGCTGACAGTAAGATAGTCTGGAAACTCCATTAAAAACACCAAATTAAATTTGATGGAATTGAAATATAATATGGATACTGGTACATGGCGATGTTTATACAATCACCCATAACTAAAAAAAACTTTGCAACTGTTACAGGAAGTTGAATTGTTTCCACTACAGTAGTGCTGTGAGGTTTGGAAGGTACATTACAGTTGGCCACTAAATCAATTCCTACCGATAAGCAATTACAGTAATACAGTATCATGTGATGCAATGTAATCAGTTGGGAAAGTGGGAGCTGTCATAGCTGACCTAAGCACAGATGTCGTTCAGATGGACCGACCCACTGAGAATTTCACAATGAAAAAAGTAGTTAGTTCTTTCCAGGCAAGTTCCATCTTTACAAATTGGTTTAGAGATAAATTGTCAGTTTAATGATAGTAGTGTGCTTTTCATCCTTATCCAATAAACTGCCTATCATTACTTAATAAGAGCAGCCTTGATAGATTGAATGTTGGAACTAAACCTTCAAACAGCACAATTTCACAATATGTGATCCCCCTTTTTGAAATTTTGTGTACAGGCCTGCATGACTTTCATATGGGATGTGTACATGGAACAAACAAGCACATAACTAGTGTCGAAAACTATTGACAGGCAGGCTACACTGTAGCTAATACTGCACACCAGAATGGATGAGCTGTGTGACTTTCCATGTACAGTGATACGAACCAAATTGCATAGGCTAATACCTTATAGTAAGAAGAAACAAATCTGTTCAGGTACCTTATGGATTGCAATATCAGCAATATTGGAAGTAATTCTTGAAATAATCAGTGACCCAAGTTCTTCTGGAGAATCTGGTAGATGTCCTGGTATGTGATAGGGATCTGCATGTTCAAATCTATCAAACCAAAATGCCATTCGCTTGCACTTCTCCACTGGTAAACTGTCACGGCCAAATATATCCACTAATACACTGTAGGTTACATTGTCTGGTCTGACACCATTTTCCTCCATTTTTTGCAGAACCTTTAGTGCCAGGTCGATTTGTGGATGGGGTTTCGGCCATACAGCATCCAAAAGATTCTTATTGTTATACTTTCCCTTCGGGAATAAGTCTAAAAGTCTATTATATGTCAGTAGGTTCGTATTAAGATCGAATTCTTCAATTCTTGCTAATGCTAGTGTGATGAATGTCATATGCCCTCTTCTATATTTGTCAGCTCTTTGAAATTCCACCATGACATGCTTGAATTTGTCTTGATTTACTACATCGGCCATCAGCTTAGCTTCTTCGAATAGTTTTGTATGATGCTTCACAAGGCCTTTTGCATCTTGCTTCAGACGATTTGTACTAAGTAGACGAATAAAGCAAAATGGGCGGCAGTTTCTGACGGCCATTTTCTGCCGTTCGAGCATAAACCAGCGGAGGATACTTTTCGACCAATCAAATGTCAAGTTTAGTAGCCAATCAGATTCATGGACGTAAAGTGACGTAGTGGCCACTGAACGGTATAAAAGAAAATAACTGCCATTTTCATTCTAATTCTTCTTAGTTATTATTCCTATTTGCTTTGGAACTTTGGTGAAAAATGGCTCGTACCAAGCAGACGGCTCGTAAATCTACTGGTGGAAAGGCTCCCCGCAAGCAGTTGGCCACGAAAGCCGCCCGAAAGAGTGCGCCGCAGACCGGAGGTGTCAAGAAACCTCATCGTTACCGTCCTGGTACCGTGGCCCTTCGTGAAATCCGTAGATACCAGAAGTCTACCGAGCTTTTAATCAGAAAGTTGCCCTTTCAAAGATTGGTACGTGAAATTGCTCAAGATTTCAAGACAGATCTCAGATTCCAAAGCGCAGCCATTGGTGCCCTACAAGTACGTTCGAATTTTTTTAACCTTTTTTTCTTAGGGACAGTTCATCATTGTATCTGTTACGTTTTTAACACTTTAGGAAGCTTCTGAAGCCTATTTGGTCGGTCTTTTCGAAGATACCAACTTGTGTGCCATTCACGCCAAGCGTGTTACCATTATGCCGAAGGACATCCAGCTCGCCCGAAGAATAAGAGGCGAAAGAGCTTGAATTCAAATTCCCTTTTAACGTTATCCATTATATATTATGCCAGCTTGTTTATTCACCCTTTGTCTTTGTATTGAGGTAGATTTGACATGTCTGTTCAATGAATTGATCATTGCGTAACCGGATGTTGTAAATAAAAATGGCGTACGGATGCGGTGTCGGTGCGCTTGCCGTATCAAAAGTAGAGTTGTCCATTTCGTGTACGAAGCTACAGAACTTGGATGTTCTTTCAAAAAGCGATCCCATGTGTGTGGTTTATGTCAAGCATGCAAACCAATGGGTGAAGACAGATGCAACAGAAATGATAAAGGACAACCTTAATCCGAAGGTATATTCCGTTTTGTTCAAACATTCGAATTATTATGCATATAAACGCTTGCCAACAGTTCTTAGTTAACGCATATGGAGTATCTGTTCCGTTTAAACCATTAGGTCATCTCACAGTTGTTGTTACCTTTAGCTATGATCAAGTGATCAAATGATAATCTGTGCCACTGATGGGTTGTTATTGTAATGGATGCTCTCATTGTATATAGTTTGTGAAAACTATTATCATGGACTATTTCTTTGAAGAAGTTCAATTACTGAAGTTTGTGGTCTATGATGTGGACAGCGAACGTCACATAGAAGACCTAAGTAGGCATGACTTGCTAGGGGAAGCAGAATTCACATTGGCAGATGTCATTTCTGCTGGGCAGGTATTGACAAAGAATTTGACTAAAAATGGTTAGTAGTCTTCTTGTGAAATGGGAAATCCCCTTTGTCATTCCCTTGAGTGTTTTGGCTAATGACTCATTGGGACTTCCTGTATTCTAATTCTCTTGTTTCAATCCTCTGTAACTTTCAGTATGGTGTGTAATGGTCATTAATTTTGTAGGTAAGAAGGGTAATCATGGTAAGATAAATGTACAAGGCGAAGAAATTGGAGACAATAAGTTTGACATATTTATTCAACTTTCTGCCAATAATTTGGATAAGAAAGACTTTTTTGGGAAGGTATGGAATTGCATAAATGATGCATGCCTGACCTGGACCCTATTGCATTTGGTTTTGCTTCAATAGTCGGATCCGTATTTTGAAATATCCAAAGCACAGGAAGGTGGATCTTTCACTGTTGTTTACCGTTCTGAAGTTCTTAAAAAGAATTTAAGTCCAAAGTGTGTAAGCTATTAAATTTTAATGGGCATGAAATACTGTAGTGTTTTGGTTATGCATTATCCACACAACCATAGCAAGTGCTGTGTTTTTGCTGTGTTTTTGGCATATTCATGACATTGTAGATGGAAAGGCTTCAATGTCTCAGCTCAGAAGCTGTGTAGTGGTGACTGGGAGAGGACGTTGGACATCACGGTGTGGGATTGGAATAGGTACAGTAATAGAGTAACTATTTTGTGCTATATGCTGTTGGTTGGTTGATCTCCATCTCGTTTGATTGAAGCTCTGGTGATTCTGACCTCATTGGAAAATGCAGTACTTCTCTGAAAGAAATATGTTCTGAAAGGTAAAGGTTCACTATTCATTATTTCCCGAAGAAACATGGTATTTGGCACGTATTGGCATGTTTGTTGTATGACTTCACCAACGGGGTGGTATTTGATTACAGCATAGTGTGGAGAATGAGTGGATGGGACAAATGCTGTGAAATTGTGTTCATGTGAATATTGTCATGTTTGTGATGGCCTGTGTAATCCTCTAGGGGTGGGAGTGTGCGAAACCTACCTTTGATCAATCCCCGCCTAAAAGCTAAGAAGAAGTATCACAACTCAGGAATCCTCAATTTCGACTCTGTAAAGTGAGTAAACATCTCATGGCACATACATAATTTTCTGTCTCCCTTGGAACTGAGTTATTATCAATTTTGTTTCACTCCCCTTCCTTATCAGAGCTACGCCTACTTTTAGTTTTGTGGATTACATCAGAGGAGGATGTGCGATTAATTTGGTCCTTGCTATCGATTTCACCGTTAGTTATACTTTGTGTAATATTTCATGATTGAGATTTATTCCGTCCAATCCTGTTCCATAGGGATCTAATGGCAATCCGAGTGATCCAAGGTCACTTCATTACATGTCACCTAATGCTGCCTCTGTAAGTTATAGCTGCTGCTCTTGTATTTGTTGTTCTTGTACATTCATGCTCCTCATAGGAGAACGAATATGCGTATGCCATCGGGTCGGTTGGCTCTGTGCTAGCACCTTATGACACAGATCAAATGTACCCTTGTTTTGGGTTTGGAGCTAAGGTGCCCCCACATTACCAAGTGTCCCATTGCTTTGCTCTCAACGGGAATGAGCAGAGTCCAGAAGTTGTTGGAGTGGATGTAGGTTACATGTGTTCATTATGTGTTTGGAATAGGTAGCAGTTTACCTTTGTATGTTGCAATCAGGGTATTTTAGGTGCTTACCAGTACACTTTGAGCCAAGTCCACTTGCATGGGCCGACCAACTTCTCCTCTTTCTTGGATCGTGTCATTCAAATGGCCAGTGCTCCGATGTCAGAACAAAACCAGTTCTACTACATCTTACTGATCATCACTGTGAGTATGAGCTACATATATACGTACATATGTATTTGCATAATTGTGTGTTTATGTACATGTTTATGTGTCAGTCTGTAAATATGAGTATGAGTAAGTATGATAAAATGTCTATGGACCCATGGATCTTTGTACACTATTTGTACATTCATGTAGGATGGAATTATTACAGACATGAAGAACACTGTGGATCGTATTGTACATGCATCCTCTCTGCCTCTGTCCATTGTTATTGTTGGAGTTGGAGGAGCAGACTTCAGTAATATGGTATGTGCGCGCGTCTTTGTGTGTTTGTGTAAGTGCGCGCACTTATATGTACTTGTGTGTGTGTATATGCTGTGTGTGAGTGTGTGCTATACATGTGTGTATGCTATGTTTATCTGCTGTGTGTATGTGTGTGTGCATGCATAAGTGCATATGTGCATGTCTACTCATTGCTAGCACTTATAGTAACAACAGCACCTCTATAGTGACATATGTAGTTATGTACAGTTGTTGTCTCATGTGCTGCTGTGTATGTGTACACACTTGCTAGGAGGTGCTTGATGCAGACGACAACCCTCTGGTAGACAGCAGGGGCAAGCGGATGTCTAGGGACATTGTTCAGTTCGTTCCAATGAGGCAATTCAAGTCTCAGCGAGGAGCTAATTTCTCATTGGTGTGTTCATGCTGTAAGGGATTATTGTGAATCACTTCCATTTTATGTGCATGTTTACAATAGGCTAAAGAAACACTGGCGGAAATACCGGGTCAACTTTTGTCTTACATGAAGTCAAAACACATCAAGCCCAACCCTCCCGTGCTGAGAAGACAGGAAACCACCATGTCCATGGCACCACAGCAGCCTTACCCAACTGAAGGAGTTCCTCCACCCTATCCACCTGGCTCTGGCCCTGCCCCCTATCCACCTGGCTCTGGCCCTCCCCCCTATCCAACTGGTTCTGGTCCTACCCCCTATCCAACTGGCTCTGGACCCGCCCCCTATCCACCTGGCTCTGGAACCGCCCCCTATCCTACGGACCCTACCTCAGGGCCTCCCCCTTATCCTCAGAATTGAGTGACTGTAGTAGTAGTGCATACTCTGTACCCCACAGCTATAGAAACTAGTATTCAATTATCTTTTAATTGTAGAGATATCACGTTTGTTGCATTGCCTCAAGATTTATGATGATAATTATCAATGATAAGCATTATGGTGCATGTAATGCAAACGCATGCATATGTATATGCACAGCAATATTAATAATCGTGTTTAATCTTGATTATTAAATTTGATGTCCCTGTGGCCATGGGTATAGACTATAAATTATTATATAACACTCTATCACTTGATCGTCCCGAGGGACATGCACTACTATAATACTATGGGTTCCACTGCATGTATGTATACAGTATTATTGTCCATAGCTAGTTTAAATGAATTTAGAATATAAATGTATAATATGCATTCTGTATTATTATTTTGCGTAACTGTTATGTATGCGAGGTATAGGGCCGCCACTTTGTTTTCGCGTCATCCCTACATATAGAGTGCTATCACACTCTATGATTATACGTATGTATGTATTATAGATAATATTATGGCATGAATATTGTTATTAGTATAATATAATATTATTAGATATATTATATAATTTCAGAACAAACTTTACATTTCATAATAGTACTATAATCCTACTGTAATAATGGTTGTATATACAATTATAAGACTATGTTAACTCCAACACTTGAACTTGAAGAAAGCTTGAAGAGCGGGATCATCCACTGATTTCCCGTGAATCCCAGCAGTGATGTTCTTCAACAGATTGGTCTGAAACTTGGTCTCCAAAGTGGTGAACTGCTTCTCCAGAGCTCCGATTCCCAAGATACGGCCCAGTGCTATCATGCTCCTCTCCAGCCAAGGGTCGGTGTACTTCTCAGTGGCCATTAGTATGCGAGCTATCTCACCGTACAGATAGCCATCATCGAAAGTGGGATTGTCCGAGAAAGGAAACTTGGAATAGACTTCAACGGCACCCAAAGGGTCCTTCTTGGCCAGGACCTCTCCCAACTCAATGTAGGCATCGTGTACCTCAGGAGCCATTGTAAACACTTCCTTGTACAAGGAGACTGCTTCGTCTAGGGCTTTGTCTTGATCCTTCTGTTTCAGTAATACTCGAGCCAGACCAAGCCTAGCATGGTAAGTTTTTTTGTTCAAAATCCCACCTTTTACTTTAGTTGCAATGTCGGTTGATTTGCCCGGTGGTACGGTGGTTGACGACTGTGAAATGCGATCGTCTTCTAATCTCTGGGCTTGGGATTGGGCTGGTGATGTCTTTGCTGTGGGAGTTGTTTTAGTCTTCAATTCTCCCAGGGTAGCAACACCCTTACCTTTAGGTTCAGTGGGCTTAGCACCAGGCTTCACCCCTGCCACAGTCTTGGAGGCAGGTGAAGTTTTGCTAACAATAGCCTTCGAACTGGATGGCTGGGTAGGCTTGCTACTTGCAACTTTAGATGACGTCTTCTGAGGGACAGGCTGCTTTTTGGAAGGAACACTTTTAGTGGTAGGAGTAGATTTAGGTCCAGTGGATTTACTAGTTGGAGACACTGTTGTCTTAGGAGGGGGTGACTTGGAACTGTCTTTGGAGCCTTTATCTTTGTCACTTTTTCCTTCCTTCATCCACCAGTCCTGAGTGGAGACATCCACTGGGGCTCCTGCCTGTTCCACTGGCTCCCCTTCACAGGCGATACTCGCCCGGTAACTTTTCTCGGCCCATTTCAAAAGCTCTGTTCTCGTTTCATCGGATTCAAATGTGCTGAGCTGAGCATTGCCTAGTAAACACAGTGCTGTACTGGACCAAGGATCATGCTGCACACGTGATTGGCATGTCTGTGAGTTAAGAGATGGTCATTTAATCCATCACCACACGAGCAGGCATACTGTATGTATGTACGTACCTTCAGCTTTATCTCTCTCAACTCTGGAGTGGTGTCCATGTCTATGTTGTTCAGTACACTGGACAATGTACTGCACAGCATTAATGACTCCTGTTTGGATGCTGTTGACTGGAGCATGAACCTAAGAGTTGATATGTCCACATACGTAATATGTACATACGTATGTATATAGGTATCATACTATCATACATATATGTCATATATGTATATACACCTGTACATGAGTGTGTACATATTATGTATGTACGTACATACGTATGTACATATGTACCTTGATTCAACCCAGGTCCACTGCAGTTGTTTCAAAGCAGAGCCCTTGAAGGTGTAGGGGAAGGTCCATGCCAGCCGGCTGGCCTGCAGTAGACACCTCCTTTGGCTGAGGGTATTGGATCCTCCCAACTTTGCCAGAACAACCAAGCCCTTAGCTATCAGAAGGTTGGTAGGGCTCCAGAAATCCTCCACTAAGAGGCATTTGTGGGATGGTTTCGGGGGAGCTTGGGTCTCCAGCAAATCACTTTGGACATGCAGATACTCTGACAGGCCCTCTGTCAGCAACATGGCTGCAATAGAGGCTGATTTATTCTCTCTGCCCATGGCATAACCTAAGCAGAATCTACATTGAAGAAAACACCACAGTATCTGCTGTTCCACACTAGTGGCAATTGCTACTATGGTCAGCATGTAATTACAAAGTGTACTCCATAGCAGTGGATGTCACACATATGTAAGGATGCATCAGTACGAACATGCTCGAACAAGTGGAATAGGTTCAATAAGCAAATGACAGAAAAAAACTTAGGGTTACCATTCTCACACACATACCTGCATATACATATGTACATAATGTACATACGTATGTATGTATTATATGTACATATGTCAATGCTGTGTGCTTAGTATGATTAGTGCATGGCAGAGAAATAGAAGGGTGTTTTAATCTCTCTGCTGGTGATATCGTAATATTACCTTGCTTCCAAGTCACAGGGCTTGTTAGCCAGTGCCACCTTCAGGTGAGGAATAGCTGTGGACGATTCACCCATCAACAGTAGTAGACGTCCGAGATGGTACTGTGCAGTGTGGTTTGAGGGAGAGGCTTGACAAGCATCCTTGTATTTCTGCAGTGCCCTTCCCAGTGGACCAGTGGTTTGTGCAGCATAAGAGCCTTGTGACGCCTATTGATGTACACCAGAAATGTAATTCAGTTGGTCTTAGGATTGATACAAATGTAAATGGACATAAGTACATACGTATTATATTGAATTTTATTCATTTTATTATACTTATGCACATGTGTACACATGCATATGTACTTACATACATATCTATCCCATGTTTTGACTGTGGAACACAGGTACAAAATATGTGTGTACGTATGTACATATGTAGATTGGTCTGACTCAAGGAGGCTACCACATACTGTACATACGTACATACGTACGTACTTACCTTAAGCACTTTTTTAGACTTCCATGCATACAGAAGCTGTACTTGCTCTGCTTTGTGTGTTTGCCCTGCTTCTTTCAGAGAGTGGTACTCTGCTTCCACAGCTTTCAGCTGCAAGGCAATGGGGGCCCCTGGAGCAACGCCGTGGAGTTGACAGATTGCAAGAAAATCATCTTCCTTTGAATCTTCTGAACCCAGGTCCTCTCCATCCTCCAGGGCAGTGTCCTCGGGCTTGTCTTGCTTGAAGCCGTAAATATCAGAAAGATACAGAGACTCTTCCAGGAGATGCCCCAACTTCAGGTGATACTGGCCATAATTTGGTGTCAGTTTTATAGCAGCAGCCACACAGGACATGGCTTTGTCGAGGCAATCCATACCCAAGTCCCCTTGTGGAGGTGACGATGAAACGGCTCCCAGATATTTTTCTTCATATTGTTCAGCTTCTTTTACAAGAGTGTCTGGATTGTCTTGTCCACTCTCCTTCCTCATGCTCCTCTCCCAAGTTTGTACTTCAATCTTGTTTTTCGGTAGTTCTTGAGGGCACTTTGCTGAGCATACTTGACTTTCATGCAATTCCTTGTTAGAAGCAGGGACTTTACAGCTACAATGCTGGCATGTTATAGTGGCCTCCTCTTTAGCCCTCGGCAAACGAGCCTGGCGGATAAGCTTACCGATTTCACTAGCAGTTCCCTCAATCTTTTGACCTGAAGGGATAGTACAGGACACTCTAGCTCCAGCTAGTGCGCTCTCTGTGTCTGTACAGGACTCCCACCACTCTTCCTCATGGAAGCTCTCTCCAGTGAGTGGGTTGACTTTGTTGGTCCTTGTTACCTCCATCAAGCATGAATGACAGTAAAGATCGCCACACCCCTTGACCCGCACAGGTCTGTGAACCACGCCCCAGCATATGCAGCAGGTGAAGTTTGTCTTTAAGTTCTGATCATTCACGTCACAAGAAAGGGCTAATGGATTGCGGATTACCTTGATGATGTAATTGACTGTTGTAGTAGCCTTTGGTGATGTCACAGCAACAACAATGGAGGTCTCCCCTGGATTCAATGCGAAAGCAGTCAGAGGAGATCCACTACCAGAGGTTACCTTCATACTGGGATCTTCAGGTTTGGCCTTTACTGTTAGAGAGTCCACACAGTTGGGGACATGGCAGGTGTAGGAAGTCTTCAGAGGAGAAAACTTGGGAGTCAGCTTCCCCACAGAAACGTCCAGGCTGCTGAGAACTGCATCATCTGCGGAGAGGCGTCTAACCACTACCGTGTACGTTTTGGTAGTCTTCCCATCTTCTGCAGTAACTTTAAACTGCACAGACTTGGTTTTTCCTTCTTCAAGACTTAGCGTCTTATCCCCACCAGGTATGCCCTAACGGCAGACGATGGATAATAGAGACAATAATGCATGTGTAGATGTTACCATAGCTACGAATACCCTCACTATTGTCCCTCGTACAACAACATGCCGCACTCGTACGTACTATGCATGTGAATGCAACAGATAATAGGCGCGAAGGGAATCCGAGACATTAGTTTGCATTCTGCTCACCTTAATGACATAGGAAGCTCCACCGTCGCTGGTTAGGGGGCCGAATTTCACCTCCTGGACGCTACTGGCCAACGTCAGCGTATACTCAGTGGTAGAAGGAGAAAACTTTGGGACTAGTTTCCCTGGCTTCACAGTTAGCTTCGAGAGGTCACAGTTGTCCATCCTTCATTCGAAGTGCGCAATTGGGCTATATTGCAGTGCCGCAACGGATCCAAAGAGTGATCCGCTAGGCTAGAGGCTACACACCTACAAACGTGTATCAAACGCAAATGATTACGGCGCGTAACTTGGTGGGCGTGTAATGCTGTAGTTGATTCCTAAGAGAATCTCCTGATGTCCAGAGTCTTCTAGTGGAGGTACGTACGTTGCAGTGTGGAGTTCGAGGGTAGAACTATCAGCATAAAACTCAAATATTCGTCTAATTTGCTGTATCTAGCATGTTTTAAGTCTGAGTGCAATGACGAGAATATGAACGTATAATGTCCATTTACGGCCATTTTGAGCTGCGAACCTGGGCAGTGCATGGTGATTTGTGTATACTCGCTATAATTCTTGACACAGTTGTCACGACACCGTCTTGCACCTGCTACGCCCGTATGTCTTTGTATAGGACGTGTTCACTGTCCCCTGGCGCAGGTACCGGTATGTTAATCCCCGTGTTTTCACTGAAGCTTGGAAACAAGATCGTCCCACGTCTTGTGACTGTTGGGAAGTATGACGGCGTCCATCCCTGTCTGACAGGAGGGACCAGTGGAGGGAAAGTGAGTGCTCTGGGGACGCAGTCCCTGTTTGCTGGTTCACTCATGTACTTCGATCAACGTCAACCCCCCCTCAAGGGTTGAGCAGGAGTATTAGTGGGGGATTTGTGCTACTTTCTGTCACAAAAGCTGAACAAGCTCCCTTAGTAGAGGGTAATTTTCCACTACCATTCCCCACTATTCTCACCCTCTGTGGTGTAGATATGGTATTAAATGACACCAGCATAGTAATTGTCACACATTATATATACGTATAGTTATATGAATAGTGTTATCAAATCTCAGTATGGAAGTATTGCTCATGCAAAATGCTGCCGATCTCCCCCACTTGCGCAAATGCCGTACCAACAAACATGCAAATCCCCACTGATTCTTGCTTAGCTTTTTTTGTGATAGGGAGGGTGGCAATTGGTGCTAGTGGCAATCCACTGGATAGGTGCATTACTCAGGTCGTGTTGTGCAGGTGTGCTCAATGGACTTACCATAGAGGATCTGTGGTCTTAGACATGTAGAATTAAGCAAACACTACACAGCTTTGGAGGGGGCAAGGCATGCAAGGCTTTGCACTCTACGTACATGTAAGATAAATGGGGTAATTCCAATCATGATATAATCCTGGTAATTTGGGAATAAACAGTTTACTACTTCAGAATGCAAATCCTTCAGGGACAACTAGCGTGTTCCACTGATCATGGTAACCCCTAGCTACAACATACCTGACAGTGAAGCCAGCCATGTGCTTCTCGTGTACTGGTTATTCAGCAGTGTTCTGAATTATACCATGATCAGAATTACCACATTGTCCTTAGTCATACATCAATGTTATGAAGGGTTATGTAAGTTTCAATATCTGTGATGTACTATCACCAGCTGATTGTGTTCTGTAGGTGTTTGTCCACAGTCCACATTCCTCCAAACTGACCACGAAGCAAGGGCCGTCACGAGTGGTTGGCTCCAGCAGCACAGGTGTTGCCAAAGAGGTCATCCTGCTGAATATCGGCCAGCAGATCAGCTCAGTGTCCGCTGGGATTCTGGAGGGGGAAACTGCCCTCAACAGTGAAACATCCGAGGACATTCTGTTGGTTGGAACCCAAAACAACCTTTTGGCTTATAACGTCCAACAGAATGCAGATCAATTCTACAAAAATGTAAGTTCCAAGCAATATATCCATATAATATGTCATACCTACGTATGTATGGATATATGTATGTATGTATGCATGAATATAAATACAGCAAAGCTCCTCTATACTGGATTGTCCGTAATCCGGAATTCCATTTGAAAAAAATCTTTTCTAGTTCCCAATTCTTGTTGTATATTATGACATATTTATAGAACGTCACTCATACATAAGTCATTGTGTACATGTTGTGTTTCATTTGTTTGTTTGTGATTTCCTCTACTTCTAGCTACCTGATGGGGCTAATGTGATTGTAATTGACTCCCCACACCCCACAAAGCCCAAATTGGCCTACGTTGGTGGAAACTGCTCTATTCAAGGCTTTGATGGAGATGGAAACGATCAGTTTTGGACTGTAAGTACAACATATTAAAATAATTATAACAACACAATGTACCTTAATGGAGTCTCTATTATGATACCAGTTAAAGTGGTCTCAGTTGTGAGGTACTTAAAAGTTTGAAGAGGAGTTTCTGGGGCTGGGGATAGTGAGTCATTACTGAGTTGGTCCTGTTTACTGATGTGGCCTTTTAGTGGGGCCTATTGTACCATACATACGTATGTATGTACATAGTACAGTCAGTTCATCTCCAAGTTTTCTACAATATACATGCATTTGTATCCCAGTGCGAGGTGAGATCAAAGGCGCCGCTGTGTGTCTATATCCTGTAGACACACAGCTGGGGTCTATCAGACTCTATAGACACCTATTCACAGGCTTAATTGATTAATTAACACTTCGTTATTGTCATGGCAACGCAACACAGTACAGCAAAGTACGCAACAATCCACTCGCTAAAGTTCTTCACTGTCCATTCATTATCTTCGCCGTGTTTTTTGGTAAAAACGACTTCTTCGAAACTGCGAAGTTCTCTTTTGAGGGCAGGTCGGCAAATTGGCTCTTTTTCTTCTCCGATTCTTCTAGAAAACAAGCGCCTTCTTCCTTTAACTTCGCTCAGATGCATCCGGCCGTAGGTAGAACAGCAGAGGTCTGTGGCGGCTCGTTTTCTTCTAAAATTTCGTTAAGTACTTCTGAAACTCCTCTTCTTCCTCTTCATGCTTCTCTAACGTAGCTATATAGCCGCCAATCTTCACACTCGTTTGAGATATACTCGCGCGACATTCGTCTTCTCTGATCCGTTCAAGTAATATCGATACCAACGCGTAAACAGACTCGCACCTATCCTTACATTTGCTGGGATACAAGTGAGTTGTACCACCTTTCAGCAGGGTACATGGGAATAGACAGATTAGATAGACCCCTCGGGCTCCGCCCTCGTGGACTATCTAATCTGTCTATTTCCCATGTACCCTGCTGAAAGGTGGTACAACTATTACGTATATATGTATATTATATGTATTAAACATACACTATTATGTACATACGTGTACATGTACATTATACGTATTTACATATCTAAAGAACATGTGTTGTACATTGCTATTTTACACCTGCATGGTTTGTTTATTGCTTTTCAGGTAACAGGTGATAATGTGTCCTCGTTGGCAATGGTTGATTTTAATCTGGATGGTCACAAGGAGCTGATTGTTGGATCTGAGGACTACGATCTCCGAGTATTTAGTGGAGACGAGCTTGTGGGAGAGATATCAGAAGCTGACGTATGTATGCCTGTACCAAAGTTGTGAGTACGTACTGTACATACATACATACGTATGCTGATACATACATACGTACATACATACTACCACTATGTCAACATTTGATCTCACTTTGCACCTGCTGACACCACACATGTGATCATGTGTAATATGTATATATGTATGTATGTGTGATCATGTGTAATATGTACATACGTACATATGTATGTGTGATCATGTGTTAACATACACATCCCAAGACTGTGTGTAGGCGTGTTAGTTAGTGTACTCATAGGTGCTGTTGTGTAGCTATGTCCTCTTGTGCACTGAGCAGTGAGGACTACACGTTGCATCTCTCTACCTTGGTGTTGACACCTCCTCAGGCTGTCACCTACCTCTGCCCTATTGACGGAGGATCATTATATGCGTATGGTTTGGCCAACGGAACTGTTGGCGTTTATAATGGACTGGAACGATTGTGGAGAACCAAGGTTAGTAGCCCATGTTCTCACCTCTGTGCATACCAGTCCACTATGAATATTATTGTTATAAAACATTGTGTTTGTATAGACTATCTGTGGTTCTATTTACTATGTGTATGTATCATTGGTATATATGTGTGTGTGTGTGTGCATGGTTGATTATTTGTGTGGTGATGTGCATGTGTGGTGATGTGCATGTGGTGATGTGTATGTGTGGTGATGTGCATGTGGTGATGGGAATCTATGATTGCGTGTTTGTATGTGGTTGTCTGCATGTGTGGTGGCCTTTGTACATGCATGGTTGGGTACATGCCAGGCTTTGAGTAGGTGTGCATGCCAATAAAGTATTGTTCTGTTTTGCTTGGTTTGGCAATACTTAGTCAAAGAGTCAGCCAATCACACTATTCAGCTATGACGTGAATGACGATGGGGTCAATGAAGTGATCACTGGGTGGTCCAGTGGGAAGGTTTGTGTTTACAAACTACGTCGTCATCTGTAGGTTACATATGTACATACATACATACGTATGTATGTGGATGTACGTTTATCTATGTACATGGAATTTATTTATGTGTGCTGAATATGTCAATACATGCATATGTATACACTGTACGCACACATACGTATACCTTATGCGCATGCATATACCGTGTGTAGTGTGTACTACATGTGTATGTCCATGTTCTGTGTACTACATCCGTGTGTAGTGATGAACATACATGATGCAGTATCTTTTGTTTGTGTACTAAGGTTGAAGCTCGCAATGATAAAACTGGTGAAGTGGTATACAAGGACACATTGGATTCGGCTGTGGCTGGAATTGTGAAGGTACGCATAAGTCAGTTTGATTGCTGAGGTGTGTGTGTGTGTGTGTGTGTGTGTGTGTGTGTGTGTGTGTGTGTGTGTGTGCTGTGTGTGCGTGTGTGTGCGTGTGTGTGTGTGTGTGTGTGTGTGTGTGTGTGTGTGTGTGTGTGTGCTGTGTGTGCGTGTGTGTGTGTGTGTGTGTGTGTGTGTGTGTGTGTGTGTGTGTGTGTGTGTGTGTGTGTGTGTGTGTGTGACACAGTGTGTGTGTGGTATAGAGTATCTATGGTGTGTGTGTGTGTGTGTGTGTGTGTGTGTGTGTGTGTGTGTGTGTGTGTGACACAGTGTGTGTGTGGTATAGAGTATCTATGGTGTGTGTGTGTGTGTGTGTGTGTGTGTGTGTGTGTGTGTGTGTGTGTGACACAGTGTGTGTGTGGTATAGAGTATCTATGGTGTGTGTGTGTGTGTGTGTGTGTGTGTGTGTGTGTGTGTGTGTGTGTGTGTGTGTGTGTGTGTGTGTGTTTGATTGGATCTGTGATCATCTCTGCCTTTATCAGGCTGACTACAAGATGGATGGTAATGAAGAGCTAATTTGTTGTTCAGTTGAGGGTGAAGGTGAGTCTTGATGCTGAGTGGACTCTGCACCTGTTATTTTGTGGTGTATGTACTTGCAGAATAGATGGTCATGAGATAAGTTTAATTTGAATACATACACATGGATTCGTATGTACATACGTACAAAATACATACAGTACCATGTTTATAAGCACAGATACAGAAGTGTGTGTGTGTGTGTGTGTGTGTGTGTGTGTGTGTGTGTGTGTGTGTGTGTGTGTGTATTATGTGTAGCCAAGGTTTTATGCGACATTTGGGGTTTTATCTTATGTCTTGTTCAAGAGAGTGTATGTACGTACTATGCTGATCAAACTGGATTCATTCACGTGTAACTACGTATGTTCCATAAGTGGTATAAAGCTGCTGTCTAAATTCACTTTTACCTGTGAACTGAGGTTTAAGTGATGATGAGGCTTTCCTACGCTGTTTGTTGTCTAGTTCGTGGGTATCTTCCCACAAGTAAGAAGGAACGTAGTGGGTTCGAGGACATGGCTGGGGACCAGGAAGCTCTCAGTAAACTCAACCAGATCAAACAGAGTTTATTGCAAGAATTAAAGAATTATGATAGCAGTGAGCAGGTGATTGGTATATGTATGTACATACATACGTAGCTCCACCTCTATGTATGTTTACATAATACATACATTGGTTGTGATTATGCATATATACCAGTACTACATACTGTATGTCCCGCATGTCCGCAAAGCAATTTGGTAGTGTATGTCTGCGCTGGGTATACTGCACTTGCAGCTTATATTGTTTGAGTGTTGGTTGTTGTTGGTGTTTCCAGATGATGAAGGCTCCTGAAACAGAGAGGGCTACTTTGACTAATAAGATGGGTACAATTCCAGCTGGTACAACCCTGAGAACAGAGTTTAGTGTGGTTCTTGGGAGTGAGAATCTATCCGTTGGAGTGAGTCAGAATTGACAGCATTTGTTTTGTCATCACATTGTTACTTTTGTTGTCTCTGTCATTCTTATAGCCTCACCTTATCCTGTCAGTCCAAACAAACAATAGTGAGTTGTTTGGACTAGGCGTTGTGATTTGTACTATGTAGATACGAATGTACGTATGTTGTTGACACTCATTATTACTCAATCAACAGTAACAATAAGATACAAAAATCTAGTCTAAACTAGATGTACACAATATAGCATATGTGTACATACATATGTAGTAGTATGTACCCCGTAGGCACATTCATTTACGCGGGCTGGTAGGCCTATCGATGGAGGTTTTCAACGAAGAGCAGCAAGAAAGCCTAATAACACTGCAGCAATCGTCGTTCATTCGGTAAATTTGATACTCTCAGGCTCGTTTCAGCAAGTTTCCTCTTTCGTTCGTTCGGTAAAGTTAATACTCCTAGGCTCGTTCTTCTGGCAAGTTTCCTATTTCGTTCGTTCGTTTTGTAGATATTCTAAGGCTCTTGGTTCCGGCAAGTTTCCTCATTCGTTCAGTAAATATTCTAAGGTTCGTGGGTTTGGCAAGTTTCCATTGTTCGTTCGGAAAATATTCTGAGGCTTTTGGGTTCGGCAAGCTTCCTCGTTCGCTCGGTAAATATTCGAGGCTCGTGGGTTCAGCGAGTTTCGTCGTTCGCTCAATAACTATACGAAGCTTGTTAGATTAAATAATGCCACTTACAAATCTGCGGTACATCACGAATGTACCCCAGTACATCGCGAATGTACTCCTGTCGGTGCTTTTGTAGTTGATTGAAAACGCCCATGCATCGGGGTACATGCATGTTTATACGTACTACTGATCATATTTATTTTCTTTGTAGGAACTTCTATAAAGACTGTAGTCGTCTTTGCTGAGGGGTTGTTTGAAGGAGAAAGCTATGTTGTGTGAGTGTACATTTAAGTGTATTTGCACATAATATTAATATTTCCACTTTATTTCAATACATGACACTGTATAGGCACATATATCATATATCGCACATAGGTACATACATATGTATGCATGCATGCATATATGCATGTAAGTATGTATATATGTATATATGTAGTAGTTATACCTCGCTTTCGATGTGTACTGTGCAGATGTACTAAGTGTTAGGAGTAGATTGGCCGAGGGCGCAGCCCGAGGCTAATCTATTCCTAACACTTAGTACATCCGCACAGTATACACCGAAAGCGGGGTATAACTAGTATGTACCCCGTAGGCACATTCATTTATGAGGGCTGGTAGGCCTATTGATCGAGGTTTTCATGGAAGAGCAGCAAGAAGACCTAATAACACTGCAGCAATCGTCGTTTGTTTGGTAAATTTTATACTCTCAGGCTCGTTTCAGCAAGTTTTCTCTTTCGTTCGGTAAAGTTAATACTCCTAGGCTCGTTGTTTTGGCAAGTTTCCTATTTCGTTCGTTCTTTCTGTAAATATTCTAAGGCTCTTGGTTCCGGCAAGTTTCCTCATTCGTTCGGTAATATTCTAAGGTTCGTGGGTTTGGCAAGTTTCCCTTGTTCGTTCGGATACTCCTAGGCTCGTTGTTTTGGCAAGTTTCCTATTTTGTTTGTTCGTTCTGTAGATATTCTGAGGCTTTTGGGTTCTCCAAGCTTCCTTGTTCGCTCCGTAAATATTTCAAGGCTCGTAGGTTTGGCGAGTTTCGTCGTTCGCTCAGTAACTATCCGAAGCTTGTTAGATTAAATAATACCACTTACAAAAAACTGGGGTACATCACAAATGTACCCCGGTACATCGCGAATGTACTCCTGTCTGCGCTTTTGAAGTTGATTGAAAACGCCCACGCATTGGGGTACATGTATGTATGTATGTATATATGTAATAGTTATATCCAGGCATGGTAAATTATAGACAATTTATGCTGCTAATATGCACATAGTCCAATACGACATATTATATGCAATAGAAATGTCAGGGTTCTGCCCACACTGGTCAGGTGTGGTCGGGGCCAACCACCACAAACTATAATGACCACCACTAGCTGTTTCCAACCAGTTTGCCTATGTTCTGCCTAAATATATAGCAGCAACTGTGCCTGCTACCATTTCATGCTGCAGCTGATCATTGAATTAATAATGATTAATTTGGAATTTAGTGACCTAGCCATACTGCCGCCTGCTATAAATTAACGAAACGGCAGTCTGGACTGAGGCAGGGTATACAAATACGTACATAGCAAATATACAAATACCCAAGTTAACCAGATTACCACCACTAAAGATTGTCTGGGCAGAACCCTGAATTGTGTGTACTAATCTCATGCCTTGTTCTCACGCATTTAATCCTGACAATGAAACTTGTCTGGTGACCTGTGCTGTATCACTGACCTGTGCTACATGGCTTATGTATGCACAGTTATTCTTTTGATCTACCTCTCAACCAGGATATGAATATAAGTATGAATATAATATATGTAACTATGTATGTACGTATGTATGCAATGTGCATGTATACATACTGTAAATATATGTTACATACGTACATACATACATACATGCATGTTGTAATGCAGTATGCGGCTATGATGTTAATGTGTATGCTGTGGAGTGACTGTGATACGTTAATCAATACATCTCACCATCAAATACATCTGTTGTCTTCAATCCACAGCCACCCTCCTCTTGAAACCATGGGAGCCGAAGTTCGAATTCCATTCTACCCTCCAAAAGATGTCCCTCAGGAGCTCAATGTCAAGGCATTAGTAGGATATCCCATGAGGTGAGAGAGTCTACACTGTACGTACGTCTGATCTTGATGGTAGTGAGTAAATAGGGCTGTAATTGGTACACATTATAGGCTGTAGTGAGTGTGTAGTTTGTAGTAAGCATATAGGGCTGTAGTGAGCAGATGGTGTACAGTATGTACATCCTACCGTGTAAGCCCATGACTGTAGATGTACTGTACATGTATGTGTATGGGTATTTTACATGGTCCTACAATGGCAAGTATGTAGCATTGAAAGCAGTTTGTAAACTCCTAAGTGTAGTGAAGTTAATCTCCTACCTACCCCGTTATTTACACATCACATTCTGACTTTTATTGCTCCTGGTGACAGGGACTCTTGTTACCTGCTCCTTGATTGATGCTACTTTTGTCAAATTAGTATGATTTTCTGCATCGTTTAAATCTGTTAGACTACCCCTTATTGTGGTTAGCTGTGATGTAGTTATTCTTGCCCTGTGCTAATTGGCTATAGTGCAGTTGTCATAAAAGATTCTGTGGTACATACATACGTATGTAGTATAGTGTACATATCCACCTGTGTACATCCATATGCTGGTCATGGTGCATTATTTGTGTTCCCCGTTCTGTTATTCTGTAGTGACCAGTTTCATGTGTTTGAAATATGCAGACCTTTAGCAAGGTATGATCACATGTGGACAGTGGATGTATACATACTGTTTGTAAAGTACGTGTACAAATGACCATGTGTCACAGTTCACTGATTGCTTGTATCCACAGTGCTGTAAATACATTACAAACATACGTACATATGTGTGTATGTTGTGACATTGCCAACACTGTAAACACGTTGATGTTTATGATTCCTTCCTTCTGTGCAGATTTTCATTGTATGTTCCCTGTCCCTTGTCAGCTGAGCCAGCACCCACTTCTTTTGTGGAATTCCAGCTGACAGAGAGGCTACCCAGGGTAAGACTCCATGAACAGGTGCACACACTTAAGCCTTTATGGATGGTGGTCTATTGATCGGAACAGCTCTAACTGCAATGGTAGATGTATGTATGCACATGTACTTCTGCTCTAATGTGACTACAGCTGATTTTACAAATGTTCCAGTCACCAGTACCAATGTACCAATGCAAGTATGGGCCTACCCATCCTACACACACACATATGTACAGCATGTACAGTACATTGAATTCGTAAGAGGCTCTGTGTATCTCTCCTTATTCCCACTCCTCCCATACTCTCACTCTCACTCACTCCTCCCTCACACTCACTCATCCCCTACTCTTCCTCTCATTCCTTCCTCACACTCACTCCTCCCTGACACTCACTCCTCCCTGACACTCTCACTCCTCCCTCACACTCTCACTCATCCCCTACTCTTCCTCCCCTACTCCCACCTTCACTCCCACCCTCAGTCCTCTCTCACACTCCCACCCTCATTCCTCCCTTACACTCTCACTCATCCCCTACCCTCCCTCTCCCTCCCCTACTCCCACCTTTACTCCCACCCTCAGTCCTCCCTCACACTCCCACTCTCACTCCACCTCACTTGTTGGTGCAGATCCAGTCATGGTTGAGTCAGAACTTCCTTTTTGAACCAGGAGAAGATATGGTAACCACTCCTTATTTGGAAGTGGCTTACATGTCCCTGAGGACCCAGACCCCACTCATTCTAAAGTTTGATCCTCAGAATATGGGCAAAGTGAGATGTAGTCATGCTGCACACATGCACCATTGCTTCCACACTTGTCCACTGTCTGATAACCAGTGGTCTCTGTAGGGCATTGCTGCAGAAGTTTAGATGTCATTACTATCCAAGTGTATGTATATTTCAGTTACACACTCATACAATGTGATCATGTTGTGTATATAATACTGATACAGTAACACATTTGATGAAATTGAACCTTGTTGCAAATTTGATCAATAAGGTTACACTGAGAACAGATGATATGGACTTGGCTGGTGATATTGTACAATCATTGGCTGAATTCCTTGGAATAGAAGTGAGTGTCCCTGTCCCCATCATGGGATGTTGTGTTTAGTGTTCACAGAGTGTTTGTACACTGACATCAGGACCTGAATGTCGTTGCTGACTTTCCAAAACACATGGAAGAATTGAAGGAAGTTCTTGTGAAAGTGAGTACGTATGTGTGTATGTATGTGTACATGGTAGGCAGAGTGTAAGTACTGTATGCGTGTCCATGAGAATTATCATACAAGTTAGTATACATATATGTTGGTGTATAGTTATGTGTTGTGTTATTGCTTATGAACATGTACATTTATACATGTTAATGTTTTGTTTATATGTAGATTTATTGTATACACATTGGTGTGTGTATTCATATATTTTGTGTTACTGACAATGAAAAATGTCTGTTGTATGTATACCTATTTGTATGTTGTATACATGTTGGTTTATTGTGTACACGTTGGTGTATTGTTTACATGTTGGTGTGTTGTAAACATGTTGGTATGTTGTGTACATGTGTGTGTTGTCCAGGTGGAAGAGTTCCAGTCTGTGAGGGAGAGGCTGTCAGCTCAAATGGCAGAAGATGCCAGCTTCATTAGGAGCTGGATCATCAGAGCGGAAGATGCACGATTGATGGAGAACTGGTACAATCACGCACTGAACACATTTATCATTGTCAGATTTAGAGATGCATTCCCTGTAATCAGTGTGTTTGTTGGGTTATACCTTCCCCGCCTTTCCAAACTATTGGGTGCCAGAAATACAAAGCCCATGGTCAGATTGAGGACCGAAAGCGTGGAATTTGTGATCTTTAATCCCTCTATGTTGTACTGGTATTCTTTCACTTATCAAATTGGCACACACACTTTCAATTTCTAAATCCAACCTAATGGCCTATATTGGTATCCTACACTCACTCATTTATTATATGTAATATGTACACTGTACTGCTCTCTGTCCTGGTTAGGTCTGGTATGAACAAGAGCTACTCTCAGTTGTATGAGTTGAATCGTGATCTGGTGGCAGGCTACAAGATAAGGTGCAACAACCACATGGAGCTCCTGGACTATCTCAAAGTGGTGAACCAAGCCATCCAGAAGGCAGGGAGGCTGAGAGGTACGTAGTATTAACAGTGTGCACAGATGTACACACTCCAGTGGAACCTGTCCGATGTGGTCACTGTGAGATGTAAATTTTCTCAAGTGGATAGACAGGGTGCTGCTTTATCAAGAATTAATCAATATACGTATGTAAAAACATGTGAGATATTGTATATTCTGGAATTTGATTGGGTTGACCATTATAGAAAGGTGACTGTCCTAGGGAGGTGGTTGTTCATGCTCTGTACAGTCAGATGTCCTTGTAACATCACCATTAGTTCCTCATTTTCCATGTCATTATAGCCAGATTGCCTTATCGTCGATCTGATTACTATGTATATCAGTATGTATACAGGCTGTCACTGAATGTTGCTGCATATGGTCCAACTGTATGACAAGTCCCTTTTCCATTTTCTTTTCACTTTGAATGGGAGGGGCCACGTGAGACTACTCAAGTACTGAGTAGACATTATTCCAATCATTGAGTTTAAAGTGGGTGTATGAACATTGTACCATGTTTGGTGGATGTCCAATGTTAAGTCTACGCAGATTGTACTATATTGGTAGTAACTCCCACCTAGTTTCACACTAGCTATTGTCTTAGTCTATGTATGAGCAGAGGGGGCTGTACCATACTATACTATACTGTACTGTAGTGTGGTGGTGTTGCTGGACCTACAGCAATATTATCTCGTGTGTCTCTTTTGCACTCTTGCTACAGTTGGAAAGGCAAAAGCTCACATAGTATCAGCTTGTAGACAAGCTGTCAAAGACAATGATATTGCCAATCTCATCAAAGTTATGAAATATGGACCAGTAGCTTCGTCTTGACTTACCTGCTTGTTTCTGTATGTTTATCGTGTGTTAGTGTATGCTAGTGAATACGTACGTACGATTGCGGGACTATCCCATGTGTCACGTGATAAAAAGATGGCGGGTATCTATAAACTGCGAGCAAAATGCTTGTTTGCTTCACCTTTCTTGAGATCCAGATTAACCACAACATCAGTGGAATTTTCCAAAAGCAAAAACCCCAGCTCCAGTAGATGGCTCAACAGACAGAACACAGTAAGTATGTCTATCCGCGACAGATCTATGAATTAGAAACCATTCAGCACAACGCACGGCATGTATGAACTTAATTGTTTCCTTCGATAGGACGTGTACGTGAAGCAGGCTAAACGCGACAGTTATAGAGCGAGAAGTGCGTACAAATTGATTGAATTGGACGACAAGTATCAGTTCTTGAAACCTTCCTCTATTGTGGTAGGTCTATGTATAGATACTCCCTGAGTTTTGATCAAAACTGCATTAATTTTATGTTGTTCTATATCCAATATTCATCTGATACAGTTATATAATATGATACCCGCATCACAGCTATTTTAGTATAGTTTTAAATATTCTACTATAATTATTTTATACTATATTTATAATTTTATAGTTGATATATTATTGATATCTAGATTGATTGTGGGGCTCGGCCAGGTTCGTGGTCTCAGGTGGCAGCTGAAAGAACAAGATCAAGGGAATTGGATAACAGTCAGTTGGGTCAGTTGTAAATTTGAACTGAAATCAAGGTGATTAACAAGACAACCTATTAAATTTCAATTTTAACAGTGACAATCTCTCAAGGAGCAGTAATAGCTGTTGATATTGATGGTATGTAAGCTGATTTATGTAGATGGTTTGATTTGTGTTGATTTATGCAGTGCACTCTGCCACCTGGCTGACTATAGGCAGTATTAAAACCCCACTTTGTAGTCAGTATTGCTACTGTAGCCCTACATTTGTACATGTTAATGGTAACAGATCTGTCCAATCTCTCCAGACATAACGTCCTATTATGTGGAATTCAACATGCTGTGGCATAATTTGGCATTTCTTACTTTTCAGTAAATTAGCCTGGTTTTGTTCAAATAAAGGTTGAGAAATAATTGTCGTGAGATTCCTGGTTTCTTGTTTAAGGGAGTGTTTTGTACTGCACTGTTGATATTAACCTCTAGTTTCACTTGGCATTATCCTGCAGTTATAGAGCCCCTACCTGGTGTGATTGTGCTGAGCAGCTGTGATTTCAGATCTCTGGAAACACAATCCCTGATAAAATCTGTGTTAAAGGGTCATAAGGCAGATATTGTCTTGAGGTACGCTGCATGACATGCATGTGGTATATCAATTAAAACTGCCCATCTCGTGTGTAGTGAGCAGATGTGACTATGTTTTCGTATGCACTTAATAGTGATATGGCACCTAATGCAAGCGGACTACATCAAGTGGACCATGATAGAATATTGGTACGTTGATTTGCTAGCTTCAATCCAGTGTGGCCTAAGTTTGAAAAAAAAATCAAGAAGTTTGTTTCGTCGTTTATGTTTCTTGTAATATACAATGTGTAGGAACTATGTAATAGTGTATACGAGTTCTCGCAGACTGTTTTGAAAGACGGTGGAGCTATGATTTGTAAGGTTTGGCAAGGAAGTGGGGTCAAAGGTTAGCACACTCACCCACACATGTACACATGTACACGCACGCACACACACACACATACATATTATGTACGCACACACACATGTACATGCACATGCACGCACGCACACATTCACATGTACACATACACACACACACACACACACACACACACACACACACACACACACACACACACATGTACACACACATGCACACGCACGCGCACACACACATGCACGCATGCACACATATTATGTACACACACACACACACACACACACACACACACACACACACACACACACACACACACACACACACACACACACACACACACACACACACACACACACATGTACACACACATGCACACGCACGCGCACACACACATGCACGCATGCACACATATTATGTACACACACACACATACACACACACACACATGTACACACACATGCACACGCATGTGCACACACACACATGTACATGTGCGCATGCACACATATTATGGTCACACACACACATGCACATGCACACGCACGCACGCACACACACACACACTCTTCAGCAATCAAATTGACTAATGCATGTCTTCACAATTCAACCCCTGCTTGTACACACACCTATACACACATCATTCATGCGTACATACTCACATAAGTACTCCCACACATGAATCATTGCTATTATTATAATTGTATTGTTATATTATGTATATAGCTCCTATATTATTTGTACATTTATATGTATACAGTATGCATATGTATGATAATCATTGGAGGGATATGTATAATCCCTTTAAGCATTGCCAGGGCTTCAGGTGTATGTTTTCATGTTCACAGAATTCAAGCAAGATGTTAAGAAGCTATTTGAAAGGGTTGTGGAACATCGTCCTAAAGCCACAAGAAAAGAATCGAGTGAAGTATTTATTTATGCCTCTAACTTCAATAATCCATCAATTGCTAGTGTTACGGTGTAACCAGCTGAAGATGT
Organism: Chondrilla cf. caribensis; assembly: GCA_964020155.1. Lineage (NCBI taxonomy): Eukaryota > Metazoa > Porifera > Demospongiae > Chondrillida > Chondrillidae > Chondrilla > Chondrilla cf. caribensis. The sequence continues at coordinate 2,524,542 of OZ026556.1, read as the reverse complement.
GTGTCACTGTGCCATGATGGCTGAGAACCTCAGGTTGTACAGGTCCAGACTGGATCTGCGAGGACATTACTATGTCACAGTGTTATTATGTACTCAATAGAGCCTGACTATTTTAAAGTTTATTTTCTTACATATGCATGAATCTCAAGAAGTTTGAATTTTTATTTAATGCTCTTCTACTGGTTGATGGTTTCTCATAAAGTAATTACAGAATTGATACATTAATGATTACTTTGAAAGTAATGGCATCTACGTATATCAGCTGTGTATTAAAGATCCTTTATGAATAAATTAATGAATATACAGCATATGGATATATATAGATTGACAATGTTGTGGTACGTAGTACGTTTAGTATAGTATATACTATAATTCTATACTACACTAAGTTCCTCCACATTATAAATATTAAGTTGCTAATCGACATCAATATCACTTTTATAAAACTTTGTCTGTCGACCCTGAACAAGTAATTTCCCTGTCTCTTTGTTGGTAATGTCTACAGTCGCATGTGCCAAGTTCTTCCCGGCTTTAACACACACTGTCTCAATCTTAAGGATGTCGCCAAGTTTTGCTGGTCTAAGGTAGGTCACGGACAAATCCGTCGACACCCCAGGTGGCTTATCCACTGCCATGATAGCAATTGACGATAAAGAATCCACCAAAGTAGCTGTATAGCCTCCATGCATGCCACCACCTAGGTTCAAGTGTTCTTCTTTCACGGTGGCCTCAAATACACACTTGTCTTTGCCACACGACACCAAGGTTACACTGTTCAGCACTTTGTCGAATCCTTTGGAATTTTTAAAACCTTGTAATACCCTCCAACTAATGGAGTTCACCTTAGACGCCATCGAATACGTGTAAAATTTCTAGTAAGTACCTTCGACCAGCTAATACGCAGCCATTTTATAACTCTCCACGTCCAAGTACTGTACGTATATCCATATAGACCATGGTATAACCATAACCAGGGTGTAGAGTCTACATGGTATAACGTACGCGTGACCACATAGTTGAAACACAGTATAGAATATCTATGATCGAAGTGTATCTATGCTATACTAGATATGGTACGTCAATGATATTCGACATTAGCTGCTATATACCAGTCGGTATGTAGTTGTCAAGTATAAGACTGATCTTAACCATGAGGAACTGGATGCCTGCTAATGTACGATCATAAGTTTACAACCAATGTATCATGCACAGGAATGTAATAATATTAAATCCATTTATTGTTGGAACTGAAGCAATGAACTGATCACTGCAACATATTATTAGCATGATAATATAATTTTAATAAGTAATATGGGAGCTGTGTGATCCTAATTAGAGATATCATACAGTAATGTGTGCATGTGTGCATGTGAAGTAAACCGGAGTGTGGCGGATATGAAAAGTCACTACATCAATTCTTCTTGTCCTTGATCTTCCCATCTAACAAAGTAGGTAGAGTCAGTTAGCTAACTGGTATTGAATATCACAACAGTAAAGGAATATCTATACTATGTCGCATGGATTTCATATGTTGTATTAATTATGTGGTTCATTGTGAATGGAGGACCTTATGATGTAGAGTACATTCATCAGTAGGGAAATCCTGATGACGTACCTTTTCCGAAATCCATCTTTGGCATCACAAGTGAGCTTGTCACATTCAAGTGCTACATAATACAGTATTTGTGGATGGACGGACTGTTAATATATGCATACTACACATAACATACGCATTATTATCACAGTGCAGAATCATAGTGCAAACATCAAAGCAAGACCATACACACTGACACACTCACATAATGCAGCATTGGCATCTCCGAGATAAAGTTATACACCGGCTTGGTTGCTTTGGCATCGTATCTAAATTCCACATCAACCTGTCTGTTGCCATTCCCTCCAGTGTAGGTCACATTGATGATCCACATGTTGGATTTTGGATCAGAAGCACTTATGTTGTAAGCAGCAGTTGTCAAGTCTCCAGCTCCATAGGTAAATGTGGTGTACTGGTAGTCGATCTGACACATCTGCCCATAACAAGGTGGAGGGAACTCTCAGTCGAAATGCCATTTGTAATTTTGTCATCACCATGCATCACAACATCACTGCATGTTTGACTTACAGAGCAGTTACTTTTCGAGCATGCGCCAGTGGTACCTGTACAATTGACACCTTTGACAGGATTGAACAGGTAACTGTATGGAGTTCTTTGAAGTGAAAGAAGGCTCATCATTAATTTTAATTTGAGTAATAATTGTACCTATTGCAATCAGCTTCTTTCATGCACATCTGGTTGTTAATTGCGGCAATAACTTTATTACTTATAATATCACAGTCACTATATACGCACAAACTGAACCAATTGCAACTGACAGCAGCTCACAATTAAACGTCCAAGCATGCGGACGATTTTATAGGGGTCTATGATTTCAGGTCTAGCAAATTGTCAAATTAATAATGTATCCTTATACACAGAGTCAAACTCACAAATCAATGTCAAGAAGGAAAAAAATATCATTGGCGATAAAGAAACCGGAATTTTCAACTCACTTCGTGGGATTCATAGTGGACGTGACGTTCAAAGGTCCCGAGGCGAAGATAGGAGCCAGGTCGAGCGTGCCGTTCGCTCCGTCGCTCAACGCACATTTGGACATGGTTTTGCCGTCCGTAGCACATTTCAACGCTGCCAATTGGCCAATAAATGCGAATATCAAGATAGTCCGCGAGAAAATCGATTTTACAGTAGCAGAACACATCTTAGGATACAGTATATAACTACAGTACTACAAGTGGTCACTGACAGGTTTACTCGTTCTATATAACAATCCAGTATCTTGTAACTTGGATTGGAGACTGCACCAACCGCAGCTGAGCCTGATCAGGTGAGATGCATGCTACTTCCATAAAAGGGTATCTAGAGGGCAGCGTGTGAGAGGGCAGCTCAGGGTGATCATATTCATGGACCTATAGATCTCCTAAACAATCTTAATACATTGGTGTTGCATTTTTGTTGGGTAGGTGTTATATTAACTTATTAAACTTGCCTAACAGAGCCATAGTTACTGCAGATACGTATGCGATGGAATGTATCTTCGTTTTGGCCAACTATAGTTAAAAATTGTGGATTTAAAACACTTTATCAAATACTGTTGTAAATATATCATGCATGCATTGCCGTGCATAATATGGTTAAAGGAATATAATTCATGGTGCCCGGAGTATAGAATAGTATCATTTAAATTACACACATGCATATTATATATAATTGAATATACAGCACTGAAATGTAAATATAAGCTTGTTCAATTGCAACTAGTACTCAATTGGTCAAATTGACCATGATGTTAATTTTCTATTAAATCACAATGGGTCTAGTGATTGAATTTGAATCATAGATTATATGTATACTATACATGTTCGAATTCATCAAAGAGCATCAACTCTAGATGTCTCGGACCAATTCTTCGGTTTCATGTACTGTATAGATGTAGTATTATATAGATACAAATTTACAATTTTATGTATGATTCCATTATACTAGTTCACATCACCATGATTACAATTATGTAAAGTAGAGTATGCCTATGTAGTCTGCAAAAGGTTATTCCTCTGATAGCTTCCACACAACTGTTATCCAGACAACTAAAGGAAGTTGGGCTGTTCCCATCTGGAATTCTTCACTTGTTCTGCATGAGAGAAAGTGTTGAAGTATATGGTCCACAAACCGAACAGGTAATCATATGTGGTATTCAGAGATGTTACAGATTCAGATTCAAAGTGAACTTCGATAGCAAATCAAAGAAACTTTAACCGTCCACAACTACCATCAAAATAATACAGAGACAGAAACAAGCTCATGAATGACACATGTACCATGTACCCGCTCAACAAATGTGACTATCATTACATACCACAAAATTATTATTACCTTCCTCAGGAGGTTTGTACACCATGGGATCCAAACTAAGCTTGGAGGGCATCACCAAACTGCTGTTCACTCTCAAATGCTGCATTGCAATGAAACAGGTCGGATACCTTAAGACCATGTAGAATGTGTGTACATGTAGACATATTCAGAAATATTTGCAGCAGGGATTAGAAAATTTGGCAGTTTTTAACCAAATTTTGTATGTGCGCATATTTTTTCTACTTTGAAGTCATATGACTACAGGGCAAACCTACCTTTAAGTTAGGCTTAGCAACACAAATTACACTCCATATGGTAACATCATATACATCTGATCGAAGTGTATAATTCTGATACATGTCATATTATCTTTCAATCAAGCCATACGTTAATGAATGTTATGCACCTTAGGTCCTATGAATTAACTTCCGTGCACTATGTACTTTGATTATAAAGGGTGTAAAAGACTCGGGCATTACTAAATACGATTACGAGTTACGAGTCAAACACTTGAAAGGATACAGTACTTGTCTAGTAGAATGTACTATGGTTATGTAATCTGCTGGCAACAAAATAAATAATGGAATTAGACTCAAGCCATGAAATGTCATGTTGTTTTTGACTTGATTGCCCACTCACATAGTGCAACATGGGATTCTCCGAGACGAAGGTGTATACTGGCTTGGTTGCCTTAGCATCATAGACAAACTCCACGTCAACCTGCCTTTTACTATTTCCTCCAGTATAGGTCACATTGACTATCCACAAGTTGGAGGATGGATTAGAAGCACTGATATTGTACGCTGCAGTCTGGGTGCATCCCAAAGCATATGTATAGGTTGTCGTTTGGTAGTTAATCTGGCACATCTACAAAAATAATACAAGAAAAGATTGTGATAGATTATTAATTACAAATAATACAGTAGAAAAACAATTAAATTGACCACATATGACCACACAACATAAAACAAGGGCAATATTTATGCATCGATTACATTGTTGGGTGTCTACTTTGAAATTCCTTTCCATTGTCATGTATCAGGACAATTTTGCAGCTGCATTAGCTCAATTTTACACAGTAGGCACACACTATAGCACAATAACCCCACTGAGTCAGACCTACACTGCAGTTTTAAAGTAAATTATTGAGCTTATGTAGTTGCAACCTAAGCTTCTTTCTGGGGTGATTGCACATCACCTTAATATGGAGGATGGCTAAGAAGCTTACATAGTATGTTGAATACGAATGCAGCTACCATATAAGTCACTGACCTTTTCACATATTCAGCACAATGTTGACAGGTATGTGACCTTCATGACACCAGATAAACAGACTGTTTGCGTGGTACATGTAGTGCCAGTGTGTGTTCAGCAGTATAATTTGATTACTTCTACAAGCACACTCACAGCCAGTGCTCCTCCTGTGCAGGTCACACTTGAGTCGCTGCACTTGATTCCTTTTGAGGGGTCGAACAGGTAACTGTATGGAGTCTTAGCTGGAATCCTGACATGGCAAAAAGACAACAGTGTATGCATGGTTAATGTCCTTAGTACATTAAATCCATGCTAACCTAACACCTATCCTTACATAGCGGACACCGTTATTAACATGGCCCGCAGCTGCATTCTGAATTTGATTCAGTTCTGTAATTTCCCTATCCTTGCAAATATCGCCATGCACTATTACTCACCAGGATATGTTAGAAGTAACATTCATGGCTCCTCCAGAGAAAATAGGAGCTAAATCGAGGGAGCCGTTAGCGCCATCGCTCAGAGCACACTTGGTCATGATTTTGCTGTCTTTGGTACATTTGAGTCCTTCCAAGGAAGCGACAAAGACCAGGATGAGGCCAAAGAGGCCCAAAGCTTTCACAGAAGTAGGGATCATTTCGTATTTCGCTTCAGCAAAAGTTCAAAATGCGAACAAGACAAATGGTCCGAATGCACAACTTGGCGATTATAACCTGTCAGTGAGCAAATCACGTGTAGCGTCTCTCCTCCGCAGGGCGTGTCCAAGGGTCATCCGGGGTCAGTAAAACGTTTCCGTTGACGAGATGAAGATTTTGGTTTTGTTTGCTCTGTTCTACTTTGCTGGCGTTGAGGCCACCGACGACTGTAGAGTGGTCATCAAGAATGCGGGCCTTTCCGTCAACTATAACGAGACCATCGCTCATACCATTCACTCCATGACTGTTCAGGGCCTTCAAAAGTTCAACCCCAAGGCTACCGTTGACAACAAAATCCCAACTGTTAACATGGACAGGAGTTCCGAAGAGAAAGTAATTTCGTACGCTCCGGAAGACATTCTCGGTGCCGATTTTTCAACCCCGAGCATGAATGTCGTCGACAAGATCCTCAGTAACATTGGGATGAACAATGACGGTCTGGGGCCTAACTGGTCTCCTCTGGAAAGAATCGTGCACAAGTTCCACATGCTGGACGTGTGGAATCGTGTACTCGAGGTGTACCAATCCGACGTTGTCGCTAGCCCTCCGAATGACGACCTCTGCGACTGCCTCATGGACACGGAGAAGAACGGGATCTACGGGGCTGTGAAGTGGGTATCCGACCACTATGATGTCGGGACGCCCATCACTCTGTTGAACAGGCCCATCCCTAAGCTCCACGACGCCAAATCCTGGGGTATCTGGAAGTACCGTCTGTTGTACTACTACAACGAGAAGGGTCTTCACGATGCTGCTACCTTCCTCTACTGTGCCACTAAGGACTTTTGAGGGAAGAGATGATGAGCACTGACACAGGGACTTATATAACCCACGAACATGCACTTCTTTATTTTGTGCAATTTATACTTACATAAATGCTGTATCTCCTCTTGCTGATTGAAATGCTATATATCGAAATAAGCTGTGAGTGATACTTTAGTGTCTGGGTATTATTTTATTCTTATTAGTCTAGTATAAGAATAAATCTAGATCACAATCATACATGAGACCATCCTACATCAGCTGCATAGCCTAGTGATTCATTTGTAAAACTGACAGCACTCCTCTCTATGGTTATGGAGAATATCCCACATACTGAAAACTTAAAACCTCTTTGAGTTTCACATACTAGACATAACTTGCAGGAAACACACGAATCCCGGAGTATCACTTTACACTTGTGGTTTATCAAGTTTCGTATATCAGGTTTCAAGGAGTATGAAACTTGCCTTTTGCCCCTGTGGTATACAATGTATATTATGCATTATATATATTATGATCAATTGAAGAGATTGATGCACGTAATTATAATAATACACATGAATAATAATTTATTTATAGGCCTTAGCCTAATTTGCACACACAATATATGCATATAATACATTATATTTATGTATCACCATCCTATATTTATTATTGTAAAATTACTATAATAATATTATATGGTAGTACAATCATTACTTTTGTGCAGTTTATATATAGGCTACATTATAATTACTTCTCCCCCAAACGTAAATAGCACTGTCATATCAATAACGTGGGGATACAAAGTATTCGGAATGGATGGTTATAATATATGCTTGTCAGTTATTCCAACTTTTGAGATACTGGTGTCCACTGGACGGTGTCTTACAGCATGTCGGGAAAGGGGAACAACCGGGAACAGCACATGGTTCCACGTCCTTGCTACCTCCCCGTTTCATCTGAGACTCCCCCCACGTCATCTTACTCTCAAATTCTTGCATCATCTGTGTTAGGAGTGTGGAGAGGGCACACCAAGTAAATCACAGACAGTTGTTAACTCCTTTATTGTATGTACATACATACATACATACATACATACATACATACATACACTATACAATATTATGATCTTCATGTGATTTAGAATGGTCAAACTGACCCTAAGATAACCGTGGATCAGGAAGCCCAAGCATGCACGTATTATATGAATACAATGGATCCTATCTATGATGGTCAAATCTGGGAATTGTTTCTTTGGCTGGGTTAGATTGGTGGATGAAACTTGAAATGTACATAAAACCCATAAGATGCATAATATAATCTCATGCTTGATCTGGACAAGTGTGGGAAGTGGCTGTTTGTGAGGTTGTACTATATGTACGTACAAAACATCCTCTGATTTAAGCCTTACAAATTTGGTCTTGAGAAGTTGGATCTTTTCAGCTGTTTATTTTACAAAGAGTGAATATTCACATACCTAGACCCATAAGCACTTGTTTAAATTGAAAAACAGTTGGAAGACACTCAAACCTGTAAACAGGTGAATTTGCATCGTCAGGTATTTGTAAGGCTTAGATGGAACCATATAATGGTTAAAATCCATCCCACTGGTTACTGTTCCATGCTACAGGTAAAGAATTGCATATGTGCTTACCTTCATTATAACACTCATAGTGGTATTGTATTCTGGATCTTTCGGTGTCAAAGTATACACCTCACTCGGATCTTGATCCAGGTTGAACAACAATGGAGGATTTTCTACCGTCTTCTTATGGGTGGGACGACAATCCAAGTCAGGATAAACATTAGAACAGAGACCAGTACTGTAGCACGCATGGATAGTGTTCAGTGATATAAACTCTCAATGTGTATGTATATAGTTGAACCAACCCGGATGTGATGAAATGGGCCTTGTATTGCTTATATCGAACAGCATATACTTGCTCATTAGTTTGAACTCCAGGAGGGTAGAAGTAAAAAGCATCCCTTTCACTCTACACATGGACCAGAATTAGGATTCACTTGTAGACACATGTGTACACACAGAAGTACCAGTATACAACTTGTTTACACACACACACACGTGCACACACACACACACACACACACACACACACACACACACACACACACACACACACACACAAACACACACCCACATGCACGCGCACATGCACACATGCGCACACAGTCACATGCGTGCACACACACACACACACACACACACACACACACACACACACACACACACACACACACACACAAACACACACACACACTTACTGGTTTGTTCTCAAACAGAATAGAACTCATGTCATATCCATCCAATACAACATCCCTTTTAGGTTCAACTCCAGCTAGCTTCAAAATGGTTGGGAGGAGATCCAGAGTAGATGCCATCTGTAGTGTGAAGACAATATAATCACTCGTAATAACTATAATTATTATAGATATACTTCAAGTATTTGCTGTATGGTTGGGGTCAGGACCAATGGACAAAGAGTGCATTGGCAGTGTCTACTACAGATGTTTTCAATTAACACTAACAAAAGTGTGCAATATCCAACAAGGGCTCACCTGTAGACATAACAAAGAAACCTCAAAACACGTGTTTTCAATTAAGATAGGCTGAGTGGCACATTGTATGCTGTAGTATCTTCAGCATAAATTCATCTTTGTTATGCATACATATTATATAGTGCTAATACAGCTCATATCTGTGTACACAATGCCACTGGGCAAAATGGTATAGATCTATTTCACTTTCTCTGTCAATGGCTTAGAATCCATCAATGAGGACATGATGTCATTCAATCAGTAAATGTTTGGAAGGCATTAGTGATTGGTGGTTTAGCTTGTCTCTAGCTGAGAGAAATTGCCACAACCACCACAATAATATACTAGCTTCAGTATCAACAGACAATGGTTCGAAGCCAATTGACATCATGTTCTTCAGTTTTCTATGCTTTGAGAATGATTTGAAATCATTGTTCAAGGAGAAATTGGAATAAGAACTCAATACTCGTAGAACAACAAGTGAAAATTATAATGTTTGGCCAGGAGCGATATTTTCAGCATCATAAAACCATTTTGACAGAGCCATTCAAGCAGGATACTACTATCACCACCCTACATTTACACAGAATGTGAATTTCAAATTTACATAGGCATGAACAACAAGCCAGTTGTTCAAATAAATGCCCAAAACAAGCTAGTTATTGTATTAAAACTGTGAATGGTGGATATATTGCACTTGTCTCATGACTGGAGCAATATATATCCACCACTGCACATTTTGCCATACAATAGCATCACATACTCACCGCATTGGTCTTCCCTGTTTTTATCTTTCCAGGCCACCATGCTATTCCAGGAACTCTCTGACCTCCTTCATATGTTGTACCTTTTCCACACTTGAGTAGACCCGGATTGCCACCACGTATCTGCCGTGTAAGCGATGGCCTGACAGACAGAAAGAAATTAGAAGAGGACATATGAACACCACAGTTTGAAAAATTTCTGCAACTTAGTTTACTATGCAATACGTTACACAGTTACACAACGCACTGCCCCCTAAAGGAGAGTTAACAGTCAATGGATGTCACTGTTTCAAAGAGGCAGTTGTGAAACCCAACGCTATGGGTAGTAGGGCTCAATTGACTGGGTTTAGGGGTGGGGTATAGCCCCCGACCCCCACTCCACAGAAGTTGCCAATTGCAATGATTAAATACCAAAAGAGGAAGCTTTTGGCTGCCAGTGAATACTATGTAAGCTGTAATTGACTCATTTGTGATGACTATCAATTCCCAGGGGGGCCTAGGCAAAATAGGTATTCTAGTTAAAACCCATGGCGAATACATCTCAATTTGTCACGAAAATAAATGCACACATACCCATTGTCTGCAGTGAAGAATACAAATGTGTCTTCATAGACACCTGAAGCATTCAGTGCCTGCATGATGTCACCAATTCCACTATCCAGTTCGTTCTGCATGTATTATATATAAGACACATATTATGTACAAGTGTGCATACTACTTGATAAGAGTGGTTGCATCAACCAACAGCCAACTAACCAGAGCATCACCGAATTTCCCTCTGATGCTGGAGTTGGTGAACATCTTACCAGCAAACTGAGGATGGTGGGTATGTTGAAATGGAACATAGAGAAAGAACGGCTTTTGGGCAGCTACACATCACACACAAGGCAATGAGGGTGAAAATGAGTTGAACAATTCAAATTTGCAGCAACCCACCTGCCTGACTTTGTATAAAGTTTGTAGCGGCTTTGATGTACTTGTCGTGAAGTGTAAGAAAGTCAGCAGGCTGTTCCACTATGGTCGTGTTGGCATACAGTGGACATCCTGTGTCAGCTGTGCCTGCAGTGTGTGTACGGTGATACATAAAATACACTCCATTCACACAAGCACATGCAGAGACAATGTGTTGAGTTGAACGTACGGCATTTGTCAAAGCAAGCGATATCAGGGTAAAAGCAAGTGTAGCAAGGACACATGTCGTGAGAATATGGGATGCCCTGTGGAATAGGGAGAGGGTGAGAGTTGAATGTGACAAACACTGTGATACCAACACACTCAGTGGACGACTCACAACATAAGAATCAAACCCGTGATTTGTAGGGAGGTACATGTTCCCAGTCCCAACTCCCAAGTGCCACTTTCCCACCATTCCTGTGCCATACCCAGCATCCTTGAGGTAGGCAGCAATGGTGGTCTCATTGAGGGGGAGTCCTGGGAGATACATGGATGAAACGAAGTGAATCACAGATATAGAGGATCACATAGATTATATCCGTACCTCCAACGGATGTTGCTCCAAACACCCCTGGATATATTCCCGACCTCGTCTGATACCTTCCAGTCAGCAATGCAGCTCTGTACAGGGAAAGTGTAGTCTGACACAGCAATTGTGAGCATTACACAGGTTTCTCCAAGTATGTATGAAGAATGATGTTGTGACATGCTGGAATATCACAACATCAGCAGCACAGTGTTCTATAGTCAAGGTAGTGACTAATAAAGAACTTGGATGAATAGATGAAGTCAAATATACAGTAATTTCCATTTGACAATGGTTTATCAGTATGGCAAAGTGTTCTTTTTGATTGATAACATAGTAACTCCCTTCTAGCATGCCTGTGTATAGCTACCCCAGTAGGTGTGATCATAACCATTTCTCAATGCGCAATAGCAGTGTATTGTAGCTGAAATGTGTATTGCTCTCTACAATCAACTACACTGCACATAGCCCGCTAACCTGGATGGACTACAGACAGCACACGTGGTATAGAAATCCAAAAAGCGAAGACCCTCTTTGGCTAGCTTGTCAAGATTAGGAGTAGTAGAGGTTGGGTGTCCATAACAGCCAAGGTCACCATAACCAAGCTGAGAAAACATTAAATATATTGAGAAATTAATTGAGGTACATACTACGGTAGATACTGAGTTTATCAATCATAATTAGAAAATAACCGAGAGCATGTTCCATAGATTTAATTATATGAGCAATGGTGAGGTGAGAAAATAAACAGAAATGGAAGTACAATTGCTAAAGCCGTAAGCTCCTGCTTGAATGTAGTATTATAACAATTGTACTTCCATGCAACCATAGACACAGGAATGAAATAGATTAAATCTTGACATACTGAGAGCTAGGATTGAAGTTTAACACGACTGTAAAATTCAGTCTCATATAACATTTTAAATGGAATATGCACACACTGTTAGACCATAGATACTTTAAAACAGTCGTTTCGAGTAAATATGCATCAAAACTAATGCTTCATGCATTTTACACCATAAATTTTATATAACCTTTCCTGGAAGTCTCAATGGTTCTCATTACATTGTGTCGATTTCCATCTATAATGAAGGAGATTTATGCTATGTGGTCTGACAGGTTTTGTTGTTGATTTAAAGTTCTGGTGTTTTTGATCATGTTTTATCCGTGTACATTTTGATTTTCAGTGCCTCATTGGACGTTATGTCCTACTGTCTGTTTTGACATGTTGCACTATAATAATAATTATCTATCTATCCATCTATAACCATAGATACTAGGAAAAACCGGTTTTTCTCTAGTATCTATGCTATTACATACATGCACAACTTTTGTATATGGATGATTTTTGGATCAAGTGCAGCGCCTGGGCCAGCTATTAGTCAACATATAAGTATATTAACGTACACTTAATACTCACGTCGTCGGCAAACAGGATCACAAAGTTCACTTTATCGGCAGCAAACGTCTTGGACAGGATCACCACGCCTAGTATCAGTAGACGCAGCATTGTTTAGAAAGCTGAAATCAGGCGAGTTTTCTAGATGGTCAGTCACGTGACAACAGTCAACATGGCTGAAATTGAGGTGCATCTTTTGTTGCTGATTATCGGCATTTGTTTTAGTGATGGTGCCGATGTGGAGAAGCCAAACTTCGTCATACTCTTTGCTGATGATGTAAGTTTGTTTTATGTGTATGCAACACTCCTAGATATGCTTTGGTAAGAGCGGTCTCCATGGTCTTTGTTGGTTATTACATAATCACTGCAAACACTGTAAGAGTTAAGAAAACATCGGAAGAAATTCTTTGTTGAGTTATGTATTATGTTGGTAAAATTCTACGTACATTTGAAATGGAAGTTAGGTATTTACAGCTGCTATAGATTAGATATATAGATGACGGAATTGCTGGAGTATTTATCGTATTGCTTGCAGTTCGTAACGGTTGCCTCTTTTTTCATTCCTGACTGTAATCTAAAGCCTGGTTCTTTTCTTCTTATTTTCATGCAGTTGGGATATGGTGATCTCGGGTGTTACGGACACCCAACTTCTTATACTCCTAATCTGGACAATCTGGCCGAAGAGGGTCTTCAATTTCTTGATTTTTACGTTGCAAGTCCAATATGTAGTCCTTCCAGGTGAAAGGTGCAATCAATGTTGTAAATCATCAATGAACAGTGTCATTATGAGGTTAAATCATCCATGCAACTCTGTGGAGTATTGTACACTGTATATAGTATTTTGTTAGGAATCTATTCAACCAAGATTTTGTATACGACGTGTTGATTTTGTTCACAGGGCTGCCCTACTGACTGGACGTTACCCAATGCGTTCTGGGATCTACCCAGATGTGTTTAAAGCATCCTCAATTGGAGGTAAGTGTCTATAATGTTGCTTATAATCAACAGTTGTAAAGTGTTATCTAAATTGTTTCATGTACAGTTTGTTGTGTATCTTACTTATCACATTGTTAACTGTACTATTGCCTGCATTCACGTCTCTCCAAGGTCTTCCACTCAATGAGACAACCATTGCCCAGTACCTCAAGGAAGCTGGATACAGTACAGGAATGGTGGGAAAGTGGCATTTGGGAGTTGGAGCCAACAACACGTACATACCAGGAAATCATGGATTTGAATACTATATGGTGGGTAGTTGAGGTGTGGCAAGTTGTAACTCTTTAGGATGTACTCGTAACTTTGAATGATCATGACATATAAACTTTTGATACAGTCTAATCTCATTAACATGATATCATTCAGCATAAGAGATCCCTTGTCATGAAACTTTTGTAAAATCCCTGCTTTTACTGCTAGTAATGCTATACATGAATTTTAAAGTTGTCCTTAGATTTGTTGTTGAAGAAGTTCAACTGTATTTTCTTCTTTGATACATATATGTATGATATTGTAATTATATGGACATGTTCTCTTTGCTACTACCACTGTTATGTCTATGCGTTTGACTTGATAGTTCACTGTATGTTATTGGCATAAAACTGTACTGTCTAATATATTATTTACGGTCTTATTTCCTAGGGGATACCATACACTCATAATGACTGTCCGTGTGTCACCTGTTTTTATCCAGATGTCAAATGCAACATGGGATGTGTTGGTCGTAAGGGAACATTGTTTATTAGTATATTCTCTATTATGTGGGCATGCATATTTTGCATGTGTACTGCAGATACTAAGGACGTAGGGTGTCCGATCTATGAAAACTTTACAATATGCAAACAACCAGCTGACTTACTCACCATTGATGACCTTTATAACAATGCAGCTGCAAAGTTCATCCAAACACAAAAAGGTTTGCTATTACTGCGTGTTTACGTCACTGTATCATTTTAAGTATTTTGTTCTTTTTTGATTTCAGCGGCCAACAAACCTTTCTTTCTCTATTATGCCTTTCACCATACACATCTGCCTGAGTATGCCGGTAAGGAGTTCACCAATTCTACAATCAGAGGCACCTTTGGAGACTCCCTGGTTAGCTGTTTGCCTACCCTCCCTCACATGCCTATTGGTAGTATGCGGCAGTATATGTTACATGTGTATACACAGTAGGGTGATGTATGTACATATAGTATATTACATATGTACTCCCAGTAATCTATGCTTTATGCCTATCTCTTGTTCATTTTCCATGTACAGGCTGCTTTAGACAATGGTGTAGGTATTGTTATGGAAACCTTGAAGGAGGCAGGGTTGGATCAGAATACTTTTGTGTTTTTCTCATCAGATAATGGGTAAGTTACAAACAAAGGATTCTGGACAGTGTGGTCCTTACTACGTGTGTTTCTTCTGATAGACCACAGCTTGTGAGTCAAATTAATGGTGGCAATCAGGGACTGCTGAAGTGTGGAAAAGGCACAACATATGAAGGAGGTCAGAGAGTACCTGGAATAGCATGGTGGCCTAGGAGGATTCAGCCGGGGAAGACTAGGGAGGTGAGTCTTGGAGCAGAACATCCATTGTGAGAATCAGATTTGCATGTTATGTCTAACTACAGATGGCATCTACTCTGGATCTCCTCCCAACCATTTTGAAGCTAGCTGGAGTTGAACCCAAACAGGATGTTGTATTGGATGGATATGACATGAGTTCTATTCTGTTTGAGAACAAACCAGTGAGTGTGTGTGTGTGTGTGTGTGTGTGTGTGTGTTCGTGTTGATAGGCTGTGTGTGTATTTCTGTGTACGACGATTAGGCAGTGTGTGCTGTAACCCACAAATAGATGTTTGAAATACTTTACCTTTAATGTGAGGTCAAAGATCAAAGCAGAGTTATCAGTCTAGGGTTACATACTTGTCATAACCTTATTGTGACAGGTTGTATTGCAAACAATGTGCACAACATGCATGCAGGTTTTTTTTTCTTTTAACCATATTGCATAATATGATGTACACTGTAGTCTGTCACTTGTCCATCAGTTTATCCTGCCCCTCTGTTCTTATGGTAGTAACTGGACATTTACATTCATTATTCTTGACTTCCTCTGTTTCTTCAACATACAAACATGAGTAATGTAACAGAATGACTGCCTAGTAATTGAACATAACAGTTGTGACACTTTTGAGTTCAGTGTACTGTTAGTGTGTATGGTTTCATTTACAATTTTAATTTTTGCTAGTCTTTCAACAATTTTACTTCTCTGGCCTTGTTGCATTCTCTTTGAGGCCTGATAATGTGGGTCCACTATATATTTCCTGAATATTATATTATTATGATAATATTATTATTTCCATCCAGAGTGAGCGGGACACATTCTATTATTATTCTGGAGTTTGTCTGGAGAAAGACGGAGTGTATGCAGTGCGGCACAAGCAGTACAAGGCTCATTTTATGACAGCAGGGTGAGATCACAATATGACATGCCAAAAAGGATGTGTAATTTGGTTAATGTAGGTCTTGACATCTTTAAATGTTGTTTGGAAGACTAAGATGTTCTCACTGTCACTGATTCATACAGTCCAAACCATACCAGGTATGCAATATTGATAAGGTCCGACTAGGGTAAAACATATTATGGTTGTCTAACCTGGTAACCAAGCAGACGCCCAGCCAACCTTATTAGAAGAGGTCACTGACCTCAGTGTGGTTAGTCAGCCACAGACCTCCGCTCCATAAAATCAGGCCTTGTCCTTAACAACCACCTAATTAAACTTCATACTTTCTTTTCATTATACATTGGTAAGATAACCAATTGTTCATTTTTATACACGTAACCTCCATATGCCTCATGTTCCTACTGATATTATGCTTTTCTCATGCTGTGAATCTTGTGTTATGTCTTGTCTGCATCAGGAGTCACTGCAGTAAGCCCTATCCCGATGTAGACTGTTGGAGTGCTACTAAGAAAGCTGTCCAAGATCCTCCATTGTTATTCAACCTGGATGAAGATCCAAGTGAAGTGTACACTTTGACACCAAAAGATCCAGAATACAATGACATCATGGATACTATGAAGAATGTGAGAATGTCCTGATGTGTATTTGTATGCCAAGTCTGGTCTTATTACTACGTATAATTACCAGAGAATTCTTCATAGTTACATGCTTTCTGTGTGTGGATGTTTCTGTGTAAATTGATATTATTGTATATATACTAACTCCCACACAGCATTGTATATAGGGGAACAATGAGTTGCTAGGCAATTAATTGGCAAATTTCAATAACAATTACCTGGCAAGGAAGTGTGCAATAGCAAATGAAGTAGGCAAATAGCACAGATATTCACACTTTGCACCTTAATCTGTCCCTGCAACATACCAGGTACCTTCAGTGCTTCTTGATATTTTCTTTGTAGCTCAAGAATGCATTTGATGCAAAAATGGTGTGGGGGAAGTCTCAAATCAATAAAGGTCGAGATGTAAAGCTGGAGCCGTGTGCTACTCCTGGATGTTCCCCTTTTGCCAGTTGTTGCAAGACATCCAAAGACCAGTGTACTGTTGGCCCTGGAGATTATCATGCATAGCTGACTTTTGAAATTTTTTCCACATGTACATGTCATTTTACTTGTGGATACCTTATTAATCTTATCTCATAGTCATTTTGCACATAATGTACTAGTCGTTTTATAACACCACACGCACGCACGCACGCACGCACACACACACACACACACACACTGAAGTGAATATAGAACAATTATTGGTTCATAATGAAGAAACTAAATTAAGGAAGATTCTCAACGGCCACACTTTTACAACACACATTCTGTTAACAGATCTAGATGAATTAGTCTTGAGCAATTGCGTAGCAGAATCAATAACATTTAAATTTTGATTGCAGGACATTTTGGCCTCATAGGCCTTCATCAATTGATGTGTACAAAACTGAAAATTGTGATTCTGCTACACATTAATTCTGCTCAAGACCAATTCGCCTGTTATTAACAATGTAGCAATGAGCCTCTATGACCTTATTTTATCCGTTGTTGCAATTCAGTATTGCATGATTGCCAGTATATATTTAGTATTGATAGTGCATGTCTCAAGTCACAGTCGTTGCCACTACGTATGTTTGACAACTTTTTCAGTGAAGTAGAGGCTTAAATTCAGGCAGCTTTGTGCAATTCTAATATTATTTTGTATAATTTTGTTACAGTGATACTATTATAAGTAAAGGATACAAAAAACCTGAAAAAATAACCCATAGTATCTTCTATAAAGAGGTGGACCAATTTCCCTAGGAGGGAGCCATATTCCCTATCGGGAATTTTACTCAGGGTGCCATATTCCCAAATTAATTGTCCCTGATTCGATCCTTTCCATCGTAGGTACTGATAGATGCTGGGACGATGGATTGATTGAGCGATTAATCAATTGATTTTTATTTCAAATCTGAATATGTGTGATTATGGTTATTAGTGCCAGCAAATCGATTATGTATATACATGTGTATATTATGGATATGTATGTATTTGTCTTTTTATGCATTCCCGCTATGTGTGCTCATGCATGTTATACATTCCTTATTTACTTGCTGTGTTGTACAACACATACAGCATAACACATACATATGTATGCCTTAGAGTTGCACACACAACTTGAGGATATAATATGTGGGTGTGTATATGCATACATATGCATGTATGTGTTCTACGTATCTTCTCAAGGCATATGGTATTTATATTATGGTTATTGTGATGCCTATACATACATTTAATATATGCCATACAAAATTATGCTTTGATACACACATATGTACGTACATATATATTTGTGAAGTATTTATGTGTTATGCTGTATGTAAATAAGGCCTGGGTACATTTATATATATTCATGCATACAATGTATAATTATACGAATACATACGTACATGTATTTGTACAGTGATGTGTACATATGTGCACTATAATAGTACAATGTATGCAAATCTGTACATATTACATAGATGTGCAGTAATTGAGGTATGCAAAGATACATATTTACTCATTATTAATAATAACGAGTGTATACTCTTATAATACGTATGTAAGTATATTATTATACAAACATAGAAGAGTATGCATTTTGCACTCTTCATTTCATGATTACCTTGCAGCATTAAAAGAAGGCCATGTTTCCAAGTAACTACCTGGTGCCTTTGTATTTTGAGGATGATTTAGTCTTTTTTCCTAAAGAGATGTCCTATGCAACAGTTTCCTGCACAGTCTTTACCCAACCCTATCTTGCCAGGACCAAGTCCAACTTGTAAACTTGGAGGTGAGAATGAGTCAGACTATGAGAGACTAATGTTAATTGACTAATGATTTGTCTGGCAGTACTGTAATAGTTGAGGTTATTGTATATAGAAGCTTTGAAGTACTAATAATTACAAAAATGACTATGAGGTCTCATTGTGAAAAAGTGGAAAAATAGATGTATGATAATCAACACACGGTACAGTGGTCCTCTGTCCACATGGTGCAGTGCCTGGTAGAGAATGTAGTAGTCTAAATCTTCTCCATTTGTGACAGAAGTAGCACCCGCCCATGCTTGGTGCTTGCCAAGTTTAAAGCCCTTGATGCGCTTGGATACGGAGAACTGGGTGGCCGTATTCTCGTGCCGGCCGAATACTAATACCGTACCGTACGTTATAGCAATGTTGTAATTCGCATTATAAGATCGCCGGCGCGTAGATATGATATTGCGTCATCAGGTACGCCTACATTTCAAGTGAACACTTGTGGTATTTCTTGGAAGACGTATTTCAACTAGACCATTGTTTCGAGAAAGAAAGACTTTAAGTGGTGAACATTTTCCAGATCTTCTGTTAGATTTCGTCATTATTATCTATTTGGGATGGAAACACTCTGTTATGGCTGACCAGGAAGGCCGTAGTGAATCAATACCGCCATCGGTGGACAAAAGCGGAACAAGCAATGAGATCAACCAGGTAATTATATCGCATTACCAATGATTATTTGGTATTGGTAGTGGGAATGATTTCGATAAAGTTATGGCTTCTTATATTGCCCGGAAGTAATCATAAATTATCATTTACAGTCGAGATCCAATATTGAAACCCTATCTGTACAAAATCATCAATTTGTCGGTGATTATTTCCTGACAATAACCAACAAAATTAAGACCAAAAAATCTAGATTCCACAAACAATAGCGTCATGACATCCTACAAATGCCCTCATGCCTTCATTAATCAGTTTCCATTCATAGTATTATGCACATTCGCTGGACTATTACTGTTGTATGTTTGATCCTCCCATTTCTATCTCATATGCAATTGCCAGACCAGTTTTTGATTCATCAACAAAAACATTCCCGTACGCAATGAACCATTATAAGAATAATAAGGTAAAGGCACCTGATTTGGAACACTTTGAGCTTTTTACTGGAACAGCTCCCGGACGCAAGCGTCAATCCAGCTTAGCATTGAAGATTTGTGAAATAAAATTGCTGCAACTTTGTATCAAAATTTTGACCGGGACGCAAATCTATGACAGAGAATCCGCAATAGTGGCTAGACTGCGCCTGTTAAGTTTGAGATCTCCTCTATACTCCTGGCACAAGTACAAAGCCGAAACAGAGTGCAGGTTACTTGTGCAATAATAATTGTGATGCCGTTAAATCAATTTCCAGTCCATTCCAAAGGGTGATTTTGTGTGCAAAGTCTGCATCTATTCCTTTTAACTGTTGAGACATGACCCTTTAGCTGTCATGAATGTGTAAAAAATTGAATTCATTGTCCTTTTGTACAGTTTGTTTACCCCCTTATCTTTAATATTTTGTTTCCGTCTTTTTATGTACACTTGAGTTTTGTTTTCATCTTTTTTTGTATACTTGAGTTCTGTTTGTTGGCCTGAGCTTTTTGACTCTACTTTTTCCCGGCGATTCTGGATGACAAGCTGAGTTTGCCCTCGTGTTTTCAAATTATGGTCTAGGGCGATTATAGGCAATGTTGTTATGAGCCTTTTTGAAATGTCACCAAGAACAGCCGGGCACAATTTTCATTACTGCTGTGAAAGACTAAGGTTGGTAGTCCAGTTTCGATAATAGTATTTCCTCAGATGTCTTATAATAAAGAGTTCCTTTTCCTTACTTTTTTTTCCTGCAATTTGGTGGATTGCAATTTGGTAGTAGATTTGAAAATCCCCAATTCATCAAAATAAATCCCAAGAAATAATGAATCGGGGAAAGTAATTCTTGACCGTTCACGTAGCAGTGAAAACAGATTGAAATGATTGACGTTTTGACCATGAAGGTTTTCGTCTCTACCAAAATTAATTATATGTGGGACATGTCCATTTACCTCACTAAGTGTTAATAGGATGCTATTAACGCCATAGCGTAGGCCGGGATCCTTTATCACACGACGTTCTTGTGATTTGGTCCTGGACCAGTGATTACGCAAGAAAAGCAATCAAACCTAATCGAAGATTGAGAGTATTTAACGAGAATAATATACGTTCGGCGTTCCCTCACCAGTTTAATCCTTACCTCATTTGATTTAAACCCTTTAAGATTGAAGTTATATTCGCGTGTGTATTCCGATTCGGACATTTTAGGGGATGAAGCGCAGCTATCGAAATAAATGTACAATTAGTAACGGAGAAATTTTAGTTATTTTACATATCAAAAGTGCACAATAGTCATAAAATGAAGATATAAGGCCATAATTTCAACATTTGTTGGTGTGTACCTCGATCATCTTTTTTGCTTTGTTTTGACTCCCATTCATCTTTGCTCGTTCTCACAATGATTGTAAATTACTATCAATACCATCTTTAGAAATATCAAGAGTTCAAAAGAAACATTTAATTTGCCTGAAAAAGTATTAAAATGATCACAGACAATCTACTACAATAACTCTTATTTTTGGCGTGATAATGGCATAACCCAGTTATTATAGTCACATGATATTCATGTGACTTATGACTCTCACTCTAAATCTTCTGTACGGCATTTGCCATGTTAATCTGCAACTTTACGAAGAAAGGCATTCAGAGAGACTAGTGATTGTTCAAAAGTAAGTTTGAATAATTTTCCAACTTTTCCATGTGGAGAAATTTGATTTCATCAATCCAAAACGAAGTTATGCTGATAAATACGAAAATGGTTGAACGGCTGGGTGTAGTCATATATCGTAAATTCAATGTAATTCACTAGCCAAAATAATTTTTACACCAAACGTTTCGACAGCTGACTGCTGTCTTCTTCAGTGGTATGGAATACAGGGTGTGAGTGCATCTTTTATGCGTGTGGTGACAGGTGATGATAAGATGACGTGTGAATAATAATAAGGCGGGTGGTGAAATGATGTAAGAATAATAATAAGTACTGGGGGACTAAAATTATGTGGTGGGTAATGTTCCAAGTTCTCTGTTTAATGTGTGTGGTTCTTTCTGGATCATCCATGATTCTAAAAGGCATCTTCTTGAGGTATTCTGACTTGTTCCTAAAATTTCTGTTTGGGACCAGTCTACGGTGTGGCCTGTCTGACATGTATGTTCTGCTAGGGCTGATGTCAATGTATTCTTATCTTTTACTGCCTTCTTATGTTCCTTTAGTCTCTGTCCTAAGGTTCGTCCAGTCTGGCCTATGTATGTTTGTGGGCAATCACTACATGGGATCTGGTACACTACTCCTGCTTTATCTTCTTTAGGGATGGGATCTTTGGGGTGAACTATCAGATGCCTAAGGGTGTTTACGGGCTGAAAGGTTGTTTTTATTCCTAGGGGGGTGAGGATACGTCGGATTGCTTCTGATGTGTTTTTTACATAGGGGATGGTAACAAAGGTGGGATTGGAGGAGGTTTCATCTTGGCTAGGCTGTGCTTGGGTCAATTGTGGTGGGTTTTCGATTAGATTCCTAGGGTATCCATTCATCTCGAGGGCCTGGGCTATTCTTTCTTCTTCTTCATCTATGGCGGAGGGTGAGGACGGGAGGCTGTGGGCTCGGTGATTTAAAGTTCTTATTACAGCTAACTTATGTGCAATGGGATGATTGGAATGGAAATCTAGGTATTTATCTGTGCGGGTGGGTTTCCTATAAACTGTGGTGTTCAGGGTCTTATCAGGGCTATGGGAAACAAGTACATCTAAAAAGGCTAGTTTTGATTCGGATTCTTTCTCTATTGTAAATTGTATTGTCTCTTCTATGGAATTGATGTGGTGGTGGAACTTATCTACTTCTTGAGTTTTGAGGACACAAAAGGTATCATCTACATAACGCTTCCAGAACTTAGGTGGACAGGGGTAAGTGGCAAGGGCTCTAGATTCTATATCCTCCATTACTAGGTCTGCAACTACGACTGACACTGGGGATCCCATTGCGGTGCCATGGATCTGTTGGTAGAATTTGTTTATTTATTGTCTAAAGTATTAATATATATGCGTATAGAATTTGATGTGTTGTGTGCCTATAAGAGGAAATGTCAATGATAATATAGTTTATTTTAGAAATGAAATTGAAAATAATTCTGATAATTACACCCCAAGTTTGTATGATTGACATTATTAGTACTGGATCATCCTAAGTGTTTTCAGTAATTCATTCATGGATCATTGCCACATAATTCTAAAAGAATTAAATGAAATTTATTTGCCCCTAAATCAAACGGATTATTGGCACCAATTGGAGAAGGACAAGTGTTAATGTTGATTTTTTACTTTGCATTGATTCTTAGTACATATAATATGTCAAATTTAGGTTTGCATAACTAGCTGTATAGCTATGTATGTCATTAAAAGTTTTATATTAATATAAAATTAATTATATGTGTGTGTTTATTTCAACATATATTATTTTAATAAACACTGTAGGGTACTTCTGACCACATCTCACATATGTCCAGCAAAAAAAATGTTGCCGAACAAAGGTCTTCAGGTGTTATGACTACCAATCCACAAGCCACTGATCAATACAGTACTGCTACTGATATTTCAGATGGTACTGAAAAGAATGTCACAAAGGTGGAACCTCCAGTCCCTGGAGAAAATAACAGTATTTCTATAGCAGCAAAACCTTCTTCCACTCCTGAAAGAAAGTCTTTGACTGACAAACTGGGGCAAATTTTGCCTAGAAGCTCAGACACATCTGAGAAGACTGAAACAGAATCAGATTTGTTACCTCATGTGCCTGATACCACAAAATTGGACCAAAAGCCTGTCACTAGAGAAAAACCATCTGCTCAGTCTACTACTGAAAAAGATGTTTCTGAAACCAAGTTTTCTGATGTAATGAAGGATGTTTCCATGTCAGATAATTATTCAGGGGCAGTTACTAAGGATACACCAACCTTTGTAACACAGGATGTCGGTACTGGGTCTACAAGTGCTTCAGAAATGCCTGAATCCAGGGAAGAAGAATCAGTTGTCTCACAGGTATAATATTATTCTTGACGTTTAAACATTACAGCCTTCAGCCTCAAACTCATTGAATAGCAACTTTGAAAACTTGAGTATCTTATTCATTTGTCTAATGAGGCAATAGATCCACTGCATGATTCCAAACACTGTGTTTTCATTCCTTATTTGAAATGAAATGAGTGCTATGTACTATCTATGACTGTAGTATTTTTTTCATTGTTATATATACAGGACACACCGGTACCCCTTCGTAAGGATTCTGGTGATCCTGGAGTACCTTCCTCTCAAACACATACCCCTTCTGGTGAATCATTGCCAAGAGGACCACTGGCTTCACAGAGGTAAGCGAAGGAAGCCAGATTTGCATTGGCCTGCTGTCCCACTTGTAGTAGATCTGAAATATTTTCAAAAGCCAGTTTAATTATTTAATTTCGGGTCTCTGTTGAAGAAAACTGTTTCGGCTTACCAGTTATAGCTTGACTTAGAATGAATAAGACCTGAAACCGGTATAATCATTCTCAAGCAATTGTGAGGCCAGCCATTCATTACTGATATTGTTCAATCTCAGGTATAAAACTGTAGGAATATTATCGAGTTTTAACATAATGTTTAAAGTATTTATAGCATTATGTATTGTGTAGCAGTATTTCTATTTTTGAAATTTTATGAGCATGGAATGATCCAACAGATAATTTCCAATTCTCCTGTAAGTTTTATCAGCTGTTTCACGTTGTTAATTATTTGCAAATTTTAAGTTGATTTTGAAGTCTGCATGCGCATTTGTCAGTAAAATATAGCCACTGTATTTGAACATTCTGGTGCCCTTGTAAGATGTGTAATACTGTTAAGTAAACATTTAATTTTGTGATTTTTCTTCTGCCAATCTAATATAGATATATGTCAGGAAGAGAATTGCCTCCTGAAAATACCAGTGAAAAACACTCAGAGGCTAATGCACATTTTCCTAGTGGCAATGAAGAGCAGTTGGAAGCTCATAAACCGAAGCAAATTTCTTCAATAGAGCCTGCAGCCACTAAAAAGGAGCCTAAAACAGAAGCATATTCAACCACTCCAAGTGGGTCTGGTACCACAAAACCTGGGCAAAGGACTGCTACTGGAATGCAACCTGATGCCAAGTCCAAGATGAAAACCACTAATGGTGATGAAAAAGGAGAGGAGCTCAAATCCTCTAAAGGCATGTCTGATTTCACAATCTAGATAGTATGTATAATCTACTGAATTGAAGTCTTCGTCATTAGAAAAAGTTTCTAATACCAAGACTTCTGATGTGGCCGAGGATACTTCCAGACCAGCTGATTATTCTGCAGCTGTTAAACAAGCCTCCACTACTGGCATTGATCCCACTACAGGGTCTACAAATGCCGAGGTCAAACCCCAATCCAAGACAGATGATTCAAAAGTCCCTCAGACTGCTACTGGAGTGCAATCTGATGCCAAGTCCAAGATGAAAACCACTAATGGTGATGAAAAAGGAGAGGAGCTCAAATCCTCTAAAGGCATGTCTGATTTCACAATCTAGATAGTCTGTATAATCTACTGAATTGAAGTCTTCGTCATTAGAAAAAGTTTCTAATACCAAGACTCCTGATGTGGCCGAGGATACTTCCAGACCAGCTGATTATTCTGCAGCTGTTAAACAAGCCTCCACTACTGGCATTGATCCCACTACAGGGTCTACAAATGCCGAGGTCAAACCCCAATCCAAGACAGATGATTCAAAAGTCCCTCAGACTGCTACTGGAGTGCAATCTGATGCCAAGTCCAAGATGAAAACCACTAATGGTGATGAAAAAGGAGAGGAACTCAAATCCTCTAAAGGCATGTCTGATTTCACAATCCAGATAATCTGTATAATCTACTGAATTGAAGTCTTCATCCTTAGAAAAAGTTTCTAATACCAAGACTCCTGATGTGGCCGAGGATACTTCCAGACCAGCTGATTATTCTGCAGCTGTTAAACAAGCCTCCACTACTGGCATTGATCCCACTACAGGGTCTACAAGTGCCGAGGTCAAACCCCAATCCAAGACAGATGATTCAAGAGTCCCTCAGGTATGGCGCTATTCATGATTACTTGACAAAAAAGCAAATGATGAAATTTGAAAAGTTTGCACTCTGAATTTAATATACTAGTGTGACAACCAAATAAAATGGAACAGTTCCTTCAAGTTCCATGGGAAAATAGGTGCCTGTATTGAAATTTTGAAATTTGAAAATTGAATTTAAATGGGGAAATTTAGTGATGAATTAGCCGTGATTAACTGTGGTTCCACATACAGTGGAACCTGTCCTATCCGACACCTCTCTAAACCGACAAATGCTTAAACCGAAACCAAATTCCAAGCATGGACACTTTTCAATACAAAATGACCTGCCTAATCCAACAAATGCCTAATCTGAAAACCGACATTGATTTTGGAGTTCCCAAAATACAGTACGACAATTATACAGATACAGATTAAATTCATTTCATTTTTTCTGCATTCATCTGCCGTCGAGCTTGCGGGCGCCATATTCTTTCATTACAAAATTCAACTGAATGGTATTCCCAAACTTATGACCCAATAATCAGACCCTGGTGTAACGGGTCATGCGAGGAAATTTATCTCCATGTATATAGGTTATAAAAGGAGGTGATACAGTTGAATCTCAAAATGGTAAAAAGGAGTCACAAAGAAATTTCATTAGAAGGCATCTTATCTCTTATCGGAGCAAGTGAAGCAAAGCCAAAACGTATACAACACTTCGGCATACTTTTTCAAAAATAACACTGAGTACTGTTCGTACATGTACATGTATTTATATATATTCATTAATCTCACTATATCTCTCGTTGCATGAATTTATGTACCTATGACTATATGTCTCATGATTGTATCCCTATTAACAATGTCAATACAATATACACGATAATAAGTGGCTGCGGAGTTATTATTCATTTGACAATGAAACCTCTGTAATCCGACAACCTCGTAATCCGACATTATTTTCATTCCCTGTTGAGTGTCGGATTAGAGAGGTTTTACTGTATTAAGATACACTATTATTTGACATTGCCATGGTTGTGGTCAATTACTAATTGAAAGAAACAAGTTCACATAGGTACATATTTGATATTGGTCCGCTTGAGTGGGTAATATCACTGATACTGCCCTATAACAGTGTCTTTGATATATGCCACTGCAATGTACACTTATTATCTTGGTCTAGTAAGGGTATATAGTTCCCTACAAAATTCATGGTGGAAAGTCTATTTCAGGTTGAGAATTTAAGCTATAATATTATAGTATTTTACAGTTTGATAATGGAGTTTTGTGTTCACCTCATTGAGCAACAAGTCTTTGTGGATCTTTAATCTGAACAGTTCATAATGAGTATACCATGCTGTGGTAAGTACTAATCCACTTCCTATTTTTAAACTAATCGCTTTCTATTTTCAATTTCAAAACATACTGAATATCCATTCAAGTTACCTACAAAAATTTGGTAGTTATTTGTTGTTTTGAGTCTATTTCGTTCAAAAGGGTATTATATAGTCATTTTAGAATACATCTGCCTATACTGGTAAATTAATTTGTCAATGTCACTGATTTCATTTTAATATATATAGGTAAAGAAGAGTCTGACATTTGCAGAACACATAGAAAAACTGGCCTCAGAGTGTAAGAGGCATCAGGTTGTTGTTATTCTACATGCCTTTATCAATCCTGAAACTTGGGAGAAAGCATTCAGTGATGTGATTGGTACTGTTGAAGTACGTTCTGAAATTGGCAAGTGGAAAACTGATGATGCTATTGACACAGAATATATTCATGTTAAGTGAGTTGTTATATCAGCTGATAATTTTAATATGTGACATTGGGTTATGCTATATGTAGGAAGCTCTTTGTCCTTCATTTTTTTTAATTATAATAATTATAAGTATGATTTAGCTCTTATTCCAGACTTAGTCTTAGTATTGTAATGCTTGTATCCTTGAACAGTAGATTGAAGCAAACTTTTTGAAGAAGGTAGCCTTCTGCTATGTTATGCTTGTATCACTTATCAATAATAATGTTCCTTACAATTGTAGTCCTTTTAGTGAGAGATACCACTGTACTGAACATATATATGCAATTTCTATGCAGTGCAATTGAATGATTTATGATGTATATTAATGATATGGTTATAAAATTTGGACTCGGATGTCTTGGAATCTGAATGAAAAATGACTACAAAGGTGATAGCTCTTTAGTCGTATATAGCAGGGATATATTTGAACAGTGAGCAAAGTTAATGTTGCTAATAGCTTCTTCCAGAGGCAGTGGATGAATTGTAGATAGCCTGAATCTGAAACAAATTCTGCTGCTTCTGATAATTTTCCCTGATTGATTCTTAATTTTCTTTCACATTTCCAACTGACACTGGAAAGTTACATACATAAGCACAAAATGTACATAGGTTACACCATTTTATTTCCTTTAAAACAACCCAGCGAGTTAATTTTGTGTGTCATAATTTCGTTGTACTGCACACAATATAGTATGAGAACATAATTTTGCAGTAAATGACACAAATTCTTATTACAATACTTAAAATAAATGGTAAAATTTGAACTAGCAGATCATTACTGTTGGTAAGATAACTAAAGATGATTCTAGGAGACATGGAGAAAGTTGACACCGACTCTGTGATATAGCTATAAACTGATCAATAAGCCAATATATTACATTACTGATTAGAAGTACTTTACCATAAAATTGCAGACTACACGCGGACTAAGCGCGGAAGGTTCGACAGTACACGCACGAGTACTCGCGGTAATTAACACATCGAACTCGAGAAATCTGATCGAAATCTGAAGGATGACAACAGCCGAAGGAAGAACAAATCCCTTATAATCCTGACCCACCACAGCCCCACAGCCACGTACCCACTCACCACATTCAGTGACCCACACTCCATACTTGATGCAAGCGCTTGTTCAAAGCAATTGGGTTTCTATCGAAACGTCCATTTACTGAGAGCGTGTGAGTTTCTGCTTCCTCTCGAATCCACGGATACAATTTGTGATACTTTCAAGCCTTCTTGATATAATCGTACAATTTTTTGTCGCTGATAGAGGTTCTTTCATTCTCATATGACGCTTTTAACAATTATCATTCATAATTTCCACACTTCGAGCGATAAAATTGCGATTCAGCTATTCGTCGAATGGTGCGCCAGCCATTGTGTAAATTAGCGATAATTGTGTTATTCTTTGATATGGATTAGTGCGAGTACTCACAAGTAGTCCACAAGTACAAGTGGACTACATGCGCTTGGTCCGCATGTAACATATATCAGTACTGTATATTGTCTTGTATGATATATTATTTAATGCAGTAAATATAATGTATATTCACATTTAACTTCATTATTGAAAGTATAGTTTAATTATCTGATCTCATTCTCCATACAGAGAAGACAATGTAATACAGGTGAATTCCGCCTTGGTTGTCTCTAAGAGTCACCTTCAATCTGGTATTCGCTGCAAATACTATCTGAGCTGTTTCAGAGAACCTAAACATGCCTATGAATTTTTGGAAGTTACTGATGGAAGAAATTATAATCGTATCATCACATATGAGGACACTTTCAGCAAAAAAGGTATGAATTAATGAAATCAATCAATTATTAAAGATATTAACCTCTGCATCTCAGAATTGGGATAATGCTGATTATCTGATGATTGGTCAGAGCTTGTATGTGTAGCATTTAATTTTAGTTTACCCATTCTATTCCAGTTCTAGTCTAGTATAAATTCACTGTTGTGGTTATGTGTAAGAACACATTTTGTATATATACAATATTGATAGTTACATACCAGATATTAAAATGAAAATAGTGAGCTCTTTTGTTGGGAGGAGACAGAGAGGTAGAAGGAGGGTGGAGCTTGTTGATGATATGAAATATGATTTGGATTAATAATTGCTGAGTAATTCATGATGTTAAATGTTGTTATTTGTTACCACCAATAGATAAGGTTTATCATCACTATGGCGATTATATACTTCCAAGACCTCCATCTCAGAGTTTTTTTGGTCATATAAAAGCAGCTGGGAAATCCTTGGTCAATTTATTGGCTCGCCGCCAGGACAGAAGCTTAGCTCAATCTCTGCGAAGTCACAGTCTTGAGCTATACCTCCAGAAATTTGCTTACCTATTCTTGGAACCTGAACGTGTGGACGTATTGAAAATTTTTGACCATTGTCCAGAGATACTTGCAATTTATCGCCAATTGGCTTTCCAGCATCTCTCTGAAAAGGACTTTGGATCACGGAGGGTCAGACATGATGATGGCCTTGCACAAGTAAGTAGTGGGAGTATAATAGTCAAACAAATAATAATAATGGTCATCAATGAGTACAACTTTTATTAGGAACTAACGTGCCAGTCTAGTTGAAATCTGTGGGATTACCTATCATTGCACTCGAATACGTAGCATCTCTGTCTGGTTTGTAGGGGAACTAAGGAGAGAAAAGGCCTGAAATGAAAGTTAAATTAAATAATTAATAAGTAGTAGGATATTAAGTCAGCATAATTGCAAAAGCATATCTACACTTCTGTTTGTCAGTTATAAGTCAAATAAATTTGTAATTTTCTTAATTTAGCACCTTAATATTTATTCTGTACCATCATGTTCTGGTGTCATCGCTAAACTGTTCCAACTGTAGTTTGCTTCCATACAATTTTAGAGATTTCTTATCTCTAGTGCAATACCTTGGTGCCTTGCTTACAGCTGCTATGACGATTTCAAGGAAGGAATAATTGATTATGTAAATGACACATCTTCTGTAGAAGTTTAGTCCTCAGCTGCTAAAGTTTGGTTGAATGCATATAATATATATATATATGTGTGTGTGTGTGTGTGTGTGTGTGTGTGTGTGTGTGTGTGTGTGTGTGTGTGTGTGTGTGTGTGTGTGTTGAGTATTACATTCCTCAAATCTAATGGAAATGATATGGAGGCTGATAGTGGCAGCCTCTAAAGGTGTTATGTTATACATGGTAATACCATTCATTGTGAAGTGTTTCCATTAATATACCTATAGGACCTCCAAGGATGGATCCGCTCTGTATCTTTGAAGTTATTTGTACAAAGAAAAACTCTTGATGCCCATACAGCTACTATTGATGTCATGAAATATCAAATTGCTATTGGATTATTCCTACTGATTGTTGCTGACAATGCTCAAATATTGAATGACTGCTTAGAAGTGGCGGACTTGCTTAATGCATCTGCATTACCACCAGCGACTTTAAGTCCCGCTGTTGATGTTCTGATGAACACCCTGTCAGGAAAAAGTGGATCTCAGAATACGTTAGTCCTAAAGCATTCAAAAACAAAATCCCCTGAATATTGGAGCTATTACTATAATTAATAGCCTTAACATGTTGCAACTTATATTGCTTATGGTCCAACTTTACAGTGATACAGTGAACACTGTGGAATATTATAAATTATTATGCATATTTTATATTTCTTAAATGGTCACAGTTTGGGGTTGGATATGTCTCAAGCAGGACTGCATTTGATGTGTTCTGCAAGGCAATCATTGTTTTTTGTCATCAATGTTCACAAACATTTATAATTGTATCAGAACTTGTGATACTGCAGTCATACACTGGGTTAATATGGGACCTCACATCTAGTGTTATTGTATAATATAGTATCATGGCTGACTAATTGTATGATATAAAGTATACTTTCATTGTTACACAAGTGTACTATTTTAAATTACTACAATATGAAATAATGTTCTTGTATTACATTATATAAGCAATTTAAATGTGTTACGAACCTATTCCGTTATGACATATTAAATGTTACTTTTTGTATGACCCTGTAGTGTTCCAACATTACTACAAAAGCTAGTTGTGATGCAAGCAAAGAAAGCTACTGTGAATCTGGGGAATATTATGCTTCTTTCCATGTGGAATAAATGTCTCGATATTACCAAACTATTCAAGTTCAGTGACCTAAAGATCATAAAGAAAGCTGCTACAACTCCATTGTCCAAAAATGTCAATCCTCCATGGTATGTTAGTAACACAGTTAATCATTATTTATGTAAAAAGTGAATAGTAACTGTATGTTTACCCAGGAGTAATGAATTCGCAGACCACAGAACCATGGTCTGATAATTTTTTACTCCTGTATGAACATACAGTAACTACCTTATATTTCCGAAAAAAAACTTACTATTTCTTTTGAAAGTCTTTTATACCTCGTTTACATGGGCCCAGTTAGGACGTCATCGGCCCTGTTTGGCCCTTTTAAAATGTGGACTATCAACGGTGCTGGGCCAATCGCAACTTGGGCTAGCCCATCTGGCCCTGGTCCTGCACTTTGAACTGGGTAGGCCAGCCTAGTTGCGGTTAGCCCAGTTGTGAAATGCAAAATTTGTCAGTAGTCTTCTTCAATCGATCAAAAGCAAATGTCGATAAAAAGAATTCCATGAATACTTTGTGCTAATTTGGTAAAAGTAGCCAGTTGCTGCTGCAAAGTAACCGTCACATCTTGAAAATTGCGAATCTAAACTTCAGTGAAGTGAATTTAATGCTAAACCGATTCTCTTCTATTGTCTGTCTCGTAACCACTTGATTTTCTGCACAAAATGTCTTGAAAGTGCTCTGCTTGATCGTCATGTGGTCCAATGAGAAGATTCAGTTGTTGTTAGAGGGTTCGAGGAGGAGCCAGGCCATATTAGATCGCATTTCCAGGGAGCTGGGAGAGGCTGGGTACACAAAATCAGCCACATATATGCATAGAGAAACTGAAGAAATTGAAGGCTAGGTACAAGAAAATGAAGGATGGGCACGATTTAGCTTTGAATAAGATTAAATAAAATTGGATTTGAAATTAAGGGTATAGGGGTATATCTCCGTATTAGAATGATATTCATCGCTGTGAATATCGTTATATTGCAATGAATATTGTCAAAAATTAGACAATGACCTACTTTACGAGAATGTCAAAAATTAGGTGTAAATGGGGCCAGACAAACCACAGGCCCAGGTCATCAGCCCTGGCCCTGTGGTTTTCACACTTAACTGGGCCCATGTAAATGGGGTATTACATCCAAGGATTTGGTTTGATCGAGGCAAAGAAAGATTGTATTTGATATTCAGGGCATTTAAAAAGCATACAACTACACACCCATTGTTCCAAGATTTACAACTCCCAGTACAGAACACTTGTCTGATACGCATGTACGTATGTAATATAAAGCATCAATTGTCAGACAACACCTATATTCGGACACCTAAAACTGGCTATTTTATAAACCTAATGACTCTTATAACTTTGTTTTATAGGCCATTACATGTAGTCACTCTCCACTCAGTAAGGTCCTCGTAGCTTATCACATTGCTCTGCTAGAGACGATCAGAAAAGTGTCAGAAAATAATTGATATTCAGACGAAGGGGATGAGCTTGTGGACAGACTTCGCTACGGAGTGGAAGAGCGACCAAGAACTAACTAAAGAAACCGGAAAACATCAGAAATTATAGTTCTCCATGTCTACTTCAAAAATATGAACAAGTTATCCAACCCTCTGTGAAAGATCAAATTTCAGATGAATTTATACTATTTTGGGAATTTATATTGGCCGAATGGCGTAATTTGTCAATGTATAAATTTCTAACCTCTATAATTTTCATATTTTAAAGTAGACATGTAGAGCTATAATTTCTGATGTTTTCTGGGTTCTTCGTCGGTTCTCCACTCTGTAGGGAAGTCTGTCCGCAAGCTCATCCCTTTTGTCTGAATATGGATTATTTTCTGATGCTTTTTGTGAAAAGCTATGAGGATCCTACTGAGTAAAGAGCAACTACATGTAATGGCCTATAAAACGAAGTTTATTGGGTGTCGGTAGGTTAATGAAATGGCCAATCTTAGGTGTCAGATAATTAATGCTTTACTCTAATATGTGAAACCGCAACCGCAAATTTATGCTATTGTCCAATAGATGCCCGATTTTGAAAGGCTTTAGTAAAGGGTCTTCTAGACCTTAAAAACACCTGAGTGATTTGAGTACAGGGGTGCAACCCCATGAGTTTCCCATGATTGCTGCTCATATCAGCTTTTAATGGGTATCTGCCCATGTCTGATTATGTATCCTGAATTCTTTATTCTGACTCAACATTCATTCCATGCTGTTTCATATAACACATGATTCCAATTAATATCATATGATTGTTGATCAGATCCATGCATTAATAGATTTTTTTACAATGGGTACACCCATGGTAACATTTATTAGATTTAATATTATGCTTTATGATTACAGGATTACTGATTATTTGGAATGGTGTAACAATGATGTAGAATCACATTATCCTGGTTTTGGAAAAGTAGTGCTACAAATAGCCCCTTTTGTTACATGGCCCAAATTGGTGCCCACCAATCCATTGGATACTCTGATTGTTATGCTTGATGAACGTTTTGAGGAAGATGCATTTATCAATGAGACAGACTTTGAGGTATTTTGATCACTATAATATTCCCTAATGGAATTTTGTTGTTAAATTGCAGTAAGTAATAGTTGTGAGCGGATCTGAGGAAATCAAAATCTGAAAGCGAATCTGAAAGGGACATCATTGGTTGATTGCATAAACCCTAATGGGTCAAAACATGTTTTAGTATGAATTTCATGCATTTTTAAGTGTTTATATTCACTACATATGACCTTCAACTTCAGTACAATGTTGTGTAAAGCGTAGTGACCATACAATGTTGCGGATCAAAGATTGAGTTCATTTTCTTCCTACTGGAATATGCCATTTTCTATGCAGAGATATGCACGGCTTACCACTGGTTAGGTGGGCAATCTAATAATCGTTGTCATGAAGTAAATGCTGAAAATAGGAGAAATAATATGATATAGAATATTGAACAACTCTACTTGTCTCTGCAACAGCTTAGAAAATGGAATACACAGAAAGGACATGAAACCAGTACCATTACTTACTCACATGATGTCATTCACTCATTATTTATGAAGACCATAATAAGCCACTGGCAACAGCTTGTTTGCAAGTACCAAACCTTTTACGCATAGCAATAAAGCTCAGTATATCTTGTGAATGAAATGCCTTATCACAATAATTATTAGCGTTAACCCTAACCCGGCCTATAAGATCCGTTCACATAATATTATAGTGGTAAATTGTACTAGTATTGTATATGATACTAGTTTGCTCACTTATGTATATATATGCGTGTTTAACTTTTGTATTGTGGTCTTTTACAGACTTCTTTGCCAGTATTTTCCTCTCAATTATGCCGATTATTGGAACTAAGTGATTGGTGGGTTTAAAATGAAGCCAAGCATCCTTACTACAATTATACATGAGTATCTATTGTACAGGCACCGAAAAATGGGGGAAAGACAGTTGTTAAACTTAAAATCAGCAGCAAGAAATATTGCAACAAAGGTCTTAAAATTACCTGGCAAATTCATGTGGTCTCTGAAAATGGAAGCCATTAAGCTGTGTCTATATGTTTATGGATATATGCCTAGTGAGGCTGTTTGTGAAGATGTAGTAGGGTTGGCCCATGCTGTTGAGGCCAAAATCAGAACTATAATTATCAATTGGACTTGGTCAGGTAGACTACACTCTAGTGAACGTTTTGGATGCTCGTATCAAGATGGATACAAGAAAGAGATTGATGTGAGTGTAATAGTCACATTTTGAAGTGAATAGGTAGGACACCCTGGGTTATTATAATGGGATCCTCAGTATTGATTAGGAGATTTTAGGCTTTCATTTTAAGATTATAAGATTTACATAAGTTTATATATTTTATTTGGAAACAGTTTAAGAACCTTTGCTGAAGTTAATTTGCCATCGAAGCCGTTGCCCAATCATCAATCATCAAACTGTAGCCCAATTTACAATTCTCTATTTGTGGTAGGATCTGAGAAAAGGGGTAATGTTGCATGGGTCAAAACATGTTTTCATGTAATTTTTTCTGCAATAAATCCAATTTAAACGTTTAGTAGAAAGTTCCCTGAAAGTGCGGAGACCATTCGAACTTGCATTTTAGAGTTATGGCTGATTTAGTGCCTATCGAAAATCTCAGCAGTTATGCGGTTACTGCCGTGTAAGCGTGCAAAGAAAAATAATGTTATTGTTAGATTTACTTTATTGTAATAACCTAAAGATATAGCTAGCTGACAGGTATGACTGAATTTTGAATACTTTACTTTCACATTTAATACATAAGTAATAATAAAGATTATAGCCCAGATGATGTCACAAATTATACGAAGATATACGGAATGTTTGGAAGTGAGCATATAATTGCCTTTTCTCGGAAACGTGGTTTCGTGGGGCGTAACATTTTTTTGCGTGTATCTTTGGAACTGAAGTAGCTATATGGATAATGTAAGCTGCATTCTGTAGCTTTTATTGGCTATACTATTTGACATTTTTTTTCAGCTATATAGTCACAAGTCTTAGACTACGTGGCGAGGTTCTGAACAATGTCATACCCAGTATATAATTCAGTTATACTGCACATGTTGAATTATTACAATATTATTCAATTCGTTAAATCTTTGAGTGACAACTTATTTAAAATAGAGCAATCCCACTCGTATGGAAGACCAAATCTACTTTATTTGTATAGCTTTATTTATTAATCCATTGATTCTTTGGAGAAATGCATTGATTGTGATAAAAATCTGTTGAATGAACATCAAAC
Organism: Chondrilla cf. caribensis; assembly: GCA_964020155.1. Classification (NCBI taxonomy): domain Eukaryota; kingdom Metazoa; phylum Porifera; class Demospongiae; order Chondrillida; family Chondrillidae; genus Chondrilla; species Chondrilla cf. caribensis. Next base: position 2,487,580 of record OZ026556.1, on the reverse strand, counting down.
ATTGAGTGAAGTGTAAGCAAGTTGACCGATAAATCAATTGAGATACTGTAATAAGATGAGCTGTTACTATCATACTAGTATACACGTGTACTGTTTCTACATCATATTTTGTTTGTCCTTGTATATTTGCAGTTATGGACTGCAGTTTTCAACCTTCCCCTAAAAAGACTGATAACAGTAAGGCATACGTGGATAGAGGCTTGCAAGAGTAGTGTTTCACAGCGGTTTCAGAAGGTGATTAATAAAAAATAATAGTATAAATAAGAATTTCACATGTAAAGTTCCCATGTGTACAGCTTCAATTTGCTGATCAGTTGAATGCCCTTGATACTCTATCAGCAGTACAAGGAGCCACATCAACTGAACTAGGAAAGATCATGATGGATAAGGCAATTGAAAACTTCCATGCATTGTCTGTAAGTTTGTTCCCTGCATGTAAAAACTTCAGTTACCGTCCTTCTGTGTTATATTGCAATATATTTGCATACCTTGCATTTGGAATTGATTGTCTAAATGCAATAAGTACTAGTTACTACACGCTCTCTGTGCCGTATTGCGTTTACTGCTCGAGACCCTCAAGCACAAAGCGCCCGAGGGCGAGTGCAGTAAACAAAGCAATACAGCAGAGAGAGCGTGTAGTAAGTGGCTTATCGCAAAATAGCCACCTAGAAAAATATGCTGTACGTTTGAATTCAAGTACTTCTCTTCTCCTCATTTCGATATTTCCAGTAATTTTGTTTCTCTTTCAAGAAAATGGTCTATCATAAGCATTAGCAGCCTTCCAGCAGTGAGGAAAGCCAACCACTATCTATTGTGTAAGCGATTTGATTTCGACGTGGAAGATGACGAGTCCCAAAAACGAGTATGGTGTGGTGCCCCAATTCTGGACGCTTTCTACTTTGGAGCATCAAGTACGATAATCGGTTAAATTTATTCAAATCTTTAAACGTTGTTTCGTAGATTGAGGATCAGTTTGATACCAAACTTGATCCGAAAAACGGCCGATTCGCGAAGATAACAGTTTCGCAACAATCCAAAGTGAAATTAGGAAGTGTCAGGGGTTCAGGGCACCTCACCATGAAAACAGTGAAACAAATCAAGCCAATGAAGAAAGTTGTACGTTGTACACCAGAACGAGACTGATTGATTGATTGACAATGGTCTTCCAAAGTGTTGATTGATGTGATAATTGTGCAGTCGCGTTGCTAGGTTTTAGGGGGCGCTTGCAGGTTACTGCAGTGCTGGTAACCTGTATACCGGCATACTGGTCTCTTTGATGTATGACATCATCGGGCGATAATATAATTTGACTTCATTTTTCTGCAATGACATAAGAACATGATGTATTGAACCCAGGAGGTTATAATCACCACACTTGGAATTAAGTATGTACAATATGGGGTTCCAACAATTGATAAATACAGTGTTAATATGTATTCAAGATTTCGAATGCTCCAGTATCTGATAATTTTATTTTATGAAATAGTACACTGAAATTCATCCTTGAAGTTCCTACTTGCTTTCAACATTTGTGAATTGATGCTGAGTTCTGTACTAATTGAAAGTACTAGTAGACAGTTGAACAAATTTTGGAAGGCAGATGTTTGTGTTCAATTTTACTCATACAAGTACAAAAGTACTCAGAATTACATTTATGACATGTATGACAAATTGTTAGTATATATACCTGGTGTGAAAATGAGGCAAACATGGTTATTTTGTCTGAATTAAGAGTGTTTGTGCAAATTTCGTGAAGTGGTTGAAGTCAAAGTTGCTGAAAATTTTGACATGGTGTACCAAATTAGCAATACGAAAGCTAAGTGGAATTCAGCCTGCTGAGAGAGAAAGGAGAAAAGCAAAAAACCGGCAACTGCGGGACTCCAACCGATGGTGTCTGACTAAAGCCGCATAAACCACTGAGCCACGAAGCCACCACAGAAGCCAGCCCCCCACAATTCTCCTTTCATACTTCGAGTTCGAGTCCCGCAGTTGCCGGTTTTTCGCTTTTCTCCTTTCTCTCTCAGCAGGCTGAATTCCACTTAGCTTTCGTATCTGTCATACGCCTGCTTACTCACATATGTGATCATCTATGATTAAAATTAGATGAAATGATTACACCCACTAAAAACCGAGTAGACTAGGAGTAGTAGTGAAGATATCTAACCAAGTTAGTAAAAGAACTGTTACAGATTAGCAATGTTGCGAAATGTACTTATGTACTTAAGTACATCAATGCAAAATTTGTCAACTTTGTGGACTAGGAAACACCATTGTACTGTTGTATGTGCAATTATTCTCCCCTTGTAAACTTGACACAATCGCTTGACCCTTTCTCTCAAGTACTGTGGTATGTGTACATTAAAAATTAAACAAGATGTCATTTCGGACTGTTTCAGCATTTATGTTATACAGATACACTAAATTTATTGATAATTAACACTTATCAATAATAATATACTCATGTGTGTACTTGTAAGGGTACATGTGCATACCCTAGAGCATACATATGATACTTGGCTAGGTGCTCTTATTAAGCACTATTTGTGGTATACTGGATTTGTAACCATAAATATTATTATTTATTCTGAAATCAATTGTACTGTACCGTAGTTGGTACAATAGTATTCTACATAGCCATTATTATGTATCATGTGTAATACATCGTATTATTATATTCACAACAGAGAGGAATTCAAGAGTCTTACATTAAATTGCACTCTGATTCCAGTGGTGGAAGTTTTCAAAATATCATGGCAGCTTTCTTACATCAAGAATGCCCAGATCCTAACAAAGTTGATCTAGCGCATTTGTGTACTTGGAACCTGTGGTCTTGCTATTTCAAAGTTTTTTGTAAGTTAATTGTGTATTTAGCATCTATTGTGACTGATGTGAAATTTCTTTGTACCTTCCATTCCTGAGCAAGAGAACTGTGGACTACTTGCTTTTAATAAGTAGGCTCATTACCGTATATTCTCTTAAAATTCGTCACTCCAGAAATTCGTCACTACAAATTTTGTGCTGGGAACGTCTCCAAAAGTTGACGAAATTTACGTGTTCTATGATTTCGTCATGTAATCAATTATTTCGTCATCATGTAGTCTCTTACCTAAAATTTTCTAAATCGAACAGATCATGATGATTATCAGCTTTGCGCTTGCAATTCAGAACTTTTCCAATTATCGGATTCCATACGTCCTTGTAGATGTGGTGACCATGAACAGCAGACAGAACTATCAGCTCCGAATCCGATTGCTCAGATGCCAGTTTTTAAAGTTGCGCAATAATACTACTTGAATGGTTCGTCGTTCTCTAAGTTTTCGTTGGAGAATTCTAGGTTTTCGTCAGGCTTTTGGAAGCAACGTGGGTGTATTTTAATTCTTACGTCTCACGAATTTTCTTGGGAAACAGGTGTGACGAAATTTTAGAGAAAATACGGTAACTAACATTCAAAATGAAGTTCAATGCAAATTCAAAGCGATTGAATTTTGAGATGAAGCCCCATGTATTTCTGGAGTTCTTCACTTTATAAGTGTATTATTGTGGACAATAGTATAATATATGTAGTATACTTCAGTGGTGGCTGGCATACTACGGAGCATGGCTTATTGCTCAATTTAATTTCTTTCCTAAATAGAGATAATCTTGTACTGTTCATATTCCATTTTTTGAAATGAAACCTCTGGAGAAGAGAGAGTAGTATAAATTCAAATTGAGCCTGTTGAGGTCATCAATAGGGCTGTGCAATTATCATGATAACATGATTATTGTTCTCTATTTTTATTTTTGTGATAATGATAATGAGTTAAGTATTATCATGAAAACACTTCCTTCATTGTTTACTTCTTGAACATTACCAGTGTTTACTTCTTGAACATTACCAGTGTTTACTTCTTGAACATTACCAGTGTTTACTTCTTGAACATTACCAGTGTTTCAGCTCAGAAAATAGAATGAATTAATATATTGCTTCAAACATACCTTCATTCAATTCGGTTTAACAGTTGATGAAATCAACTGTTAAACATGTTTCTTCAGACTATGTGTAATATTCTTGATTTTATTCACTGTATTCATGGAATTTCGTAATTGTCAAGCTAATCATGGAAATAATGCCTATTATTGTTATATAATTTTTACTACTATTGCATAGGCCTATCATTAATATTTAGAAACTTTAGAAACATGGCATAATGAGTTGACTGATGGACTAACTATATATTATTCATTACTGTTTGTATAATAATTATATTGGCATTAGGAAATTGTGGTGGATGGAAATGTTTGGCAGATTAATGAAAATTCCCTGTATATGTAGGACATAGTTGTTATTATATTGGGGCTGCTTATACCACTAAGTAAAAACATTGAAGGAATAATTTAGTGCGTTCAAAAATACTCCTTTTCATGGTTACAGTGCCTAATTAAATCCATAACTTGTGTACAATATTTCAACGAAGCCCAAACAGGGGTATATAAGCCATAGTTTATAGCTCCTATTAGCTCTTGTTCTCATAGACCAGTAAGAATATTTGTGACTTCCTTTATCATGATTGCAAATCTGTTTATGAGAGAAGCTCATTTCTCGCTGTATACACTCTTGTGCACATTTTGTACATTATAAGCAAAAGATGTAAAAGTAAAAGCAATTTACGGAGACATTCTCTTTCATATTAATGTTATTATATCTATCTAATATATAGCTTATATTATAGCAAATCCCTGCATACATTTTTGTCCACTATAAAGAAGACATTGATGAAGGTAGATTGTTTGACTAATATATTATACTCTTTACAGGGTATATATCAGCGCAGAGTATGCCACAAAATGTCATTGAACATCTATTATATACTCTGTACAGAGTCATCATCTGATATTATGTGAGCATGCAAGTGAAAAGGGCCCTTAGCCATTGTTATCAAAATGTTCAGAATTTATCAAAACAGCCAAATAATTCGAAATTTTGGTTTTCATTTTATTTGATCAAATTGCTTATATAGTGATGAAGAATAAGATCTGAAAGTGTCATGTTGATACAAAGTGTAATTTTGAGAACAAAGCATTATCGTCAAATGTTCAAAGTCGCCACATTAAATTATACAGAGTTATGCGGTTCGATCTTGAATGCGGATTTGCTCTCCAATGATGTCATGAATTACTATTGGTCAGTATGGTATAACATCTTCAGTATACGGATCAAGTTCTAGAAACGGAAGTGAGCCTGTTATCCGTTACAATGTTACATGGAGGGACTCAAACAAAGATCTGTAGTGCGTAAATAGTCGCTCCTACAATATGAATGATCGCCATTGTCTGCAGTGTGGACTAGGCTATCGAACAATATCAAAAATGCACATTTGACAAAAAATCGCTCAAGGGCCCTTTTGGCTTGCACATACACATATACTCTGTATATAGTATATATCAGATTTTCAATGATGTTTTGCAGTATACTCCATACAGAGTATACATTAGTCAACAGCATATAAAATATATTATATTAATCCTCTACACCTTTCTATCGCTGTTTATATGAATTCTTGAGTAAAGTGTATCAATATCAGAAGTAATAATTGTCCATATATGTAGCCCCCAGTTTGAGTTTGAGGTTTTATCTTTCAAATTACATTGCAGCTGGGAGAAACCATGGAGATCTGCCTCAAAGCATGGAAGCATACAATGCTGCTAGAGGAGTCCTTCATATTACTGTCAGTAAAATTGTGGAAGGATCTCTTACAAAGGAGGAACTTCAGCTCATAGTTTCTGATTCTGAAGCTCCTAAAAGGTTTGAGGAGATTATGAAAGAGTGCTATAATGTTAAGGAAACAGATTTTGCGGCAAAGGTCTCTGCCAAGTTTCACAGAATGAGGGAAGAAATGAAGTGTTTCAATAATTCTTATCATCTCATTCTGAAGACAGTACAATGTTGCAAACCATACTTGGATGCCAAAGGAAAGGGTGAGATTTAGATGTTTGGATTTGTTTTGAATAAAAATATATTTCAGACTTCTTTGTAGAAATGGACTATGTAGTGTTCTATGTAGATAGTTACACTTTCAAACTTAATCTCTTTCAAACAAATATTTTGCATTAGCATGAAATTGCAAGCAACCCAAGCACTACAATTGCATGCTTGAGTCTATGCTGATAGTGACCTTTTCAATAACGAAAATACTGTGTTTATATAGTATGTAGACATAATTTAGCAGTGTAAGTAATAGGTACTATTCACTTTCAAAATTGTTTTTTTATGCTACATTTGTACCAATGAGAGTAGGTAAGTTATTATGTCCTCTAAAGTAAGTGAATGCAGCAATTTTCATATCTATTTGTTATCCATAGCTTGCAACTTTGCTATGTCCTCATGTTTATTATAATGTCTGTTCACTTCAGATTTGCTGCTAGAACCTTACACTTTCATCTATACACATGTGCACTTATAAGTGTAATACCATGTTGATTGTGAGAGAATCCTTTTTCCATTGGGAAGAACAAAAACTGTATCCCTCTAATGCAACTTTGCCTATTGTTATAACAGTTTTGTACAATACACTACAATCCGTCTTTATCTTTTTCCGTCTGTCCGTAACGTTTTGTTTTGTTCCATCCCTCAAGAAACAAACGGTGTTGATCAACACTAACTAACACAATAACTTTATGGACTATAGTGATTATAGAACACAGAGTGTTTTAGTTTGCTCTTCAAATGGCATCGTGCCACCTACTATCCAAGTTCTTTTGAGAGAGGAAGGAATTCATACAACAAGGATAGGTCAGAATATATAAATTTATCAAGAGATGTGTTCTCTGGATTGATCATGAAGTGCTATTTTCTTCATTCCAAAAGATGTGACTACTGTTTAGACGAATCCATTTGTAGTAGTTTTATTCGGTACTGAAGCGGTGAGATCTTCATAATCAAGCCTAGCCGAATCATTCTGTACTTTGATAGAATACGTTCAAATTAACACATTTTGTTCTTTCCATCTTTTCACAAGTTTTAATTTCGTTTGGTTCCGTTTCATTTCGTTTCCGATCTTTTTCCATAGACAAAACGTACGAAGCCGCGTTTAGACGGAATGGAATGATAACTTTATTTTGACACCTAACGTAATACTCATTCCTACATGTAACCGCAACAATGATTTATAATTTAATGAGAGAGGTATGTATAGGAGTTGGAATTAAACCCTCACTCCAACCATTGACTAATGAAGTCCTAATCCTGAGATCTGCCAACAGAGAAGATGGGGCAAGGCTAGACATAGTGGCACAAGATTTTTGAGGCATGTACCGAGCAACGTGCAGTTTTTGATGTAAGGGTCTTCTACCCATTAGCACCAAGCTTGGTTACCACTGCTTCTCAAGAACTCTAACAAGGAACAGGAGAAGAGAAGGGCCTATGAAGAGAGAATTAGAGAGGTGGAACAGGGGTCATTTACCTCACTAGTTTTCTTCATATCAAGGGGAGTGGGTCTTGCAGTAGAGGTAGTCTATAAGAAGCTTGCATCAATGGTAGTAGAAGTTGGATGCATTTGGAGAAAATTTAGTGAAAAAAAGGGGCGGATGAAATTCGTGACAGTCTGTGATCGAATAAGATTGTACCTATCCGCGATCAAAGAAGATTGTACCCATCTTCAACAACGATCTGAAATGACCTGTTGTTAATGTAGCAGGAAGGGAACCTGCTCGAGATGCATTTGTGCACAAGTCAGAAGATTATGTCATGACTGTTTGCCATCAAAATTGGGAACATGCCAAAACAGATGCCATAACACAGATTTTGACGAACATCATGACCAATATGTCCCGCGTATACAGCTTACAAGCCACCGAATCAGAGTACAATGGTTGAAACCGCCAATGTACCCAAGGAGATGAATAAACAAAAAAGAGAAGAGGAGATGAGGCGAATGAAGAAAGCGATTCCATTCCAGAGTGTAAATTCGAATGGGAAACAAGAGATGGTCCCGAGGCCTTCAAAATCTTATCAGCAGCATATAGAGAGATTCACTGGAGACCAAACGTCTTTCAGGTACCATCAGGGAATATTGGAAAAGCCTTTGTAACAGAAATCACACATTTATATCATTCATTTGCAGACAAGTCAAGTCTGGAGTGCATCTCCATAAAAGCCAGTATAGTTTGCCAGGTGTTACTCCTACAAAACCAAACAAAGGCAGCAAAGCGAAGGACAACATCAGACATCTACATCGTAGATTAGATCTGTGGAATCAGGGAGATTTTCAGGTACTTATAGAGGAAGGCAGATGTATACAACAAAGACTCAATCAATACAAGCATGAATCCAACCCTGATTATACAGCATATGTGCAGGGACTATCTCAGGATGTGAAGCAGCAAAACATGCTATATGAGATCTCTACAACAATGAGGAAACAGAAGCAATTATATTAGTTGATGCTACCAATGCTTTTAACACGCTGAACCGAAGAGCCCTATTACTGAACATTTGCACTCTATGTCCACCATTGGCAAAATATTTAGAAAATACGTACCAATCACTAATCAAAATGTTCATAAGAGGAAGTGGAGAAATACTGCCCACTGAAGGAGTAACTCAAGGAGACCCATTGGGAATGGCATTCTATGATATAGCAATCATGCCACTGGTACAGAAAATGCATGAGATGGGCAATGGATCAAAACAAGTATGTTTCACTCATCAGCTGCAGGTACATGTACACATAAATATTACAACAAAAGGACGAGTTATCTTGGGTCTCCTTTGGGGACAGAAGAATTTGTATCAGAATTTATGAAGAGAAAAGTGGATGAATGGTGTCAAGAAGTAGACAACTTGTCAACAATCGCAAATAGCTACTCCCATGAGGTTTACGTTGTATATACTCATGGATTTTCCAACAAATGGACCTATGTAATGCGAACAACACCAAACATTAGCGATTTACTACAACCATTGAAGGAAACAATTCACAACTGTCTAGTTCCAGCTATCACCGGTCGGCCACCATGCTCAACAATGGAAAGACAATTAATTGCCCTTCCACCGGAGATAGGAGAACTAGGGCTACTGCAACCAACTGAGGAATACAACTATACATATGAAGCATCAAGAACAATCACTAGCCCCCAGGTCTCACTCATCAAGCCCCAAACCATCAAAGGTTCTATCTCAGACGAAAGTTTAATGAGTTTGAAAGAACAAATAAGGGAGAAAACCTCAGAACGTCGCTTTCAGAGAGAAGGAGAAATTCGGTCCCAACTGGGAACTAAACAACTAAGTCTACTCAACCTCTCCCAAGAGAAAGGGGCATCCATCTGGTTGTGAGAGTCCTACCAATTGCCAAACATGGTTTTGATCTCCACAAGGGTGCGTTCAGGGACGCATTATGTCTTAGATATGGTTGGCGCCTCATGAATACACCACAAACATGTAGCTGCGGTAGCAATTTTTCTGTTGACCACGCCATGTTCTGTCCAAAGGGTGGTTCCCAACCATCAGGCATAATGAAGTAAGAGATCTTACAGCCAATATGCTCTCAGAAGTCTGTCATAATGTGACTAAAGAACCATTGCTGCAACCAGTTCAGGGAGAAATATTCCATCATAACTCAGCAAACAGAGAAGAGCATGCTCGAAGAGGATTCTGGAAGAGATCCCAGGTAGCATTCTTTGACATAAGGGTTTTCTACCCAAACGCACCTTCCAATCAATCCACAAGAACCTTAGCAGTTTATAAGAAACATGAGGTTGAGAAGAAGTGGAAATATGGAAGGAGGGTTCGTGAAATTGAGAGAGGTGTCTTTACACCACTGTTTTTTTCAACTAGTGGATGAATGTCCAAAGAATGCACCATCTTTTACCCAAGATTGGCTGCCCTGACTGCAGGGCATAACAGATCAATCCTATGCCACATTACTTGGATGGATTAGAGTAAGACTGTCATTTGCATTACTCCATATGGCAATATTATGTATCCGAGGGACAAGCTCATCGAGAAATGTCATCCCAACAATAGATTCGGTTGCACTTGCGTACGCTGAAGCAGATGCGCCCCTATACTGAACATTTATTGTGTATCTTTATATCTGAAACCGGATTTAGTATTCATTCATTCCATTACATTACATTTGATAATAATTATATTGTAGCACAGTGAGAAGTTGGATGCAGATCCTCACACTGATCAAAACTGACAACTTGGAAGTTGCTTCAAATGAGGCATGATTGATATAAGATCATTTACTTGCATTCAAGACATGTGATTCATTCTATTATATTCTTATTTTCTTTATTATTTATAACTTCTATTGCTATTTTACAACAATGCACAGTTATACAATTATGCTGCTTGCAAAGAAATTCTATTTTATATTGCGCTAAAAAAGATGGCTGATTTTGAATTGCTGAAAATTGGAAAATGGGTTACAATATGAATTTAATAGCTTTGGACGTTATATCTTTAGCAAAGGTTCTTCTAAAGCTAGGGAAGATACCCTTTTGATTCGAGTACGGGGGCAGTAGCCCCGTCATGTTTTGAACTCAAATTACTTGCTGTCCTGTTCTGTGTCTTTTCCATTTAGTCTTGCACAATGACAAATATGATGTAGTTAAAAAATGTGTACCAGCTTTTGCCTCCTACTATAAGTACATGAGGTGGCCCATACATTTTCCAGTGGTTGTATATAGAGCTGTTCCATTTTGATATATGACAGTTTCATTTCAAGTGGTAAAAATAACGTAAATTAGTTTAACTTACATAAAGTGGTTGCTATTTTTCACTTAAATCATGTAATTTTATCAAGTATTAATCAATACAAATACTTGTGTGTAATCCACAGGTGCAGTACATTCAGAAGAGTGAAATATTGTAAATATTGATGTAATTTCATGGACAATATCAACATGTGTAAGAGTAAATAATCAAGTACTATTATTATTAATATAATAATACTGAAAGAATGAAATAAATTTGCTAATTTACAATTGAATAAAATATACATAAATTATGCCTATATACACATATTTTACAATAAAATAAAATAAATATAATAATAATAATAATATGTCATTATATAGATACATGATACATTAAAATACTAATAATAACAACGGCAATAACAGGTCAAGTACTGTTATCAATTTCTTATTCAGATGAAGCCTCAAAAATTGAACAAATTCAGAGGACATCAATGAGTATGCCAGTGATGAAACTTTTGTCTCACCTGAAAAAGCAATGCCCCGAAGACCTTTTCGATTTATTATGTGAGCGAAGTGGAATATTTGACCAAGTCTTTGGTAACTATTCCTGCACTCTAGTAAAGAACCTCTGGGTGAAAATGTGTGGACATGGCAATCTGACAGCTTTGATGTACATCACTTTTCCAACCTTCTTGAGACAATTACATCAAGAAGCAGAAAGTTGGGCAAGTTTAAGCATATCGTGTGAGAAAGCTGCATCTTCATTACCTCTTCAGGATGAGCAAAAGGAACTCCAGGGAATGGTTGATGCTTTGAAAGTGTGCAATTTTGCTGTAGAGGAAACCTCTAACTGGATGCCGAGGGTAATTCATAGGGTGAAGTTGTACAGAGCAATCAGGAATCAGTACACGGCAGCTAAATTGCTGTTGAAAGCGAAGACGTCTTTAGGGTTGAATGGAGACTTTACACCTCTAATATCTGTTGTCCAGGTAATTTTGTTGAATTAGTGTCATTACTGTCTTTTTCAAATGCTCTTAATTGCTCACTGTTTTTTTCCCAAATTGAATTTTTATTTTGTATCCCACAAATACAGCTTGCTTCAACGTGTAATGGAAGTCTAGGAGATTTGACTGATCAGGTGCAGCCTGCCTTGGATTTCCTACATCGGTCAGAACGTACTCTAGATATTTTATTGACTTTGGCCGATAAACTTTCAGAGAGTACGGAACTGATCACTTGGCTCAAAGAAGAAGTCAAAAGTCAGCTGTTAATTTTTAATCATACAAATCATACAAATTTTGTTAATTTGCACATCTGCATTTCACCAAATGCAGGTGTTGGTGAACTTCGTATATTTGCTAACATTGCTCTAATGGCTCATTGGCAAGATGCCTCCAGTAAAGATTGTCTCAGTAGCCTTGATAAGGCTGTGATGAAGCTTGCCCCATTCATTTTCCAACTGCCGTCAACATCTGGCTTGAATGAGCTCATTGAGTGCTGTGAAGCGGTGCAACTGGAGACATTGGAGGGAATTGACACACTACTGGTAAGTTATCCTTTTTGACTGAAGGGTACAGAAAAACCTGAGTGTGAGGGAAAACATGGGTGATGTTTGTAGTTTGTGTATATCACAAAATATTAGGAACTGCCTTACTCCTTCAGAGACTAATTCCTCACACTGATGGGGCCTCTGCTAACTGCTAGAGTCTTGTCATTTCTGCTTACATTTTCTGCTTATTGTTTTGGGTGAGATTGTGTTACAGATACCCTTGTTGCTAGTTAATGGAACGTCTCCATTCGTAAGCAAGATTAAGATGTAATGTTGACTCGCTTGTGGCAGCTACTCATGCAAATAATTCACTAATCACTAGACTAACAAACTCAATCATTTAACGTGGACAAAGAACTGGAACACCTTCATGTGTGATACAATATGTAATACATGTGACTCTTAATATAAGCAGTATTACAATTCTCACCCCTAAGTCAATTAAGAGTTCATTCCCAAATCGTGCTACTTAGAATTTCTCTGTTGTTACTATACCTAACACACATTAAGTCTAACAAATATTCAAAGTTCCTGAGAGGTCTGGAATGGAGCAAGCTATTCAGCAGATTTTCACTTGTGCAAGTTGCATGCAGTCCAGACATTGCCTTTTTATTCAAGATGACAGAGGCAAACTTTGCTTAGATGAACAAAGATTGGCTCTCCACTGGGCTGATCAATCAATTGTAGCTCCACATTAGTCTTGGTGACAAAGCACTCTTGGTAAGTACAGTACCATGGCACTGCCAGGCCAATTCAAAGGTCTTCTGTAAAGCTTGGCAGGCATGTGGATCATAATTTTATCACAAGGCTTCACAGTGAATTTCTTACTTAAATATCCATACTGGCAGTTCTGGATAGTTAGAGACCTTTTTGAGACTGAAAAGTAGTCTAAGAGAACATAATATCTGACTTGTAATTACTCACATCTGTGGTGTAGGAGCTTATTTCTTGAGTCAAGGCAGTGCTAGTGGGGATCCGTGCTTCCCAACCATAAACAAGGAAGAAACATGATTTTTTTGGGGGATTCCTGAGCTTTGAATCTGTACATAAACAATAGGAAGGGCAGGTGGTCATTCCCGTGCATCCCATGAAATCACGAGCATCACAGGACTTGGCAATCATGTTGGTCAGTGTTGACTTGAATTTCTCCACAAGCCCATCTATCTGTGGGTGGTGAGCTAGAGTTTAAGTAATTTATTGACACTGAGTTGATAGATAAACCTTTTGGATAAGCGAAGGGAGAAGTTCCTCTGGGGTCCCAAGTCTGCACACAATCTGTTCCAGAATCAGTTGGCAAATGTTTCTGTCTTCTGACCTGGTATTGCAAATCTTTCAGCAATTTGGTAGAGTATTCATAAACATGACCATGTAACTGTTATCATTAATCTTTCAAGCATTTTTCACTGACTGGTCTGCCCAATTTCTCTCAGTATCTATACAGTGTACACATGAATGCAGATAATTGTAATTGATATTGCTGGTACTTTATATAATGCAGCTCTATTCTTCCTCATACTCAATTCAACTAGCCAGATTAAACACATTAACATAAATGCTGCATGTTTTCAGGGTTGATATTCGTCTGCCATTTTATTGTTATTTTCCATTAATGACCCTGTGAACTTTGTTCCCCTGTGCTAAAGCATGCATTCTCCATACTATATATGTGTATCCAAATCAGCTGTAACAGGTGTATCTCTGTGTTCATATACCAAGAACAAATTGAATCCCTTACAATATTCATGAATCTGTCAGCATATTAGTCACCTGTTGTTTTGTATAAAATATGGCTTTTGTAAAAATAATAAAGCAACTCTCTGGATGATTCATTATGTATGTAAATTAATGAGTCACAAGACAATTATTATGACGCAATTAATCAAACATGGCTGCCTACCTTTCCTAGATGTAGAATAGTAATTCGTATTTAAAAAATTAAAACTTCAGCGGGTGTGTTTGCATTTGCTTGTCAATTTATCTTTTGGAGTTATGCAGTAACCGTAATAGTGATGTATGCATAGATCCTCATTCTTGAAGTTTATCTCTGTGATCATCATTTGCAATTGCAATGCATTTTTGAATGACGTAAATTTAAACACTGGTCCGACCAAGCTGCATCTGCTGGGCCGGTTCAGGCAGCCCTGCCATCACCTGTGGGTATCAGCTGAAGTACATCCAAAGCATAGGCGTAGGAACCAGGGGGCACCCGGGGCATGTGCCCCCCTTGAAATGAATTCTTTAAAAGTGCCCCCCCCCCTTAAGAAGGTAGTGAGAAAATTTCAGAGTTTTGTATTTGGTACAATTGTAGTTAGCATACTATCTACCTGGCAACAAATAAAGTTACTTATCAAAGAGCTAACCCTTATCGTTCCCAAACAGTCATGAAAAAAGAACAATGATAATTTTGAGAGCAGCCATCAGTGTCACATGATATGGAAGTCATGTGATGAGCCACATGGTAGAAGAAATTGGCCACCCAAAAACTGCTATCAGCCAGGTCTAGCAAGTGCCCCCCAATCTAACTTGCCTTCCTACACCCATGCAAAGTAACTCTATAAAAAGGTACTCCAATCAGAATAGGCTCTAGAGGATTGGGTGAGATAGTTCAGTGCCTCCTTTGTGGAGATGCAGAGGAGACAAGACTAGATAAACTTAGCAATGTCACCCCTCATTCTGGGCCACTAGGTGTATTTCCTCAAGCAGTCAGGCATCTACTTCCCAGACAGATGTCTTGAGAAGTGTCCTCAATGTGCATGCTTCTTTAATCAGTAATTGGCTTATAAGCTAGGTGGTGCAACAACTAAGAAGCATCCAGGATATGCAGGACCCCCTAAGCAAAGCACCCTCTTCACAAAGCTTTATACTGTGCTCTCCAGAACAGTGAGATTTGCTCAGTTCTCATCTTTGGGTAAATCACCATGTTTGAGATACGGCATAATCACTGACAAATCCTTGTCTTTCTCATGAAAGCTATGGGTGGTGGAACATTTGATTAAATTTGAGTGATTAAACTAGGTCCTGAACAGAATTTCCTGGAGGACACTGATCAGTACCTGAATGAGCACAGGGATGTTTCAGAAGGCATCTGCAGTGGAGTTCTTGTCAGTTTTGTGGTTGATAATCAGGTCCATTTCTTGAATTGTGAGAGCGCACCTCAGAAGTCCACCTCAGAAGTCCACCTCAGAAGCTGGCCAAAGGGCTTAGGGTTGTTTAGGATGGACGAACAACAATACATGGTACGAAAATCTCTAAGCAGCTATGGCAGCTTCAGCATAGACATTTTACCAATAATGATCCTTCCAACAAACGGTCGAAACCTTTGTCAGTGATACTGGGAAATGGTTCTACAAATTCATCTGCATTTTGAACACAGTGGTGGACTTCCGAGCCTCAGAGTCACTCAATGCCTTCCAGTTGAAACTGTTTCTTTCAGGCACTTATTGCTTTCTCACTATCCCCCATATCAGCTTCTGGTAGCATGCAAAATGCATCCAAAGCTGTCTTTGGAAATTGTAGTTTCAAGCCGGACAGATGGTTAGACACACTTTATCCAGCAAATCTGGCTCTCTCTCGTACCTGCTCAACCCATTTGGAGAGGCCATCTTCCTCATATCAATCCTTTCATTTGAATACAAGGGTAACAGCAGTAGCCTTCGCATTGGTACTGCCTTGGCCTGTGCTGTCATTATTATGGACTGTGCATTGAGCTGTTACGTCATGGTTTCCACCATATCAGATGAACTTGAAGTTGTGGGCAGAGGTGGGCTGGTATATTGTGTGCTGTTGACTGGGCCAGCTGACAAACCAGATGTGCCAGAATTCACATGGTTGTGTGACAACGAGTGTTACATGCTGAAATGTTAGAAAAGCATGGTGTAAGTGTAAGGTGTAAGTGAACAGTGTGGGGTTCAGAAATCTACCAGAGACTGGTATTCCTAGTCGACTACTATCTACCTGAATATCAGTTTGACCCTCACCATTGACATAGTCTAAAAGCTGCTGGGTGACTCTCTTTAACCCTCCTTGCCCTTTATGGGTCTAATTAGATCCACAGTTCAATATTCCTTGCAGAATAAGTGACATTTCAAAACAGCAATTGTTTGGTATCATTCGAAAGGTTGTTCTTCGTAAAATACATACTATAAAGAGTAATATTTTCATTTCAAGGATAAGGAAGTGGGAAGAAGGACTGGAGTTTTAAACCCATTATTACTATATCTTTTTGAATATGTATAGGTAGTATAACAAATATAACTTACATATAGTTTGCTGTATTGAGATGATTTTGTTGTCATTGTAAAGAGTAAACATAGTGCTTTCAAATGACATGATTCAACTGGATATCGTATTATGTAAGAGATGCAAAATTGCACAATATTGAGATTGTGATACTGTCCTGTTTATTTCTACCTACCTTGTGCAGAATTTTCTGCTGATTCCAATGAGGGGTTTGTTGAATAACAATTGCAATAATTGATAACAATTACCAAAATGTATTGTGGGGCAAGGAGGGTTAACTAGTTTTTCATGCTCCGAACTTTTAGGGATCCTAGACTATTCACTAAATTCACTCTGTGTATCACCTTCCAATGCATCAATGGAAGCACTCACTAGCAATGGTTATTACTTGCATCATGGACCAACTTGGAACCAGTTAAAATAGGGACCAGTAAGTTATCTTTCTCTGTTTGGTACCTAGTCTTGGTTATCCATATCACGTCAATCAATCCACATCCTCTTCCTATTTACTTTTTGTGTTTGACATACCTCCTCTTACCCAAGTGCCATCTGATATTCTACTCTCAACCATCTATTCAAGACATGCAGTTTTTCCAATTCTGCCGTAATCTGAGTCTGTAACTGTTCCAACTCAATACTTCTTCCAAGTGGCCATTTGTTTGTAAGTTTTTGGAGTGGATTTTTGCTCTTCCATCATGGTGTGAAAATATGTGGCCCTCCCAGTCATAGCTTAGTCCATAAAATACACCGATGTTTTAATTCTCGCAAAGACATGTAGCCACGCACACTATGGAACCACAGTTCATTCTGAACAAATTATTTGCCTAATCCTGCCAAGGTCTCCAGCTGTATTGCTCATGGCAGGTACTCATACAGATAATTCATGAATCACTGGACCAGCAAACTCATTCAACACATCATTTAACAATAGGACAAAGTAACTAGGTGACATGTGTTCACACCTTAGACAACTTTGCACATGTGACTTTTACAGTAAGCAGTATTGCAAAATTGATTGACATGGTTTGACCTTTGATGCACAACATCATCAATAATTTTGATAAGTTAATTGTTGGTGGCTCCATAATGCTTCTTATTATATTGTATTTTAGGATACATGCAATAATAGTTTAGACAGATATAAGGAAATTCAAAAAATGATGGGCTCCATGGAAAAAGCTGTATTTGGACAAGTGAAAGACTTAGCTCAGTCTGGTATATTCACTCTCAAGTCATGTGAGGATCATGTTCCGAAAAACATACATGAACTGGTGGAAGTGAAGATCGTGAATCCTGATACTACAAAGAAGCAGTATTCTTTGGATGAACTGAAAGACCTTCAAAGCAAGCTTGCCCTAATCAGAGGTACTATAACAGAAGATGATATCAGTTCAATGGCTGAATTGTTCTGGATAGTGAGTTACTTATATGTGTGAGGTAGAAAAGGATTACTGCAATAAAAATTAATCATTTCATTCTGTGAAACATATTTAGGGTTTGGAATTTACAGTTCGAGGAGCAGACACCTTGCTTGAGCTTTTGTTAGTGGGTCACACTCACTACAGAGTATTCAATTTCAGGTATTCTCTTGGAAAGCCTCTCGGTGTCCATAGTTTCTTACAGTTAAAAGAGCAAGTGGAGAAAATGGAATGCGATCTAGATGAGTGGAAGAGTCATATCGAACAATCCCGTGGCAAATTCTATGAACTCAATTACTTCACAGCCCGTCAGCTCTCACTAATTTGCCAGGTGCTATCATCCCAAAGTCACATGGGTGTCAGTGATAGTTTTCCTGAAAATTGGTTCACTAACCTACTGCAAAGCATCTCACCTATAGTAAGAAGGGAATTTGTTATTGCAATAGTTCGAGATATAATCAAAAAGAAGGAAGGAGAGGATGGTCTAATTCTGGGTCTGCCTACATCACCTCCAGAGAGATCTGATTCTCTTTCAGGATCAGACATTGGTATTAAAGATACTATGTTACCACTGTCACCTATTACACAGGTCGATGAACTCAATGAGTCAGAAAGAGAAATTTTGGAAGAATTGAGAAATGAAGAATATTCTGATGAACTTATTTTGAAAGGAATGTCTCTCAGGGGCAGCGATTTTAATGCTGTATATGACTATTGCATCAATAATAGCCACCTGGATGTACACTCTGAACCACTGCAAAGTGGTATCCCAAGGCCATCCAGAAAAGAATCTGATTCAGGAGGGAATCCGGTGATTGATAGAATCCACGAAGAAGGATTCTCTGTGGAGTTGGCTGTTGAAGCCTATAAGTTGTATGGGGAAGATGTCGATGCTGCACTGGAATACTGCTTGAAAAATGAAGCCAAAGACCTGGTATCTCCTCTTATGATGGAACCGCAAAACATGACCGGTTCCAATATAAGGTATGTATGCTCTATGATTCAAAAGTGTGCATAGTAGTGATAAACTAGAGCATACATTGAAATGCAATCAGTCTCGTTTACGCCGTGTTTTTATCGAGCAGTTTAGTGAGCGCCAGCGTTCATTTGTGTATCAGTATTGCTGGTGCATTGATTGTCTTAAGTGCGGCGATAATTGATAACTTCCTTTCAATTAAGAAAACGGGGTATATCAGTAATGAGGTCTGAAATATACCCCGGTATATCAGGTATATACCGTAGTCGGTGCTTTTGAAGTTAAGTGACAATATCACCAATCGGGATACATATATATATATATATACATACATACAAATGCATTGCGAGACGGCTCACCACGATTAATCGCCTCGCCTAATGGCTTGGCAGTTATGTTTTTAATACTAATCTTTTTTGTAATGACTTCTCAATATTATTTTAACATGTAAATTCTATTCTGTAGCAACCAAATCTCAAAGACATCCTCTGCAATGATGATGTACAATGTTCCTACTACTGATGATGTACCAGAAACAAGCATATGGACCCTTGATGATGTTGGTTTTTTTCTTCAGCAGGTTGCTATTAAGCATGCTGAGGAAGGTAATTAATTGAAAGTACTTTTTAACATTTAATTCACAAACCTTATGTAATGATGGCTCTTTTTTCACAATGTATAGTGGAGTCTTATTTCTGTGAATCGAGAGTTTTTGCTACCACCTGCTTTGACATTGGATCACCGAACCTGATTCTTGTACCCAGAAGTATGTATGTTGAAGGATATTATTACCTATGCCCCATTAATATAATATATTTATGAAAACTTCTACAGAAAATATCTTCCGAGCTATTTTGGGAGTCTACATGTACTCCAAAGAACTTCCATTACCAACAGCAGAAGAAGTTCTGTATTGTCACACAGGAACAACAGCTGAGGATGTGAGAATGTGTTATTTGCTATTCCAATTCCAATATTATAGGGATGACAGCCGTACACCTGCATAGACATCAATTATTGCTCCTTTTTTGTGTATAGGAGATCATTGATAGGAAACAAATGATTGTCTAAATATTGAACTGCCCAATGCTCAAATAAAGTAATTTTCCTTTCTACTGATTACCAGCAAGGGCTTTCGCACTAAATTATACACAGTTGAATTTCCTTTGAATACATTCAATGCCTTTGGTAACTCAGGTTTCCAGCCTACCGAGTTTAAAGGAAGTAATTTTTACGCTGACGTACCTTACATAAAGACGCATCTTATATGATGAGTAAAGAAATGGCAACTGCACAGATGTTGAGGAAGCAATAGCTTTGGTCAGGCAGTTATGACGGGAAGGGTTTAGTGTGTGTTGGTCACAGACAGCTGAAAGCTGTTTGGTGACTGTATAAATAGTTACCAGTATACTTTTGCAGCACCAATGTTTGCTGGAATGGTTCCACTGGTCCCTCTACATAATATCTTGCTGGCCTTGTCTGTAATCTTACCAGCATGCAATAATTTTGGGCACATAAAATGTATAGCAAATCTTGTTCATTGTTTTCACTTGTTGATGATTTTCTTCATATTATTCACAGTAATTAAAAGTTTATTATTTACTGCTCCCAAAACCATATATATATGAACATGTTGCCTCTGGTTATCCCAGCTTTGTCTTAGATGTTTTGGGAATTTACCTTTCAATTATCTATTTCTTTTTTATATTTGCATGTTTTTAAGAATCGCATTCAAATTACATCCAGATTCGTCTGCTTTGGAGAAGAGCTGTCGGTGATCCTGAGAATAAACGTATCTTTTGCCTAGTTTGTGAGCATAACCTTTCGTATAAAGTAGCTAAAGAGGCAGTTCAAGATCTTAGAGAACTAATCCAGGGTCATAAAGGTGTGTAATGATGTTCATTACCTTTGTACATACTACAGTATATTGTGTTAGCTGAATGATTGAGTTGCTTTGACAAGGGCAGTTTTGTATCCCCTTAAGTTCATTGTGAATGTTGGACTAGTTGTTTGAAATGAATACCCATTCTCATCTAGTCATTCTTCCATTAGATTTCAAGCTTGTGGTTATTTGCTGTCAAGAAGATGAAGGAAGTTCTTTGTTGATTGGAGATCTTAGAGAGTACAAACGGAGCACCCCACTTATTCCAAGAAAAGAAAGGATAGTGGATTACCTTCAGACTCACTTTGTTATGAGGTCTGAAGAAGGTTGTGAGTCCGCAGGATCAAAGGTTGATCCCAATGGGTGAGAATGTACATCTATAATAGTGTATTTCTTTATTATTAGAAACTTTTCATTATTCATTTCATTATCAGTGACATAAACATTTTGTTAGACCGAGCTACACCTACTGACTTGTTTGTGTTGATGTATTTGATACCAAGACTCATTTGGCTGGAAGTATCTGCATATCACTGTAGGTATATTTCAATTATTCTTTAGCTCATATCTGAGGGTTGTCACTTCTGGCCGTGCTGGTATGGGAAAGTCGTTATACATCAGAAGGCTGGTTGAAACATTCCAAGAAAGCTCTGAAGATATTGGTGATCCGCTTCGTGTAATTACCTTACATGGTCCTGATATTAACAATGATAGTTGTCAAAGTACTCAGCACAGTAAAGGATAGTGG
This sequence comes from Chondrilla cf. caribensis, assembly GCA_964020155.1. Classification (NCBI taxonomy): domain Eukaryota; kingdom Metazoa; phylum Porifera; class Demospongiae; order Chondrillida; family Chondrillidae; genus Chondrilla; species Chondrilla cf. caribensis. The sequence goes on along the minus strand of OZ026556.1, from coordinate 2,466,082 downwards.
TTCTTCCTCTTTGATGTACCATTTGGACATCTCAGAAAGGGTAAGTGGTTGTGTGTCTCAATGCTAAGGAGTTTCACTTCCTCTATTTTACCATTGACTTGCTATGTGATCTGGGGCAGTAAGTTTCAGTAAATATCAAAGAAGATTGACAGCCCTGGTTTGTAATTAAAAGGTCCAATGTAAAGTACTGTAAAGTTGAACTGACTCTCTCACCAGCAGTATCTGCAAACATCTGATTAATGATCAGCTATATCCCAGTATACAGACTAAATAAAGTTCTTTCAATCTATTCTCCACCCCTAAATTATTATATACATTATTGAAGTACAGATGTTGGTACATAACTTGAAATATATGGGATAAGAACAGATGCATGGGTATTCAATTATATAATTATATTCAGTTTTCTCCAGAAGTGGAATAAAATTACTAAATAAGAAGATTACTTTCAGCATTATATCTCTTGCTAATTATTGTACTCTATGTTTGTACACTGTCAGGTGATTGAGGATATTGGAGCTCCACTTTTCAATATGTTCATTCTCTGTGCAATGCAAGACAGTGAAGGAAATGTGTGGAGATGTCACAAAAGGAATTTCTATGCTATTGAAATAACTATTTTCCTGCAAGGGGACAACAACCAGCACAGTGTAAGCTACATGTACTATCTTGTGTCATGAGGCACTGCGGCACTGCTTGCTTATGCTGATGTATTGCTGATAGATAAAAGGAAATTGGTCTGATTAGTTAGCAAAAAGGTGCTGCATAGTTAACTTGATTGCAAGTGTGTTGTATTGCAAGTGTACTATAGAGTCTATACCTTCCTACTGTAACACAATAGTCGAATATTTTAAAATTTAATGTGTATAATTATTCTTATTCTTTGTATGCTGAAATGTACATCATTGGAGATATGCGCAAGTAGCCCCTTTTACATTAAAGTAATCTTGAAGCGAATCTGTTAAAACATCTTGTACCGGAAGTGGCTATCAGAAGTGCTCTCTGTGTACCTTAAGAATTATTACCTGATCCTGCCACGATGTGATAATTCTTTTTGCGTTATACCGATTTTATTTTCAACTTTGTTGAATTACAAGTTGTATTTATTTCACTCTCCAAATGCTACTGATTACTAAAATCAAGAGGAGCGAGCAATATACGGTAAATTCGCAGACTGTTTGAACCATAAAGGCGAACATCACTCCATGAAAATTTGTCCCATTTACTGGCTAGCCTGTGTGTACTACGGTCTAGAAAACCAGCACCTTGTACTTTTACTGTCATCTAGTGTGCCCATACGGATTATTGGGCAGCTCTTTTGTGTTCTTGTTCAGATGGTGTTTTCTCATCACCATTTGAAACATGGTTGCAGGCCCTCTTTCTTCAAATAAATCTCATCGGTTTCCCTTTGCTTCACTGATACAGTACAAGTAAGCCTTGAACGTCTATCCAGCCGCTGTCACCACGTAGAGCTTTAAATATTACAACATTTCACCGGAAATGGAGAGTTTTGCATTATCTTCGTACTGCACCAGTCTTTTTCGGATAATCAGTGGTATGATCATTCACGAACAATCCATGCAAGGATTGATTTACAATTGAACCATGCAAGTTAAAGCTTTTCTTAAGATATAGGAACTCTTTTGCTGCATTTGCCGAGATTTCTATTTCTGACCACAAAGTTTATTTGGTGAATTATATATATAAGTGTATCACTGAATTTCATATAGTGGGACCCCTGTAATCAGGACACCTTGGGTCAGTCTTTTCGTGTCCTGATTATAGGGGTGTCCTTATTTCAGGGATTATGTACTTAGGATTGAAATTAATGGACATAATGAACTATAGATGGGGCGTAATTTGGCGGACATATTGGGCGGCAAAGGAAATTTATCTAGTTTTAAGAGTTCTAGAGTCTTCATCGTCAAACTAAACCTCGAATTTCTTAGAGACATGAGCTAATACGGTACAATCCAAATCATCTGCATAACAAATACTTCCTAACGTCACATTTTGACCTCGTCAGGACCAAAGGTATTGGTAGACAAACTTGAGAAAATGTTACAGCCTGAGAAACTTTGATTTGTCCGCTATATTGTGTATAGTTTAAAATTGATTTGTATACACTAGTTCATATTTTCCCCGTTCATTTTATGGAATAACGAAAGTTCGGTTTTCAGGGGGCATTTTACATACAGTACAATACGGAAAAGTTGGTTTCAAGATTATGCGTCTGTTCTTGCATGGTCCATACATTGATGTAACATGTAGGCCCATTACTATACAAGACAAGAGCATTTAGGCAATTAAAAAGTGCCTACGAAACTAGGGTACCTATGGCGTAGGATACATAGAAGCCCCTCCCATGCAGGGTGCATACGGCGTAAGGTACAAGATGTGTTAAAGCACTTCTGTAACTGGATTAACTAAAGTGGTTTGATGTGTTTACACATAATATTGTGAACAGTCAATTTTGAAGGCAATTTACACTCTGACAAATGTGAATGCTTCAAATCAGTTTCTGAAAATTTTCTTCCAAATATTGGATTTTCAGTTTAAAGGAGCCAAAAATACTAACAATTGTCTCCTTTTGCTTATGTTACTAGTCATTCAATGTAGTTGAAGGGTTAGCTGACAGCTGAGTACCCATTATCTCTGGCCATTCAGACTTTCAAATTATCCTAAGAAAGTGTGTACCCTAAAATTGCTTCAACACCACTAAAGCAGAAGCTGAATATGTGAAAGGATATATAGTTAGGTGCCCTAAGTATGGACACCAAGTACTGTAATCCTTTCCATTCATTCAAAACTGTAAAGTGTTTGGATGTTTTGTAGAATGATTAACAGTTTGATACCGAAGTTGATCCAGAAAACGGTTAGTGAAATGTAATCGCTATATCCATATTAAAGTGCTCGAGATTGAAAAGTGTCTGGAATTAGGGTACCTTACCAGATGCATGTATTCCCAAGAACACAGAAAAGAACACCAAATGATCATGAGCCATTAATTTCTCCAATGTTCCCGCAATAACTAGATATTATACATAACAACAGCTATAAAATTTACATACCTACATACCATGTGGCAACAATTTGCTGAAGTTTGTAATCTGATCAATAACAAATGCTATTTACATATAATGGGTTATGATAACTAGGGCCCTTAGAGACATTTATATCCCAATGTATCGAATTTGCACTATTGTTGTGCCACTTCAGATTTATAGTGTTTATATTGTTGACAATTTTCCAGGCTGAAAACTGCTCAGTGGACCTTCTGAAGTTATTGCCAACAGCTATCTGTCTCAGTCCTAAAGAATGTATTGGAAACAGTAAGTATTCACAAAATGAATGCAGTATTTGTGCTAAACAAGCTTGCTAAATCATATAACTTTGATTAGCTTACCTCGTCACTGTTTACTTCATCTTGAGGAGTCCCATGTTATTTGAAGAATTTTTAAAAGAATTCTAATAGTCTATTTGTCACTTTGTCTTTGTCATCTATCTCCAACAGCATTATACTGAGAATTGATTGCATTGCATATGATGTACATACAGTAAAAACAATTATTTAGACTATATACCTAATTACTAACAATCAAGTAATGTATAAAGTAATATATCTTATTATTCCAGGACAGATGAAGCAATCCGGAACATTGATCCCTATGGATGAGACATTGCGAATTAGTTCCCCATACCAACGTGCGTTTCAGTATCTGTGTAGATACTCCTCCAAACAGTCAGTAAATGACTTCACATACATTGATGGTAGATCGGAAGGCACTTACAGAGAATGGATAGAGGTGATGATAAGGTAAGCTAATTAGCATTTGTGTATCCAGTACTGCACTCGTCCTATCTTATATACCATAATATATTGGCAGCTTGAAAACTTTACGATTTCAACCTGAAATAAGTTTGAAATTTGAACAAACTTATGTTTGGGAATTTTACTGGCATAAACCACTGTATCATCAAAGCATGGAGGTACACAGCTATTAGCCTGACTTATATGCCATAGGTCGATAGAACATTTCCTTTAAGTACTTGTACAGAGCACTTGGAAGCTCTAGAAAGGCCTGTAGCTATGTCCCAGTTACACTTGTGGGCTAAAGTGCTTTACTTAAAAATTGGTTTTAAACTGTTTTCAAACCACTGTGATATGTGGTTTACGTGAATTGATTATGAAAATCACCTTAGTACATTTACACACTCATAATGTTGTTGTATCTTGTCGTTTCGTTTAGGAATTATTGGTTAACAAACTTAATGAATGATTATAGTCAATCAATCAAAGAGTCACTAACTGGCTAACTAAATAACTTCAACTGAAAACAGCTTGCATGCAAGCACAATCTACAAGTTTTTAAATGTTTGACGCAATTCAACCTGCTCAACAAAGAAAGGAGAAAAGGGAGAAAAACCGGCAGCCGAGGGACTCGAACCCAGGGTGTCTGGCTGAAGCCGCCATAGCCACTGAGCTACTTGAGCCACTACAGCAACCAGTCCCTCCCAATTCTCCTTTATACTGCCCTGGTGGTACTGCCGACTGCAGTCGCACACCAGGGATACCACACAATTGTGTGGGTTTAATCTGGGGGTTATTTACAAATTTTAATTATCTTCAATTCTATACATCTAAACTAATCAATTTGATCACATCATGAAATTTAACGTTCAATTCTAGATAATTTAGCATTAGAATTGCATCAAACATTTACAACCATCACACGCCTGCTGAATTATCTAGAATTGAACGTTAAATTTCATGATGTGATCAAATTGATTAGTTTAGATGTATAGAATTGAAGATAATTAAAATTTGTAAATAATCTACAAGCTTAAATAGAACAAAAGAACAATGATCTCAGGCAGAAAGTTCTAGGCTACAATGAAACTTAAACAATTAAACTTGCTAACAGATGATAGACTTAACACTTAACGTACTAGACACATGATAGATTTAAGTAGAGACTGTGAATACATACAAGATAAGTAATAAGTCAAATGGAAGTTAATAAGGATATTGCATATGTTTAACTGGTTTGAACATAAAGACATTCGAACAGTATTATGTGTTATTTAAATCTGTTTTTACTAATTTCTTGAGAAGTTCATTCTCCCTAACTCTACCTTTGTGGTTATTAGATCTTTCAGCATGCCTGATCCCACCTGGCTGGAACTTAGTCACTTTGTGGCATTTTTGAATACTCAACTGAATGCCTGTGAGAAGTCTATCTACACTGACCCTTTGTATGTGGATGATGCCAATATGAATGTCCTTGGTTTTAAGAGCTTTGTTGCAATGTTCATGATCAAAATGTCTGTGGTAAGTACATACAATACCAAGCATATTGTCGGTATTATTTATCAGTGGGAAGATGAATTTCTTGACATTTTTGCTTTCATTTTCAACAGTAGGGTAGGCCATACATACTATTGATAACAGAGATCACTCAATTGGTTCTTTCAAATCAGCAATAGAGAATTACAGTAACTTCTTTTGAAGACCCGCCTTGCATTCCCTTGGTTAACAGGATACATACCTACACAGTGTGAATCTATACTGTAATATTTTATGATGTATATGAGACCTGTTAATATTGTTCATATAAGAAAGAGGGTGATAGTTAATTAAAGTTTGGCATGTTACTATATTGCTTTATATCTGTAAGAAAGAACAAAAACACAACAGAACAGAATAGAAGTAATTAATGGAAGAAACCAAATTATTTATTTATTTATAAATGATGTCAAGATGGCTTCCCATCAATATGTATATTAATTACCTTGATTCGTATCTTAACCTAATTCTACAACGTTAATATTATATATGATCAGCTGTCCATGTTGACCTTGAAAGTCACCTTGCTGGAAAATACACATGAATAGTGAAAGGAAAAGTGCATTTGTTGGAATATTATGTGATGATGTAATCTATGTATGATTATTGATTAGAGTTCATTTTACCTATTAAAAAAATGATCAAAAATGAACAGCCTGTTCAGGCTTTGTATGCATGAAAGGCTGCATATGTAAACCACCTGTTGTATACTACAGTAGTTAATTTGTCTTAAGTCAGGTGTTTATAGTGACTATGACTAATTTTTTCCAGGATTTCACTGTTCCTTCTTTGCAATCTGAATTTGGAAAACAGCAGCATGCTAGGGAGGAAAAAAATGATGATTTGAGGGGATATGAAATTGTTCAAAGACGAGCATGGGAAGAAAAGTAAGTATGATGTATCTTACATTTCTATTGGTCAAAATGGTATGACACATCTCAGTAATATGGTGTCCAGTGCCTGAAGCGGAAGTGAGCCTGGGAGTGAGTGACTCAAACAAAGACCAGTAGTGCATAAATGGTTGCTCATATGATCTGAATGATAGCCTCATTGTCTGCATTATGGAATAGGCTTTCAAACAATACCAAAAACGGCCAATGAAAATATATATTATATATAATGATATATGTCATCAAACTCAAAACATTGCTGCACATATCCAAGGATAGACAAGGCATTGCCGCTTTGAACAGTACAGTACGAGCCAATCTCATGGGGAAATTTGAAGTTTTTAGCTCCCAAAGACCTGGATGATTGGTAACTATCCTGCTTCTAGTTCTAAAGCAGTTATCGGAAATTTCAAATTTCCTCCCGTACAAAAATTGAATTGCTGTTAATTGTACTCTATCTAATTGGTTACTATCTTTTCCCATTAATCCCCGATCGATACTTCACACCCATACATCATATATACTTGGCACAACCAGACTCTTGAATAGCTTGGAAAATGACTTCCATCCAATCTGTCAAATTTGTCTTTTCATTCTAAATACCCCATAAAGATGTCTTCCTTCCCTTATTCATAACTTCATGCATTGATCATTTAGTGCTACCCCGAGATATTAGTAGGATTGAGTTGTCTTGATTACTGTTTCTTCAATTTGAGTACGCATGTGGTTTGTTTTGTCCTTTTCTATCTATAATACTATTAAATATTATATATTTTACATATAACATACAATAATAATAAAATGTAAAATCAAACACTACAACACCCTAGGACAGATACAGCATTTTTTTGGATGCACACACTGATTTGTCAACATCACTTTTAATAGGACAATGGGTCACTTGAAATGAAATTTTATGTATATATATATATATATATATATATATATATATATATATATATAATGTGACATGAACGCTAAAAATTACATTATAATCTCAAATATTTAGCTACAGTGATGTATATAGTGAGGTTATACTTGTTTTTTATGTTTTCATTTGGTTTGTAAAATTATAACCAAGATATTTCAAGTCATAAAAATGAAAAGTAAATGGTTGCTTATAAACAAAATTGCTGAAGTTTGTTGTGCAAATTCCTGCTATATGGTACATTGGCGATTATGTGCAGTATTTAGTATTATAATTACATTCTCTTGTACTCATGATCAGTTTGTATAGCATGTACATACGATGTATGTGCTTTAAATTTAATTTGTATTTTTACTTGTACACTTCCTTAGTGTTCACCCTTACATCTTCTTCAATCGTGACACCAATTCAAAACATGTAGAGTATGATGAGGCAGAAGAGCAAAACGGAGAAGTTCAGGAAGAGAGTTATAATTCTATGACATTTGTTGGGTTCAACCTTCAACAAGAAGGAAGGACAGTTCATCTTGTTGATATAGATCATGAAATAATAACCGAGAATGTTATGACTGATGGTCTGTACCGTTGGCTACGTGATAGTGGTGTGAAAGTTAGACAGGATCCAAAGACGTGGACAAAGTACGTTCATTAGTAGTGTATGACTTCTTATTGTCTCTGTGTACATCACCTTTAGGGAGATACACAGGGAATAAATTCTTAGTATGGGGTACCAAAGATGAAGCCCGAGGTGTTTTTCTGCTGGTCTCTTTTATGTTGTCACCAATCAGGATACATATAGCAGTGTATCCTGATTGGCTTGTCAATCTGACCCTACAAATACCTTGCACTCACATGTACATGCTTAGTCTAAAACAAGCTACAAGCATCCGCCTTTCAAGGTTTAAATGACCTTATATGAAATTTACTGCAGTGACCACATGAGTAATGATTCCAGACATGCAACTCATGTTTGTACTGTGTGGTAGACAATTAATATTGGTTATATCCTGTCTGTAGCATAAACAAAAGTGTTGACTGTACTAATTACCTCCAGTTTTGCCCTTGGTAATTAAAAGCACTCTGCTGCAGCATACCAGGGCGGGATACAACTAACTTTTGTTCTGGAGTAGACATTTTTTACAGAGTATAATAGCTAGTTCAAACAAAACATTATAATACTATGTACTAAGTAGAAAATGTCTACTGATTACATCAGTTATCATCACATTTTGTTCCACCTATCAAGTGTCCACACATTAGGATACAAGTGTCATATATGTTCTATACATAAGTTTGAGTTGTTACAGTAGGTCAAAATGGAGTTGTAAAGCACGTGGTCTTATTGGAGCACGGGTGAATCAGACCTGCATGAAGCAATAATGTATCCACATTCATATGTATGAATTGTTACCATGTATGTGCACTAGTTATCTCTTGATGATTTTCCTCAGGTTGGACATTCTGAAGATTCTTTCCCGTGTATTGGAGAACAAACTCAAGTTCAATCCTGATGAGAATGATTTTTACTTTAGAACAATTGACCCTGACACTTCCTATGCGCTAACATATGACAACCTGGTTAAAATGTTGGCCATTCAAATGAGATTCAGGTTGTATATAAATTCAGCATATTTTGAAATTTTAACAATGTTTATACAAATGTATATCATATATGTAGGTGTGGAATTCCTGTTGTGATTATGGGGGAAACTGGATGTGGCAAGACTAGGCTGATTAGGTACATGTGTGAACTGCAATCCCAGTTAGCAGTGGAACCAGACAGGTTGAATGCCACTCCACCAGGTCAAACCTTCTTCATTATGAAAGTACGTTAACTTAGTAGTATTTATGTTCTTATATTTTTTATTTGCTTTTACCATCATGCTGACCACACATTTTATGTAGGTACATGGTGGTATAACAGAAGATGATATCGTGACATTTGTGGAAACTGTTCAAAGAGATGCTCGAGTGAACCAGAAGAATGGTTTCAGCACTGTTGTGTTCTTTGATGAAGCCAACACAACAGATGCTATTGGGCTGATCAAAGAGATCATGTGTGACAAGAGAATGAGAGGACAACCAATCACAGAGGACATTAAGTTCATTGCTGCTTGCAATCCTTACAGAAAGTGAGGATGCCAGTTGTGAAACCAACAAAAACAAACCGATACTGCATTGACTTCAAAACCATGGAATATGTGGTAATGTTCCACTTTGATATTTATAGGCACTCTGATGAAATGATTCGAAGATTAGAATCAGCAGGACTAGGTTTCTTCATCAAGATCCATGAAACAAAGCAGAAACTTGGTGTGTTCACCTAAACTATTGTGTACATAAGCAAGGGCATCATAATCAGCTTTACCAAATTTTCCTTATGTCAGAAATATATATCCCAACATTCATATTTGAACCTGGTTTAAATCTTGTATTGATTAATGGATTTTAGCAGGCCTAGGTGCAACTTGCAAATTGAATTATTCTCTCTCTCTCTCTCTCTCTCTCTCTCTCTCTCTCTCTCTCTCTCTCTCTCTCTCTCTCTCTCTCTCTCTCTCTCTCTCTCTCTCTCTCTCTCTCTCTCTCTCTCTCTCTCTTTTTTTTTTTTTTCATGTCACCAATCATTATTCAAAAAAAAAAAATAAATGGGATGGTACAGTAGAGATAAGTAATGGTGTGACATGGGGGAGCACTTAACACTGACTAAATGTTCAGAAGAAGAACATGCACAGTATGGTTAAGACACTCTAGAATAAAATAAAATGAAAATTAAAAAAAAGAGAAAAATATAGATAAAATTAAGAACAGATTAAAATGAATGAATAAAATAAAATACAATGTCAGTCCTGGATCCAATTCCTCTTACACCAGATGTCATAGGACGCCAGGACAACATGGCGAATGACGTCAGTCTCGAACGTAGACTTTTGACTGGCTCTGGCATTCAGCAGTTTATACAGTTGTTGGAAGCCCTCCATTTCAATAAATCCTCTTGAGCCAACCTCCAAGGTTATGATTGTGGTGTGGCGGGAGGCTGAACAGGCAGCTCTGAGTCCTTCGTACTTTTGGTTTTTCCTCTCTGCTGCATGAGACATATTAGTCTCAAAGGGCACAGTCAGCTCTACTAGATGGATAGTAGAGGGAGACCAAATCACGATGTCAGGACGCTGATTGGTTGTGGCAATGTCCTGAGGGAAGCTGTACTGGCCCGGGAGGTCAACAGTGATTTGATACCCATCAAGCAGATGCTGTTGGCAGAAGTTGTGGATCACATTGAGGACATCGTCGTGTCTGGTATTGTACCTCCTCAACTCAAGGGCCTTCTGACAGGAGTTAAGGATGTGAGCCAGTGACTGGTCACAGCCACAAAGCTGGCAGTTTGGTGAGGACAGCTTCTTCCACTTGAAGAGGTTGTGGTTGTGTGGGAGTGTATCCGTCACCGCATTGAGAGCGAACTTGAAGGTCCACTCTGGGAGGTTGGAGATGGCTGTAGACCAGTTCTGAGCTGCGTGGCCCTCAAACTTCCGCACAGTGAGCCCTTGCACGGGTAGGCTGGAGGTGTGAGCTAGCCTGGCTGCAGTGTCTTCTGCCTGTATCTTGGTCTTTACACGGGAGAGTACAGTCTTCTTGGAGGCACCAGGGTCCTCCTTCATCACTTCCACTACCTCCTGGTGGGGCCGGAACAGGGAACGTTGAAGGTTGACCTCGCGCTGGGTATCTTGGCTGGCAATAGCTCTAATGGTGGCATCTCTAGAATACATGTGGGATCCAGCTTTGGCGGCATGGATCCTTTTGTACACTGTAACCAGATGTGGTAGATCGAAGCCACCATTGGATTTTGGGAGAAACAGGCGGTTGGGGTCGGCTGACTTTGCAAGGCCACACCATCTCTTCAGAAATCTTGTGGCTAGAGGCTGAAGCTTAGTTTGGAGCCAAGTTGGAGAGTACTCGTTGATTGAGAGGTCCCATGTGAGTCTTGGGCAGATGCCAACCTTGAAAAGCAACAGTTTCTGTTGTCTAGAGATGAGGGTAGCATCAACTTTCTTCATCATGGAACTCAGCTTTTCCAGGAGGCTTTCTCTTGCACTGGAGTTGACGGAATGGATGTTGACTGGGGCACCAAGGAAGGTGAAGGTGCTATCCCCAATGTATGGGATGGCTTGTCCATTCAGCATTAGCTTGGGGTCATAGGGCTTGCCAGTGGAGCTCTGTATAGCCAGGCACACGCACTTGGGGACGTTGGCTGTCATTCCAGACCAGGTCAACCAGGCCTCGGTGGTGGAGAGGAGAGTCCGACAAGAGGATGGACCGTTAGACAGCAGAGAGGTGTCATCTGCATACTGCAGCAAGTTGGAGTGGGTGGAAGTAGCGTCCAACTTGTAGCCGAGTGCTGAGTGCTGCTTGGTGATGGTGTCCACAAGGGTATTCATAACAGTGTTAAAAACTAACACTGACAGGGGGTCACCCTGGAAGACGCCAATCTGTAGGTGGATGGGAGCAGTCTGCCAAGACTTAGTGGAAATAATGCCAACCAGGCCCTGGTACAAGCTAGAGATCATGTCCAGCATCTCTGGAGGGGCGTGATAGTGCCTGAAAGAGTACTGGATGAGGTTGTGGTGGACACTTCCAAAGGCATTGGTGAGGTCCAGCCAGCACACACACAGGGATTTGTGCTTCTTGCGAGCCTCGCCAAGCATAGATAGGAGCTTGAGGTGGTGTTCAGTGCAGCCGGGCACCCCATCAATAAAGGCCTTCTGTACGGTGGTGTTGAGGTAGTGGTTGTCTCTCATGTGGTTCATCCAGCGTTGTTTCAAAAGATTAGTGAAGACCTTGCCAATACAGGATGTCAGGGCTATAGGGCGAAAGTTCTTGGGTGATTTGGGGTCTTCCTCAGCCTTCTTTTTCCCCAGAAGTCTCAACACCCCTCTCTCTCTCTCTCTCTCTCTCTCTCTCTCTCTCTCTCTCTCTCTCTCTCTCTCTCTCTCTCTCTCTCTCTCTCTCTCTCTCTCTCTCTCTCTCTCTCTCTCTCTCTCTCTCTCTCTCTCTCTCTCTCTCTCTCTCTCTCTCTCTCTCTCTCTCTCTCTCTCTCTCTCTCTCTCTCTCTCTCTCTCTCTCTCTCTCTCTCTCTCTCTCTCTCTCTCTCTCTCTCTCTCTCTCTCTCTCTCTCTCTCTCTCTCTCTCTCTCTCTCTCTCTCTCTCTCTCTCTCTCTCTCTCTCTCTCTCTCTCTCTCTCTCTCTCTCTCTCTCCTCCCTCTCCTCCCTCTCGCTCTTTCCCTCTCTCTCCCCCTCCCTCAACCACTGTACAGGTACCACTCCTCTACGTCACTTGGTGTATCGTGTACTTGAGCTTCCAGCTAGTATGAAGCCATTGGTATATGACTATGGTGGTCTGAATGCTGATACAGAAGAAGTGTATATTAGACGAATTGTGGATAATCATGTGAGCAATGATTATACAATTTATATGGAGTAGTACAATGAACTTCTAGTTCATTGTATGGAAATTTACTTGCTTTGAGAATTAGGAATTCAAAAATCATCATTATGCTGTTTAATAATTTGTGCATATAGCTGTAAGGCAAAGGTCATGTTATGAATACAGTAGGAATTTGCCTTTTTTACATTTTAAAATCAACTTTATCTAAAAATGATTGCTGGCATTTGAATTTAATATACATAATTAATTGAACTCATTACTAAATTCTCAGGTAATGAATAATGATGCTTTGAAGGACGTTGCAGGTTTATCTGAGGCGATCACTTCCATTCTCTCCTGGTGTCAAAGGCATATGAGAGATAGAAAGGTTGCTTATATACATATACCAATTTATTATCTGTTTATAAAAGTGTATGTACATGTATTATGTGCATGTGTGTGCATGTGCACATGTAAGTGTATAGTGAATATATGTGTGTGAGTAAGTGGGGAAGTACTAGTTACTAGATGTTCTCCGTGTAGTAAACAAAGCAATTCGGCACAGAGGGTGTGTAGTAAGTGGACTTATCGTATAATAACTGCCTAGAATATGCATAGTGCGTTTGAATTCAAGTGCTATTTCTCCCTCTCGCTTCAGTAATTCTGGTACTTTTGTTTCACTTTCACAAAATGGCCTAGCATGAGCATTTGCAGCCTTCCAGTAGTAAGGATAACCAGCCACTATTGAATAAGCGATTTGATCTTGATGTGAACAATGATGATTTCAGAAAACAGTTCGTGAGAGAATTTTCTTTGTAACAAAATGGACCAAAATTAGGAAGTGGCTGGGATCAGGGCACCTCATGATAAAAACAAAATGAAGCAAATCAAGAAAATTAAGAAAGTTATACACCAGTACTATATTATTGATAGTGACCTAGTTTGAAAGTGTTCATTGATGTGATAATTGTGTGGTTATGTTGCTAGGTGGTAATGAGGTGTTAGGGGGCACTCACAGGTTACTACAGTGTTGGTGAACTGTTTACCAACACACTGGGTGTCTATGATGCATGACGTCATCAGACGATGTATGTAATTGTTGCCCTATTTGGTTTGTGTGAGGGATCTTCATGTGCTATAGCTTCCTTGTTATATCTCACTTTATATTGTGAATATGATGATTTTGCTGATTCCACTTTGCCTATGTAGGACGAATGTAGCTATGTCAGCCTCCGTGACATTGAACGCTGTCTAATTGTTTTCGAGTGGTTTCACCAAATGTATGATGTTTTCAGGAATGAATTAGGCAGCAAGCTGGATTGCCTTGGACCTGACCATCAGGTTTAAATTTTGATTATTGTTATGCTTAACTTGCCTTTAAAGCGTCAGCAATATTTTTCACAATTCTACAGGAAAAGTTATCTATACCCTGTACAATGGCAATGATTCTATCTTTGGCTGTATGTTACTACACCAGGCTGATTGATAGAAAAGAATTTGAGGATGGAATTGTGAAGTCTTTCAAGCCTCCACTTGTCTTGGTAGACGGGACCAAGACCTTTGTTGATACTATTTATTGGTATGGTTTACAGTTATATAGATTATATTGACCAAGGTCAGGTATATCATTCTGCATGAGTTGAAATAATTTTATCTTAATGTACAGGTGTCAGGAAGCATTTTTGTCCAACATGGAACTGGGTCAAAACATTGCACATAATCAAGCTCTAAGAGAAAATGTGTTCATGATGACTGTTTGTGTAGAACTCAGAATACCTTTGTTTGTGGTTGGTAAGCCAGGTAGCTCAAAGTCTTTGGCTAAATCTGTTGTGGCTGAGTCTATGAAGGGACAGACGTCTAAAAGCCAATTACTAAAGAAATTCAAGTCTGTGAGTCCACTAATTCATATAAGTACTAATTATCACACATGTACATGTAGGAATATATGCATACATTTTTGAAGGTTGAATGTATCACACTATCATCTTATAATTCACGTTGCAATTTGTAGCTGTATTTTCAGTCTCTCTGCACTCACATTCTTATTTGATGCATTGGTAGGTTCGGCTGCTGTCATATCAATGTAGTCAGTTGTCCACTCCCAAGAGTATCATTGATGTGTTTGATAGTGCTAAAGCCTTCCAAAGGGACATGGATTGTGCAAGAGATGTTGCAGTTGTAGTCCTTGATGAAGTTGGTTTGGCAGAGGATTCACCAAGCTTGCCCCTCAAAGCTCTTCATCCACTTCTGGAGGATGGAACTGATGGATCAGATCCAAGAAAGAACCAGGTGCATACTATGTACATAATATACTATCCACATTATATTTGTTGTTTGTGTGAATGTTATCAATCACATACGTGTGGCTAAAAATCACCTGCAGACAGGTCAGAGTTAATAAGGACATTAAGATATGAATTTTTGCTTTACATGTGACGTGTAACATACAGGAAAGTCATGTGCGCAACCGCAAACCACAAGTCACATGTTCAGGTCACATGTTTCAAACCTGCAGACCACCTTTTACAAGTAGACAATCTCTGCTTGAGTTTAGTTGGCAATTAAATAGCACTGTGTTCCAATGTTTGTCAAGTTCTGAAAAGGGGGCCAAGTAAAACGGGTTGTTGTCTGCCATCTCATTTTTGGGTGATTGCTATTTCCTAACCGAATCTTACAAATTAATTTTAAAAAGGTTACACGTTAGCAGACCTTACGCACATTTCACCTTAAACATGCATGAACGTGTATTTTTGGCCACAGTTACACGTTAGGCATTGCATGTACTAAAAATCTAAATGTCTAATAACAATCATAGTATGTATATACTACATATGTTTCAAGGTTGTGAAAAGAGAAGAGAGAGTTGCCTTCATTGGTATATCAAATTGGGCACTTGACCCAGCCAAAATGAATCGAGGGATAATGGTCAGAAGGGGAGACCCTGATGTGGATGAGCTAGTGAATAGTGCAAGGTAAGAAACTATGTATGTACTACTGTAATATACATATATGCACTCTCTTTCAGAGGATAGTTACTGTGACAGTCACAAAGTTAGCGTGATGGGTCTTTACTTTCGCAGATTAATTCTTTTTATGGTATTGGCAGCCATTGTAAGTAAATGGCACAGATAATTATATAGCAGTAGACTAAGTGTCTAAAATTTCTCAGGACAGTATTTTTCAGGGATAATAGTAATAGTAGTACACCTCTGTTGACCTCATGATGTAAGTGTGTGATGTATAACATTTCAAAATCTCTAACTATTCATTATAATTGTAGAGGAATATGCTCTAATAATGAAGCCAATCCTGTTCGACAGTTCTTGGAACCAATGCTTAAGGATTTGGCTATTTGTTACTTGACTATCATCAAGAAACAAGTTGGACAGAGAAAGGAGTTCTTTGGCCTGAGAGACTTTTATAGGTATGTTACAGAGTGTTCGCATATGTACGTATCTCGTAGTGTATGTGAACAGGTACAGATACTGTCCTCCTGTTTTTTCGTCAGTATATTTTACTCAAGATTAATGCACAAGCTAATGAAAAATGCCAAAAATATCAATCTCCCATTTCCATTGAACAATCTAGCTATACCTACAATTAATGATATTCTGCCTGATGTACATGTCCCACAGGATGCTATCAACACTAACTGATGTTTTGACTTCAAGGTGGATACAATTATTATAACTGTTTGCACATCAATGGCAGTGATCAACCATGGCAAGAAATAAATTATATCGCAAATTCAATGTAATTCACTAGCCAAATAATTTTTACACCAAACGTTTCGACAGCTGACTGCTGTCTTCTTCAGTGGTATGGAATACAGGGTGTGAGTGCGTCTTTTATGCGTGTGGTGACAGGTGATGATAAGATGACGTGTGAATAATAATAAGGCGGGTGGTGAAATGATGTAAGAATAATAATAAGTACTGGGGGACTAAAATAGTTGTTGGTATGTGGTGGGTAATGTTCCGAGTTCTCTGTTTAATGTGTGTGGTTCTTTCTGGATCATCCATGATGCCAGAAACTGGGTTGTAAACCTTTCCTCAAAATCCCTTACCCAGCCCCAACAATCAGTCCTCGCAAAAGGCCTTAATTTTGCTGTAGCCCCAAAGAAAATCCCCACTCCAAAGATTGTAGCCTCTGTAGAAGATGCCCTAAGGCGAACCAACCTCCCTAAAGACACAGTAGATAAAGCCCGCTCCCAGGTCATAGGTGCCCTTAATAAAGCTAAGAAAACAACCACTAACCTCTACCCGGAAGAAACCAAAGCCCTAAGCCAGTTACAGAAAGATACCAGTCTCATGATACTCCCTGCCGATAAAGGCCGTGCCACTGTAGTTATGGATAAAGAGTCTTACGACAATAAAGTAACGAGCATGTTGTCAGATACCGCCACCTATAAACCACTCCCCAAAGACCCTACCCCTTCACTCCAGAGAAAGATGAACTCCATCCTTTTAGACCTACACAGATCAGGCCACCTCTCTAAATCCCAGTATAACAAACTACGTAGCTCAGCTGGTCACATACCCTTACTCTATGCCCTACCCAAGATTCACAAACCAGAAGTCCCCCTTAGGCCTATAGTCTCCTTCGTAACATCTCCCACATATGCCCTCTCCAAACACCTAGTTGACATCCTGTCCCCTTTAGTAGGTAAAACAGAACACCATGTCCGTAATTCCTTTGATTTTGCCAAATTTATCACCTCACAGAAAGTAGAAGTAGATGAACTCCTCGTGTCCTTTGATGTTGTATCCCTTTTTACAAAGATACCGACCCAGTTAGCCACCAAAGTAGCCCGTCAGCGTCTCCAAGATGACACCAGCCTATCCAACCGAACCTCTTTGACCCCTAATGAAATAGTGTCCCTTCTAGAACTATGCCTAGATGCCACCTTTTTCGCTTTCCGTGAAACATTCTACCAACAAATCCATGGCACCGCAATGGGATCCCCAGTGTCAGTCGTAGTTGCAGACCTAGTAATGGAGGATATAGAATCTAGAGCCCTTGCCACTTACCCCTGTCCACCTAAGTTCTGGAAGCGTTATGTAGATGATACCTTTTGTGTCCTCAAAACTCAAGAAGTAGATAAGTTCCACCACCACATCAATTCCATAGAAGAGACAATACAATTTACAATAGAGAAAGAATCCGAATCAAAACTAGCCTTTTTAGATGTACTTGTTTCCCATAGCCCTGATAAGACCCTGAACACCACAGTTTATAGGAAACCCACCCACACAGATAAATACCTAGATTTCCATTCCAATCATCCCATTGCCCATAAGTTAGCTGTAATAAGAACTTTAAATCACCGAGCCCACAGCCTCCCGTCCTCACCCTCCGCCATAGATGATGAAGAAGAAAGAATAGCCCAGGCCCTCGAGATGAATGGATACCCTAGGAATCTAATCGAAAACCCACCACAATTGACCCAAGCACAGCCTAGCCAAGATGAAACCGCCTCCAATCCCACCTTTGTTACCATCCCCTATGTAAAAAACACATCAGAAGCAATCCGACGTATCCTCACCCCCCTAGGAATAAAAACAACCTTTCAGCCCATAAACACCCTTAGGCATCTGATAGTTCACCCCAAAGATCCCATCCCTAAAGAAGACAAAGCAGGAGTAGTGTACCAGATCCCATGTAGTGATTGCCCACAAACATACATAGGCCAGACTGGACGAACCTTAGGACAGAGACTAAAGGAACATAAGAAGGCAGTAAAAGATAAGAATACATTGACATCAGCCCTAGCAGAACATACATGTCAGACAGGCCACACCGTAGACTGGTCCCAAACAGAAATTTTAGGAACAAGTCAAAACACCTCAAGAAGATGCCTTTTAGAATCATGGATGATCCAGAAAGAACCACACACATTAAACAGAGAACTCGGAACATTACCCACCACATACCAACAACTATTTTAGTCCCCCAGTACTTATTATTATTCTTACATCATTTCACCACCCGCCTTATTATTATTCACACGTCATCTTATCATCACCTGTCACCACACGCATAAAAGACGCACTCACACCCTGTATTCCATACCACTGAAGAAGACAGCAGTCAGCTGTCGAAACGTTTGGTGTAAAAATTATTTGGCTAGTGAATTACATTGAATTTGCGATATATGACTACACCTAGCCGTTCAACCATTTTCGCAAGAAATAAATTAGTTATCACCCTATTACTGAAACATCTGGCAAAGTAAAATTAATAAATGGACCTCGACTTCATCTCATTCTTGTATTCTATTCAGTTACTGTATTAGTATTTAGATCATTTACATATGTAGTAATTTCTTACACTCTCTTATCTCTTAATAGCCTTATCAAGATGTTGTATTGGCTGGTGGAGACAGGTGATACTTCTTATAGACTAACAGCTGGACAGTTTAAACATGCTGTATTAAGAAATTTTGGTGGAACTGATGACTTTAATCCAGTGAATTCGTTTCAAACCTTCTTTGTTAACTATGTCTCCGATTCAGAGGTGTGTATATACAACATATCCAATGATGTGCATCAATTACAGTAGACCACTCCTCCTTTGTTTTCATGCAATTGCTGTTAAACTTGCCAAGTGTCATTACTGGCATCCTTGGAGTACCCTGAATTTTATAAACTTTCCTATGAGAAATTGGAAAAATCATATTACATATGCTGTACTTGAAAGATTCCATTTCTTGCTTTTACAGAATTTAACATGTTCCCATAGGAGAGAGTTGCATATTTATATACAAAGTGTGATGAAATCACATTTGTAGGGCTGGTGTTTCAACTAGTAAAATGTAAATTTGGTGTTGCTTATTGACAAAATTGCCCTTGACATATTTGTTCATTGTAGCTAATGTGACTTTGTTTTCAATATTCTGATGGGTATCATGAACTATGACATCTTTTCTCCAGCCTGATGATCCACCATGTGAACCTCTTCATCTCATCAGGGAGAGTTTGATATCCAAAGACAAAACTTGGCATGGGTAGGTACTGTACCTGCAACTTACACTAGCTCAGTACATTAATGCCCGTACCATAGATATCATGCATAAATAGGTCAATGGTCATAGCAGTCACAGTTGCAGCACCTTTATAAATTTCATTTGTTGTAAATTGTTTATCAAACAAATCGGTATGTATTGAACGGTTTCATCTCCATGAATCATAGCATGAAACCAAATTGCAGAAATAGACATGGGTTATTACTTTGATTTTATTACTACTAGCATAAGATTCCTTTAAAATTAATACCTTTACTTTTTGATACCTCCTATCAGCAGAAATCCCATTAGTCCTACACCTTGAAGCAATCTAAACAACAATTGCACTTTTCACACTGAGTAGTACACTGATCTGTCATTGAGGCCAATCAAGTGTGCAGTTATGCTTGGTCCCCATTTTGTAGATAATTAAAACTATGTAAGAAAAATATATATTTGTGATGTCTATGTTGTAATCGACAATGTTGTGGATATTCCATTCACTTATCATATAATGGTTACTGTATGGCAAACCATTAAGTTATGGATGTATTCAAGGGTATGGATTTCGGGAATTGTATGACATTTTTAGTACGATTCCCACCATTTATCACTGCTTTAAGATGTGTACCTTACGTATGTACATACTTACGTATATGCAATTGTATGACTTATGTAATTCCCCATAGGGAGAACCGGTACTTATTGTTCCTGACTGAGAATGATGCAGCACTTGAAATAATGCAAGACTATCTTGTTGAAGCATTACCCAAACCACCCTATGTGCTTTTTGGTAGTAGTTTCCCCAAAGATAAAGATTATACACAGGTAATGTCTATATGTAATCATTATTGCAGGATTGTTGTAAATTACAGGCTCTTTAAGAGAGTAAATTGTTTTAAATTAGTAATTAATAAATAAATTCCCGATTATTCTGACATGACTGCTCTATCTCACTGCCTCAAACACCCATATGTGTATGTGCAAGCGAAAAGGGCCCTTGAACGTTTTTTGTCAAATGCGCGTTTTTGGACTTTCCCACTGCAGACAATGACGCTATTGTTCAGATCATCTGAATGACTATTTATGTGCTACAGGTCTTCGTTTGAGGCTATGTTTACACCACAACGATTCCACTTGTATCTGCAATTATTCCTGTGAAATATGTTACGTTTACTCCTCACGTTTACACATTTTTATATCCAGTATTGAATCGTCCTCGTGTAAGGGTAAATTTTGGTTCCAAAGAAGATGCCTCCTTGTATCATCACAGCCTTGTTAGCTCCCCTGTCAAGTTTGCCTAGCATCAACTCGCTGTTTCTCTTTCTTCAATTTTCATCAAATGGGCAGCAATGCATCCCGAATTTCAGCATACTTACTTTAGACTGACTCCCAGTCAATGCACTCTGTGATCTTTTCCGTCTTATATTCAAGCGTGATGTTAGCTCAGCTTTGTCATCAGTCCAATAGAAATGCTCGCGTTTGGCATTGCTTGATCTTTATCATTCAAATTCAACTTCTCTTCACTTGAGTGAGAAAAAAATAACTGTTGCCAAAGTTACGCGACATGTAGGCCATTATAATGGATAACAGGCTTACTTCTGTTTTTGGCACTTTATCCCTATACTGAGGATGTTATACCATACTGATCAATAGTAATTCATGATGTCATTTAAGAGCAAATCCGCATTCAATATTGAATCACATAACTCTGTATAATTTTTTTATAAAGGTGACTTTGAACGTTTGACAAAAATGCTTTGTTCTCAAAAAGTACGTATCGTATCGACACAACGCTTAGTCTTTATCACTATGTAAGCAATTTGATTGAATAAAACTAAAACCAAATTTTGAATTATTTGGCTGTTTTGATTAATTCTGAACATTTTGATAATGGCTAAGGGGCCTTTTCACTTGCATGCTCACATATTATATATATTATATAAATGTGATGTGGTCTCATTATCAGTGATCAGACTATATAGCGATATTTAATTGACAAATTGAGTGATTATCATTTGCATGAGTACACGAACCACAAATTGCAACTCCCCAATGATTTGTTTACACATACTTCTCAATAATACTAACACCCTGAACATAGGACGTACTTCAGTTTATAGACAGTGCTCTCCCTATAGGTGTGTCGTAACATCAATCAAATAAAGATTTGCATGGAAACAGGCAGAACTGTTGTCTTGTTGAACCTGGAGAATCTCTATGAGAGCTTGTATGACCTTTTGAATCAGGTAAGGCACCTCATTTTTAATGTAATTAATGTGTGTAGTTGATGTTGTGTATTTTTCTCCTCAAAAGTACTACACCAAAAGTATGAATAAGCGTTACGTTGATTTGGGTCTCCAAACTCATCGTATTAAGTGCAGAGTACATGATGATTTCAAGTGAGTCACAGACTATGCTATACTTCTATGTGTAATAATGTATAAGAACATTTGTAAACATCAAATTTGATTAAAAAAGTTTAGATCAGAATATGTGGTATTGTACTATCTCTTCACACTAATGTGAGGCTTTCAGATTAGATTTGTTTTCTATATTTTTCAAGGTTGATTCTGATTGCTGAAAAAGACAAAGTATACGATAAGTTCCCAATTCCACTAATCAACAGATTGGAGAAGCATTTGGTAACTTCATCCACTATAATGGCAGAGGCGCAGAGAGAAATTTTTGATATGCTGGTTGAATGGATTGGTAAAATGACACATGTGCCTGACACCAATTTTGATGAGAAAGATGTATTTGTAGGCTACCAGTCAGAGACTCCTGTTGCTGTTGTCTTGCAAGCTTGTAAAGTAGTAGAAGTTCCTTTGCTAGATGATGAATGGAGAGAAGAGGTACTATGCAAGTACATCATTGTTCATGTTGTTATCATGCTGTATATGGCATTATATTATAAGAATATTATATTGTGATATTTTTGTATGTACATTGCTTTGAAGCCTTTTGCCCCTTTTGGCCAAATTGTAGGTTATATTTATGCATGTTTTTTCAGGTTCTTTGTGCTTGCAAGGAAATAATGATCAAGATGGCCTGTCCTGATGCTCTTGCACGACTAAAGGAAACCCAACTGAGAGATGAAGCTGAAGAAATATGGAGTATTTACTTCCAAAAACAGGATCATCTTTGTCTTAGCAAATTGCTAACTGAGTCTCGTAATCGAAAATTGCAAACATTTGGGCCTCAAAATCCTTCAATGAAACAGCCTATGGTAGATATGGCATCAGTGGGCCTTCTTGTTCAAGTTACCACACATAGCCAACCACTGGCACCTGTGGATGTCTCCAGACTGTGCCGAGAATTGGAAATACCGAAGAAGTCACTTATCTACATGTACCTTGAAGAACTTGATGCTGAGACAGATTTCACAGATAGGATAAGGTATGTATTGCTTCAAGTTAAAACGCACTTTACACAATTTGTTTATCTGTAGGCAACCTGTAGTATGTTCAGTTTTTTACTGAAAGTACCATTTATAACCCTATGAATAATAATGAGCCTATATGCTTTGTGTACACAATGAAAATGGCCAATATGAGTAATTAAGCTATTGAACCAAATTCAAGCTTTAGATGATAATCTTTGCCAAAGGAAAGGAGCTGGGGCAGCAGTATTTACAATTTCACTCAGTCAGAAAGTTGTTTGTGATTTGAGTAACATCGTCTTGGTTGTAAGCTATACCTTCTTGAGTTGAAGGCACTTTCAACTTTAGTGATTTCGCTTATCAAGTACTTCTGTTCACTACATGATCAATGTCTAACAGTACTATTTAAATTGCATGGGGTGCACTTTATACCTAGGTACCACTTATTCCCTATAAAATATGATGAGTAAGCTAAACACTTTGAGTCCAATGGCAATGGAGTTTAATCTTGTTAATAAATGTAAAGGAACCCCATCCATTTGAGTAGACACCATTAGGTGAAGTGCATTCATTGGGGTGCAATTTGTCAGCCTTCTTGAGTGTTATTTCTATGAATGATGATACTTTTATTGACCAGTCTGGTACACCAAATTGTCTAGTATGATATGACTGCCAATCCTGGTCCATTCTTGCATCAACCATCTCATTAGTTTGTAGTGTGCTTTTGTCTTATGTGTTCCTTAAATCTTCCTTCTCTATACACTCTGGGCAGGATGTGTTGCACTGAAATGTCAATATTTGACCACATTATGCGTAGTTGTCTGATCTCAACTAACAGAAGCATTATATTATACAAACACAAATTACGAAGCTTAGGCAAGCACTACTCAGATTCTGTCTGAACTATAGTTCCTGTAATAGTGTGACAATGATAGGGTTGATTGTAACAACCTGCCTTTTCGACAGTCAATATTTTCAATTGTTTTTTTTTTACATCAATTCAAACAATGTAGGAGGCATCTGGTCACTGTCACTGAAGGGGATACCTACATTCTAGTTCAGTGTTCCTCTGGGCATTTGAACAAAGATCTAATTTCATGTGCAAGACACAAAGCTGTGGATCTTCTAGAAAATTTCAAGAAAGAAGATCACTGGAAGGAGAAATACGTGTTGAATAATCGTCTGATTCATATCATTTTTATCATCAGTCTCCCCAAAACTCCAGGAGGATCTAGATTTATTGCATTCCAAGGAGGCGAGTGGATGTGTGTGCACCTTGATGACCTGCGGTCCCCGGAAGAAAATGCACTCAATTTTCATGTAGCAATTGGGACTAAGCTGAGTAAGTTGTTCTACCCTGGCAGTGAAGGTATAGCCTTACATCAAAGATTGGACAAATGTATGGCTGCGGCTGTGGCTCAAATTCCTGACAGTTCTGACAATCGTGGCACCAAGGAGGACATTCTGAATACCCTTAGGAGAGTGGTTGACTATAATAAACACCTTGGATTCAGTTAGTTATATGTGTATGCATATCAGTATATAGTTGACCTTACTGTGCAGTAATTGGACATTGCGTTATTTTATTTCATCGAAACATTGTGTGTACATACATGCGAAATGTACATCACTCTTAGCTTAACCTGTGGTTCCCGTATGGCTTAACTATTTCAAAAACTGAAAGATTTTGATATTATGCGTGTTTATGCATCTTTCAGCCTGTGGTACTGTATTTGAGAAATTATTATTAATCTCTGTATTATAGAGACAACTAGGTTTTACAGTATTCTTGTTCAGAAGATTCTCAGACTTATTGAACAGAATGAAAACACTCAATTGGAAGTTACCAAAAAGGACTGGGCAGTGAGGGAGGCCATGGACCCTCACAGGCTACAAGAAGGAGGCACCTTCCTCAACACCTTGCTCAAGAGAATTGACAACACTCTCACTAAGCTGCTAGCGTATATTGTGGAGTTTGTGGATCAACATAACAACCTGAGACTGTGCCTTGATGAGAATCTGAGGATTCTGTGGTTGAAGGTGTTTCAGAATGAGCATCTCTGTCAGTTTAGCTATGAAGCAATTGTTGACCGGGAAGATGTAACTCCAGTTGTCCAGAAGTTCGGAAGTATCTCAGTTGGTGAATACGAGTGTCATCTGCCATTCTCATGGATATTTCTCCATGCTATGGAGGCTCACATGAAAACAGTGGTCCTTGACAGGTCACAAATAGGTAATATAGTATATGATTATATAACCTTTGCATTATTGTATTATTATGTACATATGGATATTTGATTTATCTACAGAGTATTATCACTACTATCGTGTGCTCAATGTGCTCTCCCCCATGTAGATATGCTTGTCAATACTCTGTGTGAACAAGTCAAGGCTACTCCTGTAGGTGCCCTTCTACATTCCATTAATGATGATTCTGAAGCTGTTAGGCTCTGTGGACTTTATTTGAAAGACTTTGTTGCTGGAGTAATGCAGCCGAATGAACAAGAAACCCAGGTATGTTTAAGGATTAAATTGGGTATTTTCCTAATATATATTATATTATTATAGTACATGTATGTACTATTACTGTTTTGAAACTCCTATATATTTTAAGGTTTTGGAGAGGTTCATTCAAATACAGTCTGACAAATTGCTTCATTTGAAGGAGACCAAGCCATTATTACTACAGTTGCTGTCATACCATGTTGTGTATCACTTGAACCAGTTGCAGTATATCCACTACAGAGAATTGGGGCGTATATTCCCAAACTTACACCAGGCATTATTAAGTAAAGTGGATTTGAATGAAGCTGAGGTATGGATGTTTCAAATGAGGTTTCACACCCATTCACATACTAATATAAGGCCATGATCAATTACATAGCTTATCTTTGCACTCCCATATAATTGTTCCAATTGATGCAATTAGTAATACTATAGTGATTAGACACCATAACGTTGTCAATCAATCACTTGCAACATGTTCACCTGTTAGTACAATACCTGCTTGCCAATGAAGTTTTTCAACTCCAATCTCATGTCTAAATCTGTTTCGATCCATCCCAATTTTTTGACAATGGAATTAGCCCTGTGCCAAATATTCATAACATGCATGTATTTGAAGGGCATTGGAGCTGTAGTGGCCTCAGTGGCCATGGTTCATTAAATTAATATTTCTGAATACAAAATAGTTTAGCTATGTATTAGTTAAAACTCAGGCTATAGGATAAAAATCATGTATCGAAGCTATTTTCATTGACTGTATGACTTGTGGAGAAATAGTCTTTTTTACACCGTTTTGGTATATTAAGTACTATAGTGTTACATTTTGTCTCTTAATACAACTATTATAGGCACTTGATCTTATTGCCGTCCGACTCCTGCTATCAAATATTACACCACAGAAAGCGACCAACAAGGATTTTTGGAAATTGCATAATTTGCGTCATAAATACATCAAGAATCTACGAGAGTGTCAGAGCACAGTAGATGAAGTTCTACGTTCTGCACCTGCTGTAACTGATTGCAATCAGCTGAAGTAAGTAATGTATTATTTCCCGACTTGTTAGAGTAAAGCCAGACTACAGATATGCAATTTATATGTGTACAATAATTATACGTAATTTTTATTATTTTATATATTATAATATCTATATGTATGCTGCCCTCATAGTTACTGTAGTAAAACATTTCCTAATGTGAAGAGTACTATTCTTAATCTAATAGTACGGTACTTTCAGTGAAAACTGAACATCCGACATGTTGAATACACATGTACATATGTGATAAGTATGGGTCATCTACGTGTTCATACCTACATGCTACGTAATCGCTTTCATGTGGGTTGTTAAATTTCTAAAGGAAGTGATAACCGAAAGGAAATACAGCCTTTTCAATCGAATTGGGATTACGGACTGCGATGTTTTCGACCGTTGTTTGGAAAATCCGTTTGGATTCTAAAGCACAGTGTGGTGAATAGAGTTTTTCATCTGAATGTTTTCAATAATATATTGGGTTAACCACTTTGACAAATTAACTAGATATTCATTGGTACTTGTACATTATATTGGTACAGTGGACCCTCACTTATGCGAACACCTTGGGACCGAGGGGTGGTCGGATATGCGAAATGTTCAGATAACTGAAATGGGACTGAATGCATTATGATAGGTCAATATATTACTCATTATTTGGCTACATGTTGGCTATGAAGCAAAACACAACAAATGGTTTGGAACTTTTCCATTTTTTCTATATTGTTTTAATGTCGACTTCCGGAATGTAACGCTCGTCTACATCTAATACGTGCTCCAACACGTAACCGGGACAATGAATTTATATTATAGTTTATATTGCACGAAAAAAGATGGCCGATTTCGAACACCGTGATTGAGAAATTGGGCTGGAACTCGTGCGTTGAAGCTTAGCCGAACATAATAACTTCAACGAAGGTTGTTCTGAACCTAAGGAAAATATCCAAGATTTCTTTTAACTCGAATTACTTGTTTGCTGACTGTTCAAGCACGTGCACCTATTATTACTATTCACCACTAAGGCCAAATGGCTAATGTGCAAATAACTATCCCTGGAAAGTTGGTGTCCGGATAATCCAAGCCTCCGGATGAATGAAGTTCGGATAAATGAGGGTCCACTGTACTGGGAAAATGTGGCGGATAAAGCAGTGCGGAATAATGACAAATTACTGTATTTGAAGTCTGATTTGATTGCAGTAATTACAATAATTTGAAACATCTAATATGTCTATCTCTGATATCCCTTGTACTGAAGGTGTACTTGGCAAAGGATTAGAGCAGCTCAGATGTACATTGAGCATCTTGTGTTACCACTGCCTGAAAATAATGAAGTCTACAAGGGAGCATTCAGACTGTGGAGTGTGAGTGATGATTCTGATACCAATATTTTCTGTACTCACCTTTCAACACCATTTTTTATATTTTCAGATGTTGAACAGGCTGTCTACAAATTTCAGTGATAAGAAATGCCTTGATAACTTCAAGGCCATTGTTAAGAGTGTTGATAATAGTGTTGCCAAATTACTTCAAATTGAGTGAGTATATCAAGAATCCCTCTAAGATCTTTTGAACTGTAGTGATTGCAAAGTTGTTCTCACAGGGACATGCATGTACGTAGAGATGCAACATCAAACCCCGCAGATAGAGATGTTGAAAGGTTTAACTATATTCAAACTGTATATCTGTCCCCTATTTGTCACAGTAACTGTACTAGTTTATAAGATTATCTTATTTTTACATGTTTGTATTATATATTCTGTATATGATTGATCTCTATTGTATATGACCATGTATAGTATATTCTCTTATTAACTATTATGTAGCCCAAAGGCTTTGTATGCACGTTACTGTCGAGCAGTGAAGATGCTCTTTCTTGAAGTAATTTCAGTGTTATGTTTTGGAACTGGAAGCTATGAGCCCCCACAGCCAGACCTTGTTGTGGGGCTGATGGAAATAGTCTTCAATCAGAAGGAGAATAGAACGCAAGATCTCACACCCTTTGAGTGGGAGGCCAATGATAAAGATCCTGTAATCCGATCAGTATTGCTACAGCTCATATTAATGAGAGAGTTAGTAGTCAACTCATCTTTTTATGTACATATGGTATGTGGTTATAATAGTGAGTTACATTGGTACATGTGTACTCCTATTTCCTTCAGTTGGGAAGGATTGGATGTTGGCAGACTCATTGAAAGATTCATGAGAACCAGTATTGCAATACTACCAGGGAATGACAATAGTAGCGTTTGTGCATTAGTTGTGAGGTGTTTAGAGGTGAGTATTGAGCCACTGTTTTGGTATGTAGGGGAATTCATGGATAATTTTTTATCGTGGCTTGTGCAGGACAAAGCTCAATCTAACTGGATACAAGTTCAGGAACACTGCCATGGATTTGCATGGCAGCTGGAGCAGCTGAGACTACAAATTGAATCATCTCTTCCTGCCTTTGTAGATCATACTGTAGATTCATCCCCATCTTTCCGATGGCTTCACAGCATTGCCCAATTGAGGTTTTGTCTATCCTCCGTAGCAGATATTCTCAATGAATATGTAACAGAGTCAGCAGGAGGGCATCAGCTGAACAGAAGAGAACGAGCTCTTCTTACCCAGTTGCTGCAATTTCTGTTTGAAGTAATTCAACACGATGAACTTGGAGATCTAGCTTTATATTTATCGAAGCAGATTGCTAGGAAGTATGGAATCAACACTCTAAGGACCATGTTCAACCAAGGACACCACTACGTATTACCACAATATCTTCATTTGGATGATGTATGTATTTTAATCATACATATATGATTCAATTATAGTATTTGATGTGCTTTAGTGACGTTTGTTTTTAAAGTCCACTCAGAGAGTACCTGACCTTTATATCATGTGTGGGAAATCATATTGTGATATTCGACAGTCTCTGGTACAGTCAGCTCTTGACCGATCAGTTCAAGCTTTCTGTAAATCTATTCAGGTTTGTGCTAGCCATTATCTACATACATTATAACATTACAACAGTTTCCTTCAGATTGACATGTATATACTTACACATACCAACTGCATTACTACATTTTCCAGGATGTGCTGCCGAATGAAGCATACTGTATTCCTTTGGCCATATTCTCAAAGATTACATGGCCTGTGTCAGGGAAAATTACCTTTAATGAAGAGGTTGGTATTCTTTGCTCCCCAAAGTCTAATGAACTGTAGACAGGAGAACTGTATGAGAAACTGATGACAGACTAATCATTGCATGGAACATGATACTAATTCAGAACTATAACCGTGGGCCTTCAAGCACCGATACTATTTAATTTATGTAAATACGTAAATCATGTAATAATTGTAACTAGACTAAGTGTTCTGCATTGAAACATTACTAACATGCTTCACCAACAAATGCAGTGTATACACATTATTCCTGTAATTTGTGGTGGCATGACATTGTGCTTTATACAGTAGTTATATTTACTATGGCCTCACTATAACATGCACTTTGATTTTCGTGCTTCTATACTGACTATACTATTCAATAATAGTGTATTATATTAACTCTATAATATTATACTCAATTATTTATGCTGTAAAAAAGTAACAGTAGCTTTAATTGTTTCATGCATGAATAACAATACTTTTGTTTGTCCTTCAGATGGTACAGGAAGCTGTTGCATCTTGCTCTAGATTGGGTACATTAAATAATAAGGTCAGTATGTAATAGTTACTACCCATGCAGCCTCTAATACATACCATATTTATTGTCAAAAGCACATATGACAAGAGGACATAGCACCCAAAAGTGAGTACAGTAACTGTTAATTCGTAACATCTGACAGTATGTACAGACTGCCGTGGAAGTTCTAGCCTGAAGCCTTATTGGCTCTGATGACAGTCGTCCTTGATAATTTGTAGCCTTATCATCCAAGAGTTTGACCATCTGCATACGTAGCAGTAGTATGTCGTCCTCTTTCGTCTTCTTCTCCATTGTATTCCAGCGTTAACCTTGGACAGTCTATCAGATCCCTGGATACGAGAGATCATCAAAATAACGTGTATCTGTGTAAAGCTCTGTTAACGATGAGCTTTAACCAATAGAAATCAACATTTATTGGAAAAGTATTGATGGTTATCTGAAAATCGTCACTTTCATTCTGTTAACAATTTTCGGAAAAATGTGTTAACTTCTTCTTGCACTGTACTGCAGTATATAAGTCAAGCTGTAACCAATTTATTACTAAAGTATATTGACATTATCAGGAGGACAAACGATGTATCCTTCCTCGTAAATTGATATTAAGGTCAATTGCATGTGTTTACAGATTTGCCTTTTGAATGGAAGTTTCAGAGAAGATTACAATCTATTTGTTGGCTTTTAGCAAACATTTGATGTAGAATCTTATGAGTTGCCAAATAGATGATTTCAAACACTGACAAATAATTAAAAACAGCAGCCTTTGCTATCACATATAGCTGAAATTACCTGTATGTTTTTTGGTTTAGCCACAATAAAAGATATTACATGAATAGTAAATGCTGAGAGCACTTCCGATAATATTCCCAGGGTAGTGAATCATTCAAATGCTGACAGCGCCTGTAATGTATGATGTCATTGGGCATATAATAGTATATAGCATATGTATATCATTATTGATATTTCCATGCAGGTACATAATTTATTGTTTACTATAATGTACTACATTAATTTTACATGTTGTCTGTTAATTCACATTTACATTGTAATGTACTCACTCTGCAGTTGACTACTCTCTGCCACTCTCTCTTGGAAAGAAATCTTGGGGGAAGGTCACCCGTGATGCAACCTTCCACTGATGTGGGGAGGCGTTCTCTGGTATCTCTTGTACTGCAAACTACTGCAGTTATTCATCAGAACAGTACCAATCCGCTTCTCAGACCATTTGTCAATGTTCTCAACGCTGAACGAGGATTAAATGTATGCATTCCAATGCACATCAATTGTCCAAAAGCTAAAATAGCACTGCTCTATGAATGTAATTACATTTATTTGTGCATAACATTTATATCATGATATTTCATCATGCAGGCACTGTATTTACCAACAATGCCCGAAGATTTCCTAGTTGATGCAATGACACTTATGGATATGGAAGGAGAATACAAGGCACGTGGTCACATGAGAGGAAGGTTTTTTGGTGGGTATATTCTTGCTACATGTACAAAGTACTACAACCAATGTTTATTACATTGATCCATTTTCTGAAGCTTGTCCCAATGGTCATCCTTATATCATTACTGAGGTCAGCCCATGATTATTCTGAGGGTTACAACAAATGTAATTATTAATGCATGCAAAATTTACCCTATATAGTGCACTGGACCAAACCAGGGAATGCCTTGCCCTATATGCCGTGCTGGAATTGGAGCTCAAGTGTCACAGCTGGCTGAAGGGAATTATCCACTTGAAAGGTGTTGGATGGAATTGTTAAACTGTTCATTTCATATTATATGCATATGCAATACTGTGCATGCATTGTAGGATGAATCGTACTGAGACAGGATACACCTTGGGTGATGCTAAGAGTCGAAGTAGAGTTGGTGTCCCAGAACGTAACCTTTCCTCACTGATTTGTGCTGTAACAAGATTCATCCTTCATGCTTGCTTCCTGTGGTCTTCTTGCCATTGTTCTGAGGTACATATACCTATATTCAGTATGGATTCTTATTACACTTAAATGCTGCAGCTGTCTTTGATTATATACTTCCTGACTTGTCCATGTACTTAGGAATCTGTTGCTCATATTCGTCGTGCTATAACAGTGCAAGTACAGGACCTGGCTGTGTTCTTCTGGGAACATCTCAAGTTGGACTTGATTGTGATTAGCAAGACTATGTCTCGTGGAGAAGATGAAGTAACTCTCTTGTTATGTGAGATTATCAGTAACATATCCAAGGAGCACAATGCAGGTGAATTAGTAATCTTTACTACATGATTTTTATGTAGATTGCATATTATACATATAATATGGGGAGTAAGTGGCACATTAATAATGGTATAAGTCATGCCTCTAAGTCATTGACATGTACTATAGTATGCCATACATCATAATAATATAATATTATAGTGATCGCCAATACTTGGTAAGTGAAAACCATAAAGTTGACCATATTTTTTGAGCACAGACCAATGTGCCTTACAACTAGTCTAAGAACACCGTTTTTTCAATGATGTAAAACTTCTGTCAGAATGAAAATGCACAATAAATATGCTGTTGCTCCAGCTCATTTCTCTTCAGCGAACCCTATTTCCTATATATTTGGCTTTGCAGCATTCATTGTCACGCCACTATGGCATTACTTGTATTTGTCATTTTACATTGTTCATGTACAATTTATGGACTCACTAGTATTCATAGAATTGAACATGACACATAAAGTGTATACATCACACAGTACACAGGGTGCTAAGTTTAGCATTAGAGTCTGTATTATACCCTGTAAAATACAGTGTGTCCATTCTATGCAGCTGTGGATGGTTCTATGGCAACAAAGGACAGCAGAAAACAATGGGAAAATGCATTTTCCAGAAGTATTGTAGAGCCTGTGTTAAATGTGAGTGTATGTTCCCAGGGAGTGCAAATACATTATATATTTAACTATTAATTTTCTCAATACTTTGTAGAATGCGAATTTTCTCATCTCTGCTGGTGTGAATGAAATAAGCCAAGATGCAGAAATGGGTATGTTGACCAATATTGTTCTTATATTGTACTATT
Organism: Chondrilla cf. caribensis; assembly: GCA_964020155.1. Taxonomy (NCBI): domain Eukaryota; kingdom Metazoa; phylum Porifera; class Demospongiae; order Chondrillida; family Chondrillidae; genus Chondrilla; species Chondrilla cf. caribensis. The sequence goes on along the minus strand of OZ026556.1, from coordinate 2,432,844 downwards.
AATACAGTTTATGTGATAAATGGCATGAAACTACTAAGTGTCATGATTCAATTACCTAATAACTATAACGGGCTTCGATGGTGAACGAGAACACTGCAATCACTCTCTGAACAATGAATCAATGTGGAATACACATGTTGACATACAAAGGATATTGTTCTCAATATGGTACAATATAATACAATCACATAAGATAATAACATACATAATAAGAACAATCACACTAATTATAGTGATCAGTTAACATAATATTAAGTGTCCACCACAATAATCATAATGATTAGTGCATTCGTGGTCATTTGTTAGTTTCCATGTTTGAGTGTAAATTATCATCACTCAAATAACCTGACCTTTTGTCTCCTGATTCAATAATTATTACATGATGTTTTACTTAACTCATGATTCCAATTAATATATATAATATTATGGCAGTTGATTGCAACCATGAAATTTGTTTCATCTCTAAAAGGGAAAATCCATGGTAACGTTAGTTAACAATGTTATCCACTGGAGAAACACTGTCAATTAATTTGCAGATAATTGCATACAATAAGATGCAATTGGTGTGTGGTTAGCTATAATATTATCATTCACTTTGTATGTCTACTTTTTACCTTCAAATTGACAGCTCAAGATGAAGTTTTTCTTGCTGTAAATGAGATAACTCAAGTGGAAGCTACCCTCACACAGACTCTGCTAACCTACCGACCAAAAATAAATTTACATGATTTGACCACTGCACTGGTTAGCACTCCAAATGCCCAACAACAGTACCCATTGCTCTACAGATTCCTTATGGATGTGAGGCTATATGCATACATTTAATAACAATGATGAATTTTCACCAACCTTCAATTGATTTTTTAACGCATATAGGAGCCTCTGTTGAGAGCTCTCCAGTATCTTCCAGATGTGGTTCGGCTTCAAAGAGTGCTTACAAGTTGCTTCTCACACCGGTTGGATTGTGATGAGGCTAGCAAACTGTCTATAGCAAGTGCTTTGACAAGGATTGCTGATTCACGTGAGTACATTCATTAATTATTGTCATTATACATGCATGGATCGTGCAAATGCATAGTGTATTCTGATACATGGGTGATTTCAGTGTGCATCAAGCACACTGTAATGAGGTATACACATCCTTTTTGCATCCAATCTGTTTGTTTATAATTTAAAAGTAATAATATTATATTATGCATGCAATCTGCGAACACATTCAATGTATACTCAATTATCCAAACGTCATTTTAACATTCCAAATGCTAAATATTAATGCAACAGCAAATGCAATTTGCATTCTGACCCTATTGTAGTTGCATATGTAATCTACTGTACAGAAATAATGAGAAACGGGGATACTAGATATGAAATTAGTTTATTTCCAATCAATTATGCAAGCAGTAGTGTATTGGTGTTGATCAACCGCTGTTGATATATACATCAACAGAGGTTGATTGACATCAATAAGTACTGAAATAGTAACCATAATATGTATAATATTATATAATAAAAATATATATATCATATTGTGCGGGTGTATATCAACGATGCTGCCCAAGTATGATATCAGTGATGTTGCCCTCTCAGGCAATTCAATATAAAATAAACTTGTGCATGAACATATTTTGCAACTAGCCATATACCACCATGCTTCTTGCAATCCCATTTGACATGAAGTACATGTGGAGCCACAGTAATCAAAGCACCCTCATCAGCATTTTTCAATTGAATTCAATTGAAGTTTCAAAAATCAGGATTTTGTAATATTATTTGCCAATTATCGGACTGCATAATTTTGCACTGATTATAGAGCAAACTTCATTTTCAAGTTAAGGGTTTGAATAACTGAGAATGGTCTGTAGATAACAATTATGTATATCTTACAGGTGAATCATGGAATGTGATCAAACCAAATTCCTTGTTTATTATTTGTGTGTACATTATGCAGAAAGATTAAGAAAATGAACATTACATGTCACATGCAACCATTAGTTAAAATTAAGTGATGTGATAATCTGTATACTTACAGTCCGTACTGTACATGCACTTTTTTGCTGCTATTTACCAGCCGAAGATCATTCATCACTTGTTCATTGCTTGGAACAAATGAGGAAAGCTTGGAAAATTGTGAGAGAGAGACTCCCTCACCATCGTAAGTGGCTAGCTGCAGTTTTGTACACAAATGTAGGGTATGGATTAAAACTGGAATTGTGTATTTGCAGTGCACCATCATGCTATTTTTTATCTATGTACTCTATAGGTACATCAGTACCCAATGACGAAGTAAAATTCCTGGCGGACATAGCAGATGTTCTCCCTGTGACATACCTCTTGCCTAGTACCAGTGGCCCTGGATTATGCTCACTTGCTCTGTCGGACTTCCTCCTTTTTCAGCAGAATGATTTGCTTGAGTTTTGCCGAAATTCTCAAAAGTATTCATGGTAAGTTTAATATGCGTCACCAACCAAGGATGGACCTTTCCATACATGTATAGAAGTTGCTACTTTGCTGTATGAAATTCAGGAGTACACCAATAAATAACAATCCTAGCCTATAGGATAACTGAATATTAGTCATTTATTTTATCATTCTCAAAGCTATACATATGTGCTATTACATGTATACATATTAACTATTCTCAATCATTATCAATTCTACTTTTTTTAATTTGTTTTCTTAGGTTTGCGAAGAAAGCCATACCTCTACCTCAGCTTCTACCCTTCCACATGATCTCATACGAAGGAGAGATTGACACAGTGATCCTGACCCACTGTAGGTACTCCCTGAGGTTTGGTAAGGGGCAGCAAGTGGAATATGACTTTGGAGCTCTGGAGAAACACATCTATGACCGGTTCCTTGTGGGCAAACCAGGTATTGATGGAACATCCCAACCAGTGATGGTCTATAGTGGTGATGTTATTCAGCAAGATGTGTTTGAGCAGTTAAAAAAGAACATTAAGCCACAGGTAATATGTTTACATGGAGTAAATATGAATAGTATAGGGACACTGTGTCAGTTTATCTTGTACAAACTGTACAAAATCTCTATGGAAATATTACGTGTACACTATATCTTATGTTTAATTTCCTCTGGACCATCAATACACATAAAAGTGTCCCAACCAGTATCCAATCCTGCACACTTTGCAAAATAATATCTGTGTTCTGATGGATATGCAAGAAATACCAGTGATCACAAAAATTGGAATATTATTGTAACACACTTACTTGTTATCAACCGCCATCATCTCTAAACTATAAAATTGTTACTTATTTCCAAATAGATAGAACTTTATTTAACTTCTTTGTAAATAAATAACGATGTTGGCATTCAACATGTATAAGGGATAAAATAATAATGTTATGGTAAATTGGTGGTTGTCTTCTTAGAATCAGCACAATTTTGTGCATCTGTTGATTGCAATAAAATGTCCAGAGCAATACTACATAATATTAATATTATTCTTGACTGAGTGCTAAATTGTCATTTATTGTATTTGGGTTGCCGCAATTTTGTAGACCACCATTTGTGTTCTACACATCTCCAGTGCTATACAGTATATGTTTTACAGAAGGTAAAATTTGTTAACACGACTAGTGGGGCCTGTGCGCTACGTTAAGTGCCCTCTCTCAACCTTTGAATGACATAATAATCATCAGGGAACTAAGAGCATTGGCATGCGATAGCAATTGTTTAGTCTTAAAGCTCAGTTCATCAGCCTCAGAGGCAATGCTGTTTGGCATACGTAGTACAGGTTATGGAAGCCGCCAGCCACTGTTGGATACACAACTCCCATGGGAAGATGTAACACAGGGCTCACAGACATTACACACTATTGCTGGACCCACGCTAAGCAACCCTTGCAACGAAGCGTAGCACTTGCACGTACTGTGTTTGGCATTACCCAGTCTTTCGCACCCTCCCTCCACTTCTTTGTCCACTAATTGTTCGTGGTTAGTGTGATCAATACAGGACTGTTCTTTATTATGATGACCCCACGTCATCCATAATGTACAATCTGTCCATTAGGTGATTCCCCAACAGGGCTAGGTAGTAATTCAATCAACTTGGTTAAACTAATGCCTGCCGGTCGGGGCTGCATAAATATATTATGAGGTCTTTGCAATCCACTATAAGGAGTTTACCCTTAAGCAAAGGTTACCCACCAGTCCTGTGCCATTTGCCAAAGCTTAACCTCTCAAGCGAGTGGTGTCAGCCAGGCAGTTAATAGCAAACAGTACTCACTTATAACAGTAATATGTAAGAGAGCACTTATGCCTATAAAGGTATTAGTATGAGGCAGGAAGAGTTAGGCTAGTTGTTTACAGTAGGTAAGGTAGATATGCCACCAGGAAATGTTAAAGTCAGGTGTACAAAACTGAATCTGTGCATACACTCGATATACAGTTTGATTAAGGTGATTCCATGCATTCACTTATTCAGATCACAGGTTTGACATCATAGCAAAAGGAATACGTAATACGGAAGCTGCTATTAATATACATAATATGTATTGTAAGTACCACAGTGTCATGCTGAATTGTACATTTTCATAATTTCTCAGGTTCCATTGAGCCCCGAAGATCAGAAAGATGTTCTAAGAAGACTCCACGGAAATTTGCGAGAGATTTCTGAAGCGCTTCACACACTGACAGTTGCTATTAGTTTTCTTGCAAGCAAAGGAGGTAAACCTGAGATGTTACTCAGCAGATATATCATCAATGTTCTGCGAATCAGAAAGACGGAGTTTTGTAAGAAGGTCAGTGTATGAAGTTGTATATTATGTTAGACAAGTATTTATTATAGTCACTTTAAATTTATAGCATTATAATTTAAAAGTGCTTTTAGAGTACATTTGTCAAGTTCAATAAGCAAATACAAAGAATTCTCACGAATCTCCCACAAAACATACATGGATGAAAATTGTCAGATTAATTTGATTTTGTACAATACAGAAATACTTCTGTGTACAAAAGAATTTGCATACAGAAAATTGGATAGAAGGGTGTATATAGTATATAAAGCAGTCAGTGACAAAATAACACAAGTATGCAATGTATCTCCGGATGTACTGAAGCATGAAGAAGAGTAGTAAATTATGTTGCATGAGATTTTGGCTGAACAAAGCAGGTTTTCAATCAAGGGTGGCTGACAAGTACCGAAAGATGTAATGAAACGATTAGGTGCAGAAAACACAGATTAGAATGTTGTAGAATGTCTCTAAAGGTTTCTTTTACAAATTACATGGAAAAATCTTGCTTTAGGACAATTGAAGTTGCACCATTCTGTTCCGCCATTTTCTTAAATCCATAATCGTCCCATAACTTTTGACCACCACTGCATGTGTGTGTGTGTGTGTGTGTGTGTACGTGTGTGTGTGTGTGTGTGTGTGTGTGTGTGTGTGATTGTGTACTTGATCTCCCTACACTGTTGCATACTGTCTCACTCATTGCTTGTTTGCTATAGGATGTACATTAAAATTGCTTACTATCCACATCAAATACAAGCCAGCTAGTACACAGTGGCTATAATATGATTATCATAGCCATAAAACGGGTTACAAATAGTTGCTATCAATTTCATGTTTCAAAGTTCATGTACACATGAAATTAATCAAGTGATCACCATTGATAAGTGCTATGTATCATGATAATAGTGATTAAAATTTATGCAAGTTGTGTATTTTGTACTTTTAGTATACTCTCTCCCATGTTTTGTCACTTTGGGAGACTCTGGCACTCGAGAAAGCAAAACAGCAATCCAGTGCACGTAAGGAGGTATGCTCGTTCCATGTTCTTTTATTTCTTCTTAGAGTAAAATGGATTATGTTATTAACTAAGTATCATTATTATTGTAAAATCAGATTCCGTTTGATGGATTTGATGAATCCAGTAAAAGAATGTTTGCAAACCTGGATCCAAACTGTGCAATTGAATTTGAAGGACATCTAAGAATGCTTCCACTGGATTCTCTGATGATGCTTCTATTCAAGTTTATTCAACTTCGTTTGAAAAGCCTCGGTTCATCAGCATTTGAATGGCCGTAAGTGTTAGCATGCAGAAAACATGAACAAAATACATGCAAATAATATATGGTATGAATCATGAAATGTACTGAATTTAACTTCACCTTAGTTTTACACTATTTATAAATTGTTTGCTAACCTAAATCAATGTGTTAATAGTTAGTAAAGTGAGTATTCATTAATCAGTTAAACCGTTTTAACAGGCCGGCCATATTATTTTGAAATGAATTTCCTTGTATAGCTGTGCTATGCAAATAGTCCGCCATCTGCCATTCTTTTGCATACCAATTTGCATTTTTGAATAAGCTTCAGTTACAAATAGTCCACCAAGTGCCAAGATCTTGTGTTGGTGTGGAGTGAACTACCAGTAAAAGTGTTTTAGAGTTGACCTGACAACGAAGTAGAAGAAGTAGATTTGAGATTATAGAGAGAGGAATCTGACTACAAATGTAAGAAATACTTGCAGAACCTTTTTCAAAGAAGTGGAACGTACAAATTGCATGACAAACGATAGGAGGCATCCTGAAGATAATCAGCATAATCCACCATATCATTAGTGTGCCAAATGTTCCCCGAACCAATTGCAGCTGATTAACGAATATTTCACTGTATATATGTATTATCGTGTTTAGCTTAATAACCAAACATTCTATTCTTCTCAAATCATATTTACAGTCCTTGTGCTGTCTTGTCACATGAATGCACACACACAAATCAATACAATATATGTGCTATGATGTTTGACAATGTTGATGGTGTTTTTTATTGTTTAGTTGTGTAATTTAATTTGTGTTGCCTGTCTACAGCCTGGCGGATGCTCTTGATGCCTACATTGACGCAGTGGATGACAACAATATCAAGGATCTACAGGACAGTCTTGATCAAATATCTGAAAAGATTCTTGTTAAGAATGTTGTTCATGTCTGGCACATTACAGTGCAATACAAGATGAAGATATAAGATGTAGAAATGAACTAAAGTTAATAGTCAGATTTTCTTGCACTTATATACTCTTAAATAATTAAACTTTGTAGCTTAGACTTAACATACTAATTATGTAGTTTTTGCTGCTGATTATTATACGTAGCTTAGGGTGTAATGTAGTGACACCATTGATACCTATTGGTGTAAAATATTGTTATATGAGCTGTAGTATCACTGATAATAATGGATTTTGTTAATTAGTACAGTTATTTTCAAAGTTTATATTAGAGTTAGAACGAAAAAATCTTATAATTGCATGTGAGAACATGATCAAGGATGAGATCAAGAAGACATAAATTTTATAATTACATGATATATATTGAACACCAGATTACACCTGTGGTCTAGATAATATTATGATGTGGGCGTACCCCGGGGCCAAAATAGCTAGGCTCATATATAAGCGCCCCTAGGACTTGCATGCGGCGAATGGGCGCTTGTGGATCTCAAGACTGAAAGTACCCATGGCTTTTATGCGTCACCTTATATTCTAGCATAATATGCAGGAGAGTCAAAAATGGCCTCTTTGCTGCCTGTTATTTACTTCCTGTTCTTACCCTTCACTTGGTGGGAGGTAGGACGAAGCGATTCAGTTTCAGGCAAACCAAACATCGTGATATTGTTCGCAGACGACGTGAGTTTGTAAGCCAGCCTCAGTGTAGTCTACGTACTAATGGGATGATGTGGAACACCTTCAGCTGCATGGCTATTAATAGTCTTCCTACACAGCTATCTACCTATTAATTCGAATCCACGTAAGCTTCATCTCCGTATATAGGGGATTATGTATTAGCTGTTGATTTCTATTGAATGCCACGTCCTGAATTACCTCATGTTACCCTTAGCTTCGGGCTATATATTTCCTAAATGTAGGCCTAATTCCCTTTTCTAATTGTCTTTTAAACTTCATTAATAATATTATACTCTATGTTTATGATTGCAGGACAATCCACTTTTCAAGTTGGAAAGTAGTAGCTAGCACCTTACATCATCATGTCATTCATGAATCAGAATCATAGCCCTTCCTTATTTTCCCTCTTATAACCCATATGATATAAATAAGATAAGATACCCTGATACCCTGATATTTGTGGTGATTTCTTAGTTGGGATTTGGTGATCTTGGATGCTATGGACACCCGACATCCAATACCTCTAACTTGGACAAAATGGTCAAAGAGGGTCTTCGATTCCTAGACTTCTATGTAGCAGGTGCTGTGTGCAGTCCTTCCAGGTATAGTTGCTTAGCCTATCAAAATGTCTTATTGCTGGATATAATAATATTATACTGTACTTCATACATAACTGATACCAGGAACACTCCAAGAGTGTACTATTAAATTGTTTTGTCATGCTCTGATACCCATAATGTTACAATTTCATAATGATACTGCATAATAGTAATGTGGACAAAAGGAATGGAACATTTGACATTTATTGTATTGATATACATAGAGTAATAAAAGTAAATTATTTTAAAGTGTGAATATAGTCTAAGATAGCACCTGCCACCAACATGATAGCTGTTATGATGTAATGCCTACAGCTCAAATGTCACTAAAATAGATGCCATAAATATTATTTGATGAAAATTCAGGTAGTTTTTCACTATTAGTAACTGCTTGCATGTTTTACAATTCACTGCTCAGGGAAGTAGACAGGTGGTTATAATCTTCAAATTGTTCTAGCTGAAGATGTCCTTTCCAGTCCTTTGCTCAATTTCATTACCACTCTGTCTGTTATGAATCTAACTTAAAACACTATTTTCAGAGCGGCTCTACTGACAGGAAGGTACCAGACAAGATCTGGAATTTATCCGAAAGTGCTCTCAATGGCCTCTGTAGGAGGTGAGCTAGTTCAAGAATATGCTATCAGAGACATAGTATATGGACTGTTAGTAGTATTAGACTAAGGGTTCATCCATACCCATATACCGGAGGAGAAATGCTACAAATTAAACTAAGTAATTTTTAAAGCATTATCAATATATACACTGTTAACCATTGTTATATAGCGTACTACTATTGCTACTATTCTATTAGACTAATTACTCATTGGTTTAAAGTAAACTGTAGCCAGGCATATCCCTCTATTTTCCATTATGTCGCTTAATTACTGTGAGGATCGGGTTTGGTGCAAACCCGTGGACTTGGTGATGTAAGAATCCGTTTGACCCGAGCCCTCAAGGGTTAATTGGGAATGCATATCCTATTACATGCAGGGCCTTTGCATGAAATTTGGGAGCTGATACTACTATGGTCACAACACAAATTGGCTACTTCGATGCTGTGATGATATAAAGTAGGATATTACAGATTATTAAATAACTTATCCCAATACATGGCTTGTATAGGTCTTCCCCTCAATGAGACAACCATTGCCCAGTACCTCAAGGAAGCTGCATACAGTACAGGAATGGTGGGAAAGTGGCATTTGGGAGTAGGTGAAAACTACAAGTATCTACCTGGACATTTTGGATTTGATCACTACCTGGTAAGTGATTATTACACACAGACTGACACAATGTGATGTGTTTGATGTGACTGTTTTCAAAACTCTCCTTTCAAAGGGACTCCCTGGTAACCCTGGAGCATGTCCGTGTGTCACTTGCTTTTATCCGAACATTCCTTGTGACTTGGTCTGTGGTGCGTATAATATTATGTGCGACATTAACGATGTTATGTTCAATATATAGAATTTGTAATTGGATAGGCATAGATTATGGCTGTCAGTGAAGTTTTCTCATTCATATGCAGCACCTCAGGGTCATTCACCAGGCTGTCCTATCTTCCAGAACTTCACTATCGTCCAACAACCAGCTAATATGCTCACTATTGATGACATGTACAATGACTTTGCAGTTGATTTCATCAAGACACAGGCTGGTGAGATGTTGTCTTCTGATTTTAATGTGAATTTCTAGTCATCATGATATTGAAATTCGTTTTCTGCAGCTGCAAACAAACCCTTCTTCCTCTATTATGCCTACCATCACACACATCTTCCTCAATATGCTGGTAAGAAGTACACCAACTCTACCATCTGGGGGAAATTCGGAGATGCTCTAGTTTGGCATGGCATATACCAAATGTTATTACCAAATGTTATGTACCAAAAGTAATATATGATGACAGATAATTTAAATTCTTTCCTGAAGACATCATCGGATGGTTCTGTTGGACTCATCTTTGAGACTTTGAGGAACGCAGGAGTTGATAGCAATACGTTTGTCTTTTTTACTGCTGACAATGGGTATGTATGTATGTATGTAATAAGTCTCAGTTCTGTGCCGTCATCAGCGAGTATCATCTACTTGTAATGCACATTATATGCATATTCGGACCTTTAGCCCACAACTAGCAAGTGAGATCCAAGGTGGCTGCTGAAGTGAGGAAAAGGAACAACATATGAAGGAGGTCAGAGAGTACCTGGAATAGCATGGTGGCCTGGGAGGATTCAGCCGGGGAAGACTAGGGAGGTGAGTCTTAGGACTATAGTACTGTACCTTTGTATGCTTAGTACACAGCTTACTATAATTCATGGGTTCTCTCCCTCATCAGTTTGCATGTGATAGACATCAGACATGTTAAAATCCTTAGCTGCAACTGTGGAGTGCTCTAAAACGGTTCGTGTTTTAGCTTGCAGGTGGTCTTTCAAAAATGCGAACTAAACTGTATTTGAAATGCAATGCAATTTCCCCAGAGTTCCAAATTTACTGTTACCACGGGAGGAAGTTGTATATTTAAACGGAAAGTGTGATGTGCCATGCTTGTAGGGCAGGTAGTACAACTGGTATGCATAATATATCTTATTTCACATGTAGTTCATGCTCAGAAATGACTAAGAAGATTAGGTATCCAAAACAGGAAACATTTATTCCCACATATTATTGTGCCAGTACAATTGAATGGAATATCTTGAGTACAGCAAGGACACTTTGAATTTTGAATATCATTCATGTTGCCATGCAAGCAATAATTCGATTGCCATAATCTTGAGTAGTTGCATCCTGATTGGTAGGAGAGCTGTGGCTTATTTGTTATTCCCGCTAGGCTATACAGTCACCTTACCAGCATGAAGGCACCCGTAGGGATACTCTAGCATACCAGACTAAACATATTCTTAGGATAGGATAGGATAGGATATCTTATTTTAACTGGGGAGGCCACTAGCCCAATGGGCTACTACTAAGGCACCCAGTGAATAAATACAAGAAAAGACATGCTATGCATAATAATAATAAATAAATAAAAATAATAGTAATAGTAATAATAATCCTGTATAACTTATAATTCAATTTGAAATGATTACAATTAGAATATGAGAATTAAAAATTAATAAATTACATAAATGAGTTAGGTTGTTAGGGAGTTAGTTGTGATCGAGCAGCTCTAATGAAGGAACTCAGAGAAGAGGCCCCCTTGATGTCAGCAGGAAGAGAGTTCCATGTTAGGGGACCACTGAATGAAAAAGCCTTCCTTCCGTAGTTGGTGGATGGCAGGGGCAGTTGCAGGTTGTTGGTAGAGCTGAATCGTGTTTGGTGACGGTGTACAGTTGATGATTACCGAATAAGGGGTCTTAGGTAACCAGGATCAAGTTTGTTCAGGCATTTGTAAACCTGAATCACTGAGTGCAGGTCTCTTCTTGATTTTAGAGTGGGTAGATTAAGGGTGACTCTTAGTTGTGTGGCTGAAGTAGTCCTCGGTTGTTTCAAGATGATGCGACACGCGTAGTTCTGTAGTCTTTCTAGCTTCTGTGCTTGAGTGGCAGTGCAACCAGATGACCAAACGGTATCACAATAGTCAAAGGTAGGGATTATGTAGCTGTTATAGAACATGAGGAGTATCTTCTTTGGTAGAAACCAGGACATGCGCCTTAGTAAGTTGATGTTCCTGGTGACCTTGGCAGTAATATGCTGAATATGGTCGTCCCATGAAAGATGGTGGTTGATAATACATCCAAGGAGCTTGAAAGATTTGACTTGATCAATCAGTGAGTTGTTCAGGCTGACATTCAGGGGCTGGGTCCGTCTCTTCGGTTGATGAATCAGCATACATTTGGTTTTATTTATATTCAATTGAAGGTTGTTGCTAGACATCCAGTTGTGACAGTCCTTGAGTACTGATGTCAGAGTGTTGCTGATTTCTGTCACAGTAGAGCCAATTACATAGATAGTTGCATCGTCTGCAAAGAGGACAGTAGTGGTGTTATTGGGACAGATAGAAGGAAGATCATTTATATGAATACTAAATAAATTTGGACCGAGTATGGATCCCTGAGGTACTCCGGATTTGATGGAGAGTGGTGTTGAAGTGGCTCCAGAAACAGTAGTGGAATGCGTACGACCTGAGACATAGGAAGTGAGCCAGTTGATGGTGGATGATGAGAGGCCATAGGTGGGCAGTTTAGACAACAAGATGTTGTGGTCGACAGTGTCGAATGCCTTGGCTACATCAAGAAAGAGGACACCAATCATCATGCCTGAGTCCAAGGACCGGTACCATTCATCAACAGTCCGCAGAAGGGTAGAGGCCGTTGAGTGTTTCGACCGAAATCCAGATTGGAGAGGATGTAGTAGGTGGTTCCGTTCAAGGTGACTAGCAAGTTGCTTTTGTGCTGTTTGTTCGATAATTTTACTACAGGTGGGAAGGAGAGAGATGGGTCGGTAATTGAAAAGGTCACACCTGTCACCACTCTTGTGGAGTGGTTTGACTAATGCATGTTTCCAGCCTGCTGGATAGTGACCTGTAGTAAAAGAGGAGTTTATGATGTTAGTTAAAGGGGGTGCAAGTAAGTGGGCAGACTCCTTCAGTAGTCTTGGTGGTATGTTGTCAGGACCAGTTGCTTTCCTTGTATTCAGGCTAGAGAGTAGGTCTTGACATTCCTCAATGGAAACTGGTAGGAGGTCTAGCGTTTCCTCATATGTACAGGGCGTTATAACTACAGGATGGCTTACAGGCCCATTAGACGCTGATGACGCAGATGATACAGAGTTGAAGTGTTTGTTGAATGTTTCTGCTACCACAGCAGGGTCTTGATGCAGAAATCCATCGACAGATGAAGGACCAGATGGTAGTGCACTCTTAAGACAATCCCATAGTTTGGAGGGGGGCGCTGATCCATTAATAAGGGATGTGAAGTGCTGCTTTTTGCTGTCACGTAAGAGCCGAGTGACTTGGTTTCTCTGGTGCTTGTAGATGGACCAGGTATTTGGGCATGGCTGTTGCTTGAAGTGCTTTAAGAGTTTATTCCTAAGATCTATGGATTTGAGGATGGATGGTGTGATCCAAGGGAGCCTTTTCTTTCGTGATCTAAATGTCCTCCATGGGGCATGATCATCTAGACAGCCATTAAATAGCATCTCAAAACAATAGAGCTTGTCGTCGGGTGAGTCGAAGATGTCTAAGACTGACCAGGGAATGTTTTGTAGATCTGATTGGAAGTGAGATCTGTCGAAGTGCTTGAAGGATCTCTTAGTGATCATCAGGGATTTGGCTTTTGGCCGTTTCCACGTCAGTGTGAGATGGATAAGCAAATGGTCAGAGATGGCAATGTTCGAGACCCCTGAGGATTTGACTAGGTGATGGTCTGAGACAAGAAAGACGTCGATGAGGGTACTACTGGTGCTGGTGATTCTAGTTGGGGTGGTAATAGGTTGATGAAGATTATGAGACTCGAGAAAATTGGTAAGTTGAATACAAGAGGGATGAGATTTATTAAGTAGATTGATGTTTAGGTCCCCACAGATGATAACACGGTGTTTAAGTGAGAGTGCTTCTTCTATTTCAGAAAACATCATTGTAGTTGACTGTGCTGGGCAGCTGGGTGGACGATAAATGCACCCTATGAGAAGAGTTGAAGGTAGGGAGCTGTGACAAACTTCAAGCCATATGGAATCATAGGATGTGGTCATTGAATTTCTAATTAAGGTGATTTTGGTTGATAAATGGTCTCTAGTATAGATGATAGTACCTCCACCATGTCTGTCACGATCATGCCTGGTGCTATGATAGCCATCAATAGAAATTTCATTGTCGTGAATGGTATTGTCAAGCCAGCTTTCCGATATCGCCAATATGTCTGGTTTCAGCTTTCCAACTGTGATCTTCAGTTCGTCGAGGTGAGGGAGAAGGCTTCTAATGTTCATGTGTACTACATGGAGGTTGGTAGCTGATGAGTCACAATTGGATGGGCGATGAGGTGGTAGTGATGGTGGTGGTGGTGGTGATGTTGAGGTCGATGAACAAGTGAAGAAGCTTTCAGACAGACGGGGTAGACTACACAATGCACACGAGAAGACATCATCACAATTAGATAATCTAAAGTATTCAGCATCTGAGATAGGAACACAGTTTGAGTGGTACCATTGGTCACAAGTGTCACACTGGATTCCTTTCTGGTTCCTTCTTACGGGCTTTTCGCACCTTACGCACGGGTATTTATAGGTCGGTCCAGGGTTAAGCTCAATGTCACCTGATAGTAACAGACAAAGATAGACAAATAGTATATTTGGTCTATACTTATCTCCTCTTCTGTCAGGTCCAAATCTGTACTGATTGATCGATACGGTAGCGCGTGTGGATTGGTGGTGAAAGCCGTTCCGGCCGATGGACACAAGGACGCATTCAACATAATTAAGCTCGAGAATCGGGGCGCAAAGAATAGCATCTTGATCTCCGGGTACAGCTCTTAACAACATAGGCTTTGTTGAAAATAGATTATTGATAGCAACGAAGAGATACATAACACCAACGAGAGCAGGGATCTTGCCTGCCGCCATTTTTCAATCACCAACCCTCATCCAGACTGGATGAGGGTTGGTGATTGAAAAATGTTTCTTACTTGAAAAGCATTACATTTCCAATCCCTGTAGATGATTTTTATGTTCATAATAGCTTGCATCCAGTCTGGATCTCCTCCCAACCATTTTGAAGCTAGCTGGAGTTGAACCCAAACAGGATGTTGTATTGGATGGATATGACATGAGTTCTATTCTGTTTGAGAACAAACCAGTAAGTGTGTGTATGCGTGTGTGTGTGTGTGTGTGTGTGTGTGTGTATGTGTGTGTGTGTGTGTTTTGATATGGCTGTGTGTGCATTTCTGTGTATGACAATTAGGCAGTGTGTGCTGTAACCCAGAAATAGATGTTTAAATTACTTTAATTACCTTTAATGTGAGGTCAAAGATCAACGCAGAGTTATCAGTCTATAACATACTTGTCATAACCGTATTGTGACAGGTTGTATTGCAAACAATGTGCACAACATGCATGCAGGTTTTGTTTTCCTTTTAAACATATTACATAATATTATGTACATTGTAGTCCGTCACTTGTCCATCAGTTTATCCTGCCCCTCTGTTCTTATGGTAGTAACTGGACATTTACATTCATTGTTCTTGACTACCTCTGTTCCTTTAACATACAAACATGTATAATGTAACAGAATGACTGTGTAATGATTGAACATAACAGTTGTGGCACTTTTGAGATCAGTGTACTGTTAATGTGTATACGGATCATTTACAATTTTTATTTTTGCAAGTTTTTCAACAATTTTACTTCTCTGGCCTTGCTGCATACTCTTTGAGGCCCGATATTGAGGGTCCACTGTATATTTCCTGAATATTATATTATTTCTGTCCAGAGTGAGCGGGACACATTCTATTATTATTCTGGAGTTTGTCAGGAGAAGGATGGAGTGTATGCAGTGCGGCACAAGCAGTATAAGGCTCATTTCATGACAGCAGGGTGAGATTCAATGTGACATGCCAAAAAAGGACGGTTAATTTGGTTAATGTAGGCCTTGACATCTTTAAATGTTGTTTGGAGGATTAAGATGTTCTCACTGTCACTGATCCATACAGTCCAAACCATACCTTCCAAACCACGAGTGTTTGTCGAACTGTACTTGGAATTTATGATCCAAGTATAAATACATAGGTATGCAATATTGGTGAGGTCGGACTAGGCTAAAACATCTATGTATGGTTCCCACTGCTCAGAGCTCTGGCTGAACAAGGATTGTCTAACCTGGTACCCAAGCAGACGTCCATTCAGCCATATTAGAAGAGGTCACTGACCTCAGTGTGGTTAGTGAGCCACAGACCTCCGCTCCATATAATCAGGGTTGTGCCTAGAATGCGGACCGTCCACGTGGATGTGGACCTGTACTTTAGTATATCAACACCAATTAGCACCCATAAGCGTCTAAAATGCGGACCCGCAGATACGAAGATATCTTTAGTATCTTTAGTGCAGATGGCGTAACATTTCTCTCGACAGGATTTAAGACTTTGTTAATTTAGCAATTACCCTCATAACAGAATAGTTTCCGAATGTCTTGTTGTCGGTGTAATAAATCCGCCAAGTGCTGTAACTGTATGCATTTGTGTTAAATTGGGAAAGAGATGTATCAGCTGTCGATCTGGACGCCTTGGAAAATGCTGTAATCAACCTGACTCAAATCAGCCTAACACCTTTCCTATTGCAAATGCTAGAGATAAATAGCCTACAAACGACGATGACGCCAGCGACACGGTGAATGAACAGCTTGTAATCTGTTTAAAACTCCTTCTGGTAAGCAGGGGAAAATCTTTGTTCATGAAACAGCACGGTTATTACAGTTGTATGCAGATTTGTCTGCAATGGAGAGTTTTGCTTAGAGCAGTGATGATTTTGACACACCCTGTCCACTGTCTGCATAATCCGTCTACGGTCCGCATTTTAGGCACAACCTATAATCAGGCCTTGTCCTAAACAACTACCTCAACTTCATACTTTCTTTTAATTATATATTGGCAAGATAACCAATCCTTCATTGTTGTGCATGCCTCATATTACTGCTGATATTATACTTTTCTCATGCTGTGAATCTTGTGTTACGTCTTGTCTGCATCAGGAGTCACTGCAGTAAGCCGTACCCCGATCAAGATTGTTGGAGTGCTACTAAAAAAGCTGTCCAAGATCCTCCATTGTTGTTCAACCTGGATGAAGATCCAAGTGAAGTGTATACTTTGACATCAAAAGATCCAGAATACAACAACATCATGGATACTATGAAGAATGTGAGAATGTCCTGATGTTGTGTATTTGTATGCCAAACCCGGACTTATTGCTATGTATAATTACCAGAGAAAAGTGATATTATTGTATATATATACTAACTCCCACACAGAATTCTATATAGGGGAACAATGAGTTGCTAGGCTATTAATTGGCAAATTTCAATAACAATTACCTGGCAAGGAAGTGTGCAATAGCAAATGAAGTAGGCAAATAGCACAGATATTCGCACACTGCACCTTGATCTGTCCTTGCAACATACCAGGTACCTTCAGTACTTCTTGATATTTTCTCTGTAGCTCAAGAATGCATTTGATGCAAAAATGGTGTGGGGAAAGTCTCAAATCAATAAAGGTCGAGATGTAAAGCTGGAGCCGTGTGCTACTCCTGGATGCTCCCCTTTCGCCAGTTGTTGCAAGACATCCAAAGACCAGTGTACTGTTGGTCCTGGAGATTATCATGCATAGCTGACTTTTAAATTTTTTTCCACATGTATATGTCATTTTACTTGTGGATGTCTTATTAATGTCATTTCATAGTCATTTTGCACATAATGTACTAGTCGTTTTATAACACCACACACACACACATACACACACACACACACACACACACACACACACACACGCACACGCACACTGAAGTGAATATAGAACAATTTTTGGTTCATAATGAAGAAACTAAATTAAGGAAGATTCTCAATGGCCGCACTTTTACAACACACATTCTGTTAATTAGATGAATTAGTCTTGAGTAGCAGAATCAATATATATATATATATATAACATTTAAATTTTGATTGCAGGACATTTTGGCCTCATATATAGGCCTTCATCAACTGATGTGTACAAAACTGAGAATTGTGATTCTGCTATATATATAATATTATACACATTAATTCTGCTCAAGACCAATTCGCCTGTTATTAACAATGTAGCAATGAGCCTCTAGGACATTATTTTATCCGTCGTTGCAATTCAGTGTTGCATGATTGTCAGTATATATTCAGTATATTGATAGTGATGTCTCAAGTCACATTCGTTGCCACTACATATGTTTGACAACTTAATCCATTTTCAGTGAAGTAGATGCTTAAATTCAGGCAGGTTTGTGCAATTCTAATAATTATTATTATTTTGTATATTTTTTTACAATGATACCATTATAGGTAAAGGATACAAAAAACCTAAAGAAATTAACCCATGGGTGGTAGTATCTCCTATAAAGAGTTGGACCAATTTCCTTAAGAGGGAGCCATATTCCCTATCGGACATTTTACTCGGGGTGCCATATTCCCAAATTAATTGTCCCTGATTTGATCCCCTCCATCGTAGATACTAGTGCTGGGACGATGAATTGATTAAGTGATTAATCAATGGATTTTTATTTCAAATCTGATTATGTGTGATTATGATTATTAGTGCCAGCAAATCGATTATGCATATACATGTGTATATTATGTATATGTATGTATGTATTTGTCATTTTATGCATTCCCGCTATGTGTGCTCATGCATGTTTATACGTATATACATACCTTATTTACTTGCTGTGTTGTACAACACATACAGCATAACACATACATATGCCTTAGAGTTGAACACACAACTTGAGGATATAATATACATATGAGTGTGTACGTATATACATGCATCTGCATAATAATGATATGTGTTCTACGTATACATCTTCTCAAGGCATATGGCGTTTATATCATGGTTATTGTGATACCTATACATGCATATAATATGGACCATACATATGCTTTGATACACACATATGTACGTACATATTTATATTTGTAAGGTGTGTGTCATCTCTTTAAGAACACGTAATTATGTGTTATGCTGTATGTAAATAAGGCCTAGGTACACACACACACACATATATATATATATATATATATATATATATATATATATATATATATATATTCATGCATTCAATGTATATGATATATTATACGAATACATATGTACATGTATTTGTACAGCGATGTGTACATACAGTATGTGCACTATAATAGTACAATGTATGCAAGTCCGTAAATATATAGATGTGCTGTAATTGAGGTATGCAAAGGTACATATTTACTAATTATTGATATACATTTGTATAGATCTTGTAATACGTATGTGCGTATATTATTATACGTACATAGAATAGTCCTATGTAACAGTTTTCTGCGCAGTCTTTACCCAACCCAATCTTGCCAGGACCAAGTCCAACTTGTAAACTTGGCCATGGAGGTGAGAATGAGTCTGACTATGAGAGACTAATGTAATATTGACTAATGAATTTTCTGGCAGTACTGTTGAGGTTATTGTATATAGAAGCTTGAAGTACTACTCATTACAAAAATGTCTATGTGGTCTCATTGTGAAAAAATAGATGTGTGATAATCAACACACGGTACAGTGGTCCTCTGTCCACACAGTGCAGTGCATGGCTCTCTATCTACACAGTACAGTGGTCGTCTGTCCACACAGTGCAGTGCATGGTTCTCTATCTACACAGTACAGTGGTCGTCTGTCCACACAGTACAGTGGTCCTCTGTCCACACAGTGCAGTGCATGGTTCTCTATCTACACAGTACAGTGGTCGTCTGTCCACACGGTACAGTGGTCCTCTGTCCACACGGTACAGTGGACAGAGGACCACTGTATCCGTGTACATCATGTAAAGCGGTTTTCTCTGTACCATGCAGCTTATATACTCCATGTACTATATGCACATAAATGCATCATGGGACATTCATAAACACTCTGTATCATCACTTCGAATTCCTTGTGGCATTATTCTGTGATGTTCTGTACAATGTCATGTGTTACTTCTACTACTCCTTCAGTGTTGCTCAGCACAACCTAATACCAGTAAGGATGCTTTGGTAGTCAGCTACACAGCTATAGTATATAGGGTGGGATGCTATATTTTTTTTTGCAATTTTGCTATCTTTGTATATATATGTACTAAATCCTTTTTATACTATTATTATTGTTATGTCTTAATTCAGTAATAACAATTGATAATCATTAAAGTGTTACAATAGGGAAATGTGAACCTTAATATAATATATAACCATACATTTAATATCCGTGTGATAATTGAAGAGATATATAATACAAAACTATCTAATAATAATCAAAATAAGGTCAAAATAAATTTAACAACAAAATGTACATTGAGTTGATCAAACTGGGGAGATGGTACGTAGCTGATGCATATTTGCCTTCAAGGTAAATTAGGGTAATTTTGCTCATGGTACAATTCAGAACAATGCTGAATAACCAGCACATGGGAAGCAAGTGGCTGGGTTCACTGTCAGGTATGGTGTAGCTAAGTGTTGTCATCACCATGGCCAGTGGAGCAGTTTAATTGTACTCGAAAGGTTGGCATGATGAGGTAGAAAACTACAGTTTTTTTTCATCAGTAACCGGCCTTAAACTGTGACTGGAATTACTCCATGCGACTTTATTCTTTTTTGTCCAGCATGTATTATACAGACATAATTAGCTAAATAGACGATAAAACTGCTGTAATGGATCAATTCAATGAAGAAACAGCAAATATCGATATATCCACTCACCACGAAAGTTTTAAAGAAGCGAAGGATTGCTCGTTGAAATCACATGTAGCGTCTACCTTCAGACGTAACGCAAACGTTTCGAATTCGTACCCACTGACGTATAATATACCCTCGGTCTCACAATTTTTTGTAACCAGAAGGAGACGGCCATTTGTGGGCGGGATTTAATTTCTGGTTTCGACTCATCCTCCGCATCGATCGAATTCTTCATCTGGTGACTCTTAATTGTGTACTTATATGCCACTTCTTCACTCTTTTGATTGGCTGGATTACATGATTCAGTTGATTGACCGTCAGTACATCTATAAAGCGTGAACAGGTAATGACGTTTCTAGATCTATGATGTTTCGATAACATACCTAGCTATATTATATTATGCGTGCCGTTTGTGCTAGTCTATACCAGGTCCTACAGTGTCCCTAATTTAATGGACTTACCCAGTATGCCCTAATTTACTGCTAGCTATTCCACCGTAAGTACTTACTACGTACCACTGTAGCTGGCTCTCCTCTTAAATATCCTCCCTTTCTTACCTGTAGCTACCTTTCTGTCTCCCCTACTTTAGTTTACCTACAAGTCACGTTTGTCGCTCCCCCAGAGTCCTGATTGACCTTGTAGAAGGCGTTAACGGTTTTGTCTCAATTGTACCAAAGTATATTCACTGTGTGATGGCAGAGAGGATGACATCACATGGTCCCATCAAGGAATCCAAGCCACCACCCTGTGAGAATAAGTTACTTTACCATCTGTTGTAAATTGGTTTGTTCATAAATACTCGGTTTAATTGTCCATACTAGGTATAATACTTGTATGTATATTACACTATTATATATAGAGTGAATGGTTGAATGACATGTATAATCTATAAATACTTAGTTGCTATTGTGTTTGATAATTATAGTGATTCATAATGTGACTTGTTGTGTATACTAGTTGTTGTTATTGGCAACTACTATAGTATACATTCATTGATTTGCTGTTTCAACCCTGTAGATAGTAGGAAGAGACTGCCTCAGTCTGCTAGACTAAGTACTTTCAGTGATAGTGAGGATGATGTTGTTGAAGGTACAGCGTGTTCAAAGCTCATACTGATAGGGTGTACTTGGTCTTCACAGACTATAAATTCATTTTACTTGATTAAATTATATACATTACAATCATGGCTTGCATACTCCAAGACCTACATGTATATACTCCATACTTGGTCTTTAAAACTTTGTCTTCAGCTTCTAGTCTATTATTATCAACAGAGTGAGTGTACATTGTCTGAAACCTTAAATTTGTACCTGCATATACCTATATTCCCTGCATGTAAAAACACTACGTCATAACTAGGGTATATTATGATTATATACTAAAAATCATAAACCTCACTTGAAAGCAGGCACATGACATTACTAGGCCAATATCTCGGAACACAATATATGCACAGTGGCATGTGACAAGAAAATGGATGCAGCTGGTTTCATTGTATTTTTATTAATCTGATGCATGCATGAGATGAACCGTGACTGCAGTATCCAGTAAAGTACTGTATATAAAGTGTATGGACAAACACAAGTGTTTTGGAATAGATAGTCCGGGAAGGAGACTCACACTGGTCATGTTTGCTCATTGTGCTACGAATTTGCATGTCCTCTCACTACATGATCCAGGCTTTCTAGGTATATAACAATGTGATTGGTTTATGAAACAACATCTGACATATTAACAGGACGAGCAGTGTCCTCTGGATCATTTTTAGAGCATTATGTCTCTAATCATATGCATTTGACCACTTGTAGCTCCACTATTAATAGAGTGGACCCTCATTTATCCCGACTTCTTTTATCCGGTGGCTCGGATTATCCAGACACCAAATTTCCAGGGATAGCTATTTGTACATTAGCCATTTGACATTAGTGGTGAATAATAATAATAGGTAGGCCCTACACGTGCTTGAACAGTCAGCAAACAAGTAATTCGAGTTAAAAAATTTCGTAGGGTCTTCCTTAGGTTCAGAAGAACCTTCGTTGAAGTTATTATGTTCGGCGAAGCTTCAACGCACAAGTTTCAGCCCAATTTCTCATTCTCGGCGATCGAAATCGGCCATCTTTTTTCGCGCAATATAAATTCATTGTTGCGGTTACGTGTAGGAGCACGTATTAGATGTAGACAAGTGTTACATTCTGGGAGTCGAAATGGAAAGTTCCAAACCATTTGTTGTGTTTTGCTTTATAGCCAACATGTAGCCAAATAATGAGCAATAAATTGACATATCATAATGCATTCATTCCTGCTTCAGTTATCTGAACGTTTTGCATATCTTACCGCCCCTCAGTCCCAAGGTGTTCGGATAAGTGAGGGTCCACTGTATTTCCTTCGGATTGAAAATAATTAGCTCTGTTGGAGATTGACTGCATGCATGCACCTTCTGTGCTGTGTCCCTTCCTTTTAATTGTAGTTACACATATGTACAGTAATTTACTTGAGAGTAAATCCACTATAGACCATGCAATTATACAATTTAAAACACAGACCTTTCTACTTTGTCACTACTATAGAAAATGTAGTGAAGAATGTATTGCTTGAGCGATATACCTATCTGAGGAGCCACCTGCGAATGAGTGATGACCTTGTAGCAAAACTGTATGGTTGGAAACCCCCACTCTTGGATGAACCCACTTTCAAGGAGATTACTGCTTTGAATGATTGGGGAAAGCCTGATAATCAGTCTGACATTTCAGAAGTGGCAGGACTATGCTGCAACATGGTATACCGAAGAAAGCTTGAAGGAGTTCTGTAAGTGCCTTGAAGATGCTGGGAATAATGCCAAACCAAAGCTACTCCAAGTAGCCAAGAAGATAATGAAGACTTTGAAAGGCAAACAGAAATCGCAGAAAGGCAAGCTGGTCACAATGACAACATGCACCCTAGATTTGGGAAGAAGTATTATTGAGAGGAATGTGTTACGTTGTTTTAATTTGTTGTACTATGTGTACCTATAGGAGGGCAGTAGAACCCTGCTTCACTGCTACACCATATCTCCTGTTCCAAATTACAGGCAATTAGGGAAGTCACAAGATTGGTAATAATGTCCCTAGCCAATATTGGTACTGCTTTGAAAATATCTATTGCATGTGTAGACCAAATCTATTTATGTTGCCGCATGCATGCCTGACAACACCCATTTATCCCTTTCTGACCTCTTTCTTTTGGGGCCTATACCCTCCTAGCCACACCCACTGATAATCTCCCCACCACCTGTACCTACCTGTATCAGATGGTGACATCCATATGCACCTATTGACCACACCCACATCCAATGAGACCGATTTCTATTCACTGCAGAATTGACCAACTCTAAACCACCTACTCCGAAGAGACCACAGGAACTTGACTGTGAGAAAGTGAGTTCCTATCAATGGTATTGACACTTTAAAGGAAAATATGTGCTTTTAAAACACCGTGTTCACTGTGTGTTAAGTATTGTACTCACTATACTAACACCTACGTACTTATGTATATTTCCATTAATAAAAATAAGCAGTGACTGTCATTGGTTCTATATAGATTTCACCAGACTCTCACATCCTGCGACTCAAGGACTATGCCTATGATCAGTACAAGCAGATGAAGATTGGAGAAGGTGTCAAAATGCAGTACATCAAGCTTGCTGTTCTTCCTTCCAATCCATCTCATAGAGATAGAGGTGATCGAAATCGACTTGATTTCCTCCAGAGGTACAGATCTTGTGGAGTGGAATCACAAGGAGGTAATTATGTAAAGCCCGCCAAGCTATTGCTGAGAAGAAGTGAGAAAGTCCGAGTAATTTATGGCCATGCTGGTATTGGAAAGACCACACTGCTCAAACAAGTCTGCCGTACACTGGCCAAGAAGAAAGCACCCTCTGAGTACTCTCAAGTCCTGTACTTTCCTCTGAGGGAAAAGAATGTGTCTCAGGCGAAGTACCTCCATGAACTTCTCTCCTATTATGGGTCAGAAGACAAGAAGTTGGATCACTCAGCAGCAGGACAATCCCTCATTGACAATAAGGGGAGGGGCACACTGTTTATATTTGATGGAGCTGACGAAGTCAGAGAGTTACTTGAGATGGAGGATACCTGTGCATTCAGAAAGATCCTTGAAGGTGATGTTCTTCCTGAAGCTGATGTTATCGTAACAAGTCGTCCTGGCAGTATCCCATCCCTTCAAGGACAATCCCCTTTGTTCTTTGAGATCCATGGCTTTGATCAAGCATCCATTGATAGCTATGTACACAGGTTCTTTGAGAGCAGTCCTGGAGCAGGAGATAAGATGCTGGATGAGTTGTGTTCCCGCCCCGATCTGATTGGTGGTGCCCACATTCCTATGAATCTCTTTATATTCTGCTCCATCTACCAAGGTGAGGGATTCCCTTGTTCCATCACCATGTGTTATGAGAAGTATCTCTGTAACATGATCGCCAGCAAAATGAGGAATAAGTACCTTGGGGGCCTGTCCTTCAAACACTTACCAGATGATGTAAAGCAATTGTTTGCAGCTCTGGGTATATTGGCTTTCAAAGGAATGAAAACAACTCCACTCACTTTTGTGTTCGATGAGAATGAAGTACGGCAAGCTTTCTTGAGCATGGTCAAAACAGATGAAGCCATGGATGAGTCTCTCTTCAAAGGACTGCTCCACCAACACTCCAGCACAGTGGGATACCTAACCAGCAGTACATTCAACTTCTCTCACACAACCAATCAGGAATTCTTCTGCGCCTACCACCTCACCCAGCTACCAGACAACGAGCAGTTGCAGTTTGTGCGAGAGAACTTCAATAATCCGAACTTTGCAATTGTGATGCGTTTTTATTCAGGCCTGACAGGTCTATCATTGCCACAAGTAGCTTCTTTCCTCTGTCATCCTGATCCACAGGTCTCACATCCTGATTCTTCTTCACAGTCGTTCTCTTTACCATTAGAAAGCTACAGATATGATCCTCACCTTTTGTACATTTTTCACTCTCTTTACGAATCTCAGAATTCAAATTTGACACAAAACATTGCAAAACAACTCAACCAGTCACTTGAGTTTCATCTTCATCTCATTCCTCATGATTTTTTTGCTATTGCTTTTTGTTTAAGCAAATGTACACACTTGAGAAAACTGTTCTTTCTCGAGCAGGTTTCTTCCTCCTCCTTACCTCATTTGGTTCCCATTTTAAAAGCAAATTGCCTTTTGCAGTCTCTAACCCTATCTGTGGATCTCTTGCCCTCTCCAGGTGAGTTGTCCCATCAGTCAGCTGTGTGTAATACTCACGAACAGTTTAGTACAGTTTCATACTTAATCCAAAGTACAATACAGTGTTCACATGTACTATGTATGTATGTCTCGTGCATAACATTTTGCATAGCTATAGTCAATGTTTTCTATGTATAGTGTTTGTTGTGATGTGTAGCATATTGACATTAACTCAGATGCCATTAGTCTAATCAGTGTGACATCAGTGGAGACTTTGATCCTCAATGTGGAGACAACAACACTGTCAGCATTGTCAGCCATTTTTGGTAGCTCAACCATAAAGGATCTATTCCTCACAGTGGAGAATCCAGTTATGGTGAGTAAAGGACAATCAGTTACACCTTCAGTTGTTGAAATTAATGATTTTATGTGAATTCTAATCACCTATAATAGGACATTGACAATGAGAGCCGTAAGTCAGAGCTGATTCACTCAGTGGCTGAGAATACCACTTTAAGGGAACTGTTCCTAAGTGGTGCACCAGGCTACTTGGTAGTGGTACTCAATGGCATGGGCAGTGAAGCTACTATTGAGGATCTTACAATTACAAGTAAGTTTTGTTGGAGGTGAGAAGGTAAATTTCTCCAATATCCATACAAAACTAACCCCATGCACTTTGCTACCTTAATTTGATGCTTAACAACACTTTTATGATTGCCGATACTGTAATTAGTATAATGCATATTGTAAGTGGTGTATGTAATCTATCTAAAGTGTAACCGTGTTATGATTGCTGTGGTTGTGTGTAGTGCACTTGTATTATGAGAGTTAATTGTCTATTCATAGGGTCAACCATAGTCACACTAAATTGTACGACTTTTCCAAAGCTTCAAAGTTCGATAGACATGTTCTCATATATGCAAACTAGATAGAGTATCAGATTGTTTGGTTGGCTACTATGTACTTGTATCATACATACAAAATTGACAGCTTATTTATTCTTCATTGTATAGCTCATGATAATTGTGATGACGATGTAGCAGAAGCACTGGCCACCACCTGTGTTGTGAACACAAAGTTGAGGAAAGTTTCAATTTTGTACATCTCGCCTCTACCTGCGATGAAATCACTTGCTATGAGAGAAGTGCCACTAGAAGAACTTGTAATCTATGCACCTTGGGTATGTTGACTATAATATGTAATTGAACAGCTGATGTATGATTCTTATTGTATTGGGATGTGGTTTTGTACAATACATGGCACTTCTAAATCATAGTTGTTAGTAGAGTCAAACCAAACCATTATTATAGTAGCATTGCTAACAAGGTCTGTTGATTTATTCCCCACCCCCTTGAAATTCCTATATATTTGATCACTCTACAATGCAGCAGTGGTTGATCGGAATTAGAACGCTTTGCATGGAACTGAGGGGTTAATAAGTAATGCTTGTCGAAATGGCTAACAGTTGTTATTGATAATAATAGTATATGTATACCTGTCTATGGGTATACAACTAGCTAGAGGAGCTTGGTATACTAGAATTATCTAGATATATTGACCATAATAATTATGCAATTGAGCAGCTGTTGACGTGGTTTTGTGGGGTAAATCCTACACCCCTGAGTGTTGTGTTTTGCCTGTATATTACACACCTCACCTGTACTCAGTCTGCAGTACTGTAGAACCCTGCATATCCAGTCCCCATAGTAACAGGCACAGGCAACTTGGTCAACTGGGCAGTGTTTCGCAGGTGTTAGCATACAAACGATATGTAATATGCATTCCTATACCTAACCGCAACAGTGAATTTATATTATAATTTATATTGCACGAAAGTAATGGACGATTTGGAAATGCCGAGAATTAGAAATTGCATGGATCAGAATTTGAGTGTAACAGCTTTACCGAGCTTTTAAACCTAAACAAGACGATCAATTAATTCCAGGGGGAAAGCGATTCACTGGAGAGGGAATGCTGCTATTATTTCAAGAATGTACAATACTTAAGTTTAACCACGTACTTGTGAAAGATCAGGTACAGACAAAACAGTGAAAAGAGTGCAAAATCTTCAACAAGCATCACTCTTTCTTACTTCAATTGATTTGTTAACTAAAAACATGTAATGACTTTTATACCTGATATTATTGTACCTTTACATATGCAGTAATGACTGTAACATATTAATTTTTCTATCGTCATTGCTATGCAAATCTAATAAATCGTTTGTTTCACAATTATGGGTAATTTCATAGTTACAGAACCCTTGGTCCCACACCGTCCGGATATGAGGGGCTCTACTGTATTCATATTATGCATGAAATATGACTTTGTAATATGTTTGTGGGTATGGTGGAAATAGTCATCTACAGGGAATGATCAGTTCTTTAATTTGGAATATAACAATCCCGGCAATTTATATCACTGGGTCTTACCAATGTTTGGATTGCTATATCCAATGGCCTGGTCATTCCCACCTTGTTCTTTACCTTGTTATTGACATCATCCTGATATCCTTTTTATTCAACTGTTGCACTCAATATCTGGATGCTATAACCACTAACCCCTTCACTGTGTGAATAGTGGTGGTTGATCTGTCCATTTCTCCTACCCTCTGTACAGCTGATGTGGTGGTGGTTCACATTGTCAAGTACATTACACTGTCCTAAGCTATGCAGATGTAGTGTTTAACCTTTGAGGTCAATTGTTTATTATTGTGGCCTTGTTTATTATTATCAATCAGAGTGGGAGGTGTAAAGTGTTTAGTGAAGATGAGTTGAAGGAGATGGAGAAGTATGCTGCAGAGATGAAAGTAGTGAAGGTCACTTTCGATGTACTGTGCAACACAATTGTATGTGATGCTATTACCACTGGGTTTGAAAAAAACAACTTGCTAAAACAAGTGACCCTACTAGATGTAGCAGAACAGCAGAAGGAGCTTGTGAGGGATGCCCTGTCATCCATAGAGATTGTTGTGGTAGCATAATTGGCATTTCAACTACATGATGTTTTGCTACTTGTGCAGATGTTGTGTAGAAAAGAATAATCCAACTTTATAATGATTATTATTGTTAATTTTATGTATCATGCAAGCTTAAATTATGTTATTATATATGAAATGCATATAATAATGCAATGAAATGGCTGAATATAATATCCACTCGGGCATACATTGAAATTCAATCTTCTATCTTTATCCAGTATCACCTTCACCATATCTCAGTTATGTGTTGCTATGTTCATCCATATCCAATTCTGACCATCTCCACTGCCCAGTTGGCCAGCATGTTCTCTTCTGCTTTTGTCAAGTCCGTGGCAGGACCACGCTTGTTAATATGTGTATTCTATTTAATTGTAAATATGTATGTAATATTTAATTTATGTAACATGTATTTTATTTAATTGTAAATGTGTGTGTAATATCATTACTTATTTTTATATCACCACCACACATCACCACTACTGCATCATTAATGGAAGTCACTATAATTATAGCAAAAGCTATATTATATTATAATTATAATAATAATAATAATATATGAGTCACTTAATCGACTATAACAACCTGAAAACAGCATCTAAGCATAGAGTATCTATGATCTAAGTAGGCAAACATTTCTGAGTTTAGAGCTACCAGGGTTACAAATAAACACCCGTCTCAGCAGAATTCGTTGGCTAAGGTAAACGGGGGTAATTCCGTAATACATTGACATTAACGCTGTATAAACCAACGATGTTAGAAGGTACAGGTGTTAATCTTAAACGGGGAGTGCACCTACATATGTGTAGAATCAGCGTACCTGATTTGAGCCAGTTACTCTTTGTCGTTGATGAACACGGTTTCGAAGTACGCTGCCGATTCGAATTGGGGGAATTCGTAATTTCCGGAACTTTTCGGAGCGCGTCATTGTAGAGCATTGTACGATTGCGAGGAGAAAAAAACGAGTTACAATTAAGGTTCCAAGCAGCTTAAAAGTACTAATGATCTACTTCTATGCGCATGTTGGACATTTTTACGTATTCTCTCTGTCTAGCATTCCTGCAAGGCCAGCGCACCAATCCAGCATTCTTGATCACTACTGTATCATCATCAGTGTACCTTATTTGAAATCCCTGACACACTTCTTCATCTGGAGATTAAAAGTGGCTATATAACTCACTGTGTGGTTATCGCCACTCACGCAATTGAGCGCGTAGAAGTGGATGGTATTTGGTACGAAAATGTTGTCAGTAAATGAAGTTGTGGACTTACAGTAAAGCTGACGTATGATGTATAGCAGGCCCAATACTTTAGCTATACAACGGTAGTACTCATGATCACTGTTGATATATTGTGCCTGAATTCTACCACATTGTCAGTCCTCTCATTAAGATTGTGAGCATAATAGCGTGACGATTTCGGCGTTGTCTTGTACGTAGAGAGGACCGGTACAATCGGTGGCCGCTGGGCTAACAACGAACTAGTCAAAGTTGACTAACATCTATATTGCAGGACGTCGCTCCATACCTTCGCTCCAGTAAAGTGAGTTGAAATCGAAAATTACGGAATTACCCCCGTTTATCTTATAGTGAGAATGAGGGCATCCCATCTCTTAAAAATGCGGCAAAAATAAATTTTTCGGGTGAATGAAAGATAGACAGTAAGGTAACAAAGAAAGCGACAATACAACTACAAACCTTATCCTCAGTAGTCTCGTTAACCAGACCCAGTTCCGCCTAACGTCCGATGAATAATCGGAAGTTAGGCGGAACTGGGTCTGGTTATCGAGACTATTATACTCAGAGGTAACGTTCGCCATGCATCAACAATCGACGAAGTAGGCGCGCTTGAAGTGTATATCCGGAGTTAGCCGAAGTCCGAATACTTCCGTACCCACTCTATTATAAAATCATGATCGAGTTTCCAATCCCGGTGTCACGAGCATCTATGGTAGCTATAATAATAATAATAGAAGGCGGGTACTAGCATAGGTAGTAGCCAAATAGGGGCAATTTCGTCACACATACGCGCGTGCACCAGCCCCTTGGAATTCTTAAGAAACCCTACTGAGTAAACTACGACTTTTTCGTCGAAAAGTGATAAAGCTATAGAGCATAAAAGAAAGAGAAGAGATCTATCTACTTTAGTGTTTGAATTCTTTGTGCCGAGAATGTATTCGAAGCAGGATGGCTGATTCCAATAGTCAAGACGGCGAATTCGAAAGTGGTCAAAGCCGGTTGTCTACCATCGAAGGCAAAATGTCCGAAAGAGAACTTGAGGTGCGAGTGAAATTGGACTAGACTAAGTGTAGCATATTCTATTACATTCATTATGATAGAAGTTAGTTGACATGCTGAGCCTTAATAGATTGATGTCTATTTATTTGGACAATTACGCACGTCACTTGTTGGCAAATAATTGGCAACGTTTCGCCCTCTTGGGCTTCTTCAGGCAATGCTTACAAAACTGTCATTGTCACACTTAGTTTTTGTAAGCGTTGCCTGAAGAAGCCCAAGAGGGCGAAACGTTGCCACTTATACTTCATGATCATTGAGGCCGGTTCTCTTTCATAATAGAACTTGAATATAAAAAAAGACTCTGAGATAGAATGTATTGTTAGAGTTGATAATGGGGGTAATGTCAGTGTATACTATTCTGACTTTAATCATTTAATTCATTAAATGTACTTCTATTTTCAGTTAGTATTAATGTTGCTTCATCCTCGCCAACCACCTTCTTTGTTAGTTTTGGCCTTGCCAGGGTGTATCATGATATTATTATTGACTCTTATGTCATCCCCCTGTGTCCTCATTTTTTGTATCATAATAATATTATTATCATTCTGATTATCAATGAATAATAATATTACGGTTATATACGTACATACTTCTTTATAATAGGAGGCTATGGCTATATCTAATACATCAGAAAATCCATCAGGCAGTACCGATTGCAAACCTAAGCATAAAGTTGACAGCTATTCCAAAAGACCTGTTGAATGTGAACATGCATCTGTCATTGATCAAAGTGAACCCAAACTTCTAACCAGCAGTACTAGTACTGGTTGTCAGTCTGAGAGTGAATACCCTAAGGAATCCAATGAATGTCACTCTAGTCCTGATGAAATTAAGAATGAAGAGTGGCTTGAGAACATTGCTGGTGAACATCAAACCACTTCAGATTTTGAATCTGGTGAACTCCTGAACCCACTTAGTGAGCCTCTGCATCGATATCCACTTACAGAAACTGATAACCCCCAAATTATGACAGATCAGCATCCTACTAGCAAAGGTCAAAGTATTCCAACATGTGAAAACAAATACCCACCTACAGCGGGACCAAATAAAACTGACAATATCCCTGTAAATGCACAATTCTCTAGATCTACTGGAACCAGTGACCCCACTCTCACAGATAGATCTAATGAATATTCAGGTACAGATAATAGGGGTTTAACTACTGAGGAATTGAATGGGAGCAAGGATCACACTATGGGTGGATCAGATAGAGATGAAGATCCAACTACTGGTGGATTAAAAGGAGGTGAGGATTCTACTACATGTTGGATTAAATGATGGTTAGGATTCCATTACATCAGAATTGAATGAAGACAATAATTCCCCTGCAGGTGGATCAAATGAAGACAGGGTTCCCATGGATGGATCAAATGATGGTCAAAATCCCATTACAGGTGAATTGAATGAAGACAAGGTTCCCACTACAGGTGGATCGTATAAAGGCAAAGATCCTACTACAGGTGGAACAAGTGATGGCCAGGATCCCACTACAAGTGAAACAAATACAGGTGAGGATCCAACTAAAAGTGGATTGAAACATGGTGATGATTTCACTATGGCCAGACTAAGTGATAACCAGAATCCTACCACAGGTGGATCGAGTAAAGGCAAGGTTCCCAGTACAGGTGAATCAAATGAAGGCAAGGTTCCCACTACAGGTGGATTAAATGAAGGCATGGACCCCTTGGGTGGATCAGATGATGGTGAAAATCCCACTACAGTTGGATCGAGTAAAGGCAAGGTTCCCACTACAGGTGGATCAAATGGAGGCAATGATCCCTTGAGTGGATCAAATGGTGGCCAGGATCTCACTACGAGTGAATCACCTAAAGGTGAGTATCCAACCACAAGTTGAATTGAAGGATGGTGATGATTTCATTATGGTCGGACTAAGTGATGGCAAAAAATCCCCCTACAGGTGGATTGAATGAAGGCAACGACCCCTCGAGCAGATCAAATGATGGTCAGAATTCCACCAAAGGTGAATCAAATGGAGGCAATGATCCTTTGGGTGAATCAAATAGTGGCCAGGTTCCCACTACGAGTGAATCACCTAAAGGTAAGTATCCAACCACAAGTGGAATTGAAAGATGGTTATGATATTACTATGACTGGAATAAGTGATGGCCACAATCCCCCTACAGGTGGACTGAATGAAGGGAAAAACCCCTTGGGCAGATCAAATGATGGTCAGAATCCCACCACAGGTGGATCGAATGAAGTCAAGGTTCCCACTACAGGTGGATCGAATGAAGTGAAGGTTCCCACTACAGGTGGATTGAATGATGACCAGGATTCCACTATGAGTGAATCACCTAAAGGTGAGTATCCAACCACAAGTGGATTGAAAGATGATGATGATATCACTATGACTGGACTAAGTGATGGCCGGAATCCCACCACAGGTGGATCAAATGTAGGCAAGGATCCCTTGGGCGGATCAAATGATGGTCAGAATCCCACCACAGGTGGATCGAATGAAGTCAAGGTTCCCACTACATGTGGATCGAATGAAGTGAAGGTTCCCACTACAGGTGGATTGAATGATGACCAGGATTCCACTATGAGTGAATCACCTAAAGGTGAGTATCCAACCACAAGTGGATTGAAAGATGATGATGATATCACTATGACTGGACTAAGTGATGGCCGGCATCCCACCACAGGTGGACTGAATGAAGGGAAAAACCCCTTGGGCAGATCAAATGATGGTCAGAATCCCACCACAGGTGGATCGAATGAAGTCAAGGTTCCCATTACAGGTGGATCGAATGAAGTGAAGGTTCCCACTACAGGTGGATTGAATGATGACCAGGATTCCACTATGAGTGAATCACCTAAAGGTGAGTATCCAACCACAAGTGGATTGAAAGATGATGATGATATCACTATGACTGGACTAAGTGATGGCCGGAATCCCACCACAGGTGGATCAAATGTAGGCAAGGATCCCTTGGGCGGATCAAATGATGGTCAGAATTCCACTCCACAAAATGAGAGCAGGGATGCTGCTATGGGCGGAGTAAACAAAGGTGACCATTCTGCCACTGGAGGATCAAATGGAGGCAATGATCCCCAAATAGATGATAAAAATGCAGGTGCTGATGAGGTATGTAATTCAGGTGAATTTTACAATTTGCATGCTGGAAAATACACTATATTTAGAGTGAATAGCCCATTGATTAATACTCACAAAATGGATGTCAATGAGTAATAATTGTCACCATTAATGAGTGCGATGCATCTGATATCACATGCTCTGAGGCCCAAACGCATGTAGCACCTGATAGGTGAGAACGATATCAGAACATTGCACTTGTAAATGCGTGATAACTACATGGATCATGGTAAAGATCAAAGAAAGTTGCAGATCAAAACAGCATTAATTAGGTAACTGTGCATGGTACCTCATCAGAGGCACAGACCTGATTGATATGATAATGCAAATGTATTGTGGTCTGTGGCTATTGAAAGACATGTTTTCATATGGACGTAAATGTGCTTACACAGAGGGTCTTATTTGATATTTCATTGTCAATGATGCAATGTCAAATATTTTGCTCTGGTGGTGTCTTTCAAGGTCTGTCTGGTCCATGCAATGCAATAAATTTTGATATTGTATATGCAGTATACGTATGTATGAAAGCGAGTACTAATATGATTCCCTTCAACATTATGTAAGGTATATTACTAATCATACAAAACTGAACGTTCTACAGGCATACTCATTTTCTGAAAATGCGCATGGAATGGATATGGATACAGGCGGGTACAGGTATACCTGTTCTCTAGTTTATTCTATACTCTAATTGATATATTGATATCTTGAAGTGTTGCTTGAAAGCAAAGTGGTATTTCTGAAGTTCAATAAAGAATGCTCCAAAAAGAGCAGTGAAAGAATCGATTTGCAATATCAAGAAGAAAATGGACGGAAATGAATTTATGATTTTATTCTTGTGGAATCATGGGGGACACCCAAGTGAAGACGCAACTTTTCCTTGAATGACAATAAAATGGAATTCACTGCTTCACGTAACTCGAATGGAACATTTTCCAACAAACTGTAACACAATGGAGATAATTATCACCTTCAGCACTAAAAATAATCATTATTATCACTATGTAGGGTACCGCATTAGTATTCGGCCAGCATGAGAATCTGGCCACCCAGTTCTTCGTATCCAAGCGCATCAAGGGCTTTAAACTTGGCAGGCACTTCTGTCACAAATTGAGAAGATTTACGTTACTACCATTCTCACATTAGACAGCCGAGAATTGAGTGGCCGAATTTATATCAATTCGCCCAGAAGGCATGAGAATTCGGCCAGCAGCTGTACCGTAACGGACAAGGCGTTGTTTGAACTTTCAATGGTGTGAATGTAAAGCCCTATCCATTCCCTACCCACAGCAGCAAGGTTAGAGCGTTGACGGTCAATTGGTTGTGTTGTGCGACATTGGGTTAGGTGGGGGGATGAGAATTCGGCCACCCATGTAACTAGCACCCAGCACTTACACTGTGAAATAAAAATAAAAAATAAAAATAAATAAATAAGGGCAAATAAAAATGAAGATCTCAGCTGGTGAATCTAAGGATCTTTTCGCTAAATCTAGCTTTTGATTTCACCTTGGACAATGAGGATTTTGAAGGTTTTACTTGAGACTGCGTCCAAGAACACGACGTACCACAAGAGTTCGTATATATGTGTTATATACGAACTTTTTCAAAAAAATCCAAGGCCAGAGGAAGAACTCCATATGATACTTTTGACAAAGGAACGGGTTGATTTCTGAACGAACTTCGCGTTCTTGTTACTATTTTTGGTGACTGTGTTGACTTCTTGCGTTCATTCTAATGATATTCATTTCGTTTGCCAGCTAATTTAGTTGATTGATTCCCATGACCTTTGTGAAAAAGTCTGGGTGTTTCGATTTACTACCCGGGTGTAAATTGTTACTACCCAAAGCGGCTCCTTTGATGTATGACGTCATCGGGTAATAATTTTATATTTTGCGACTTATTGAGCAAAAAGAGCCGTAGAACGTTCGTGGCTTTGTTTTTGCAATGTGTGCATTTCCAGCCATCCAGAGTTCCTTTCCAGACTTTTACAGCTTTTTCAGGTATACACAGGTGCATGCGCTGCGATGTAGCCAGTGAAGCCATAGAACCTCCATTTTTATTTCACTGATGTATGACCTCTTGTCACCCAGCAGAGACAATCAGTGTCATACAAACATTGCCCACTGCTCATCAATGCCCAAGCATAATCAGCAAGGCAGGAGCGTCGAAAGACATGAAATCAGGCAGTGTCACTATTATTCGAGATATAGATTCGCAGTGTAAGTGCTGGGTGCTAGTTACATGGGTGGCCGAATTCTCATTCCCCCACCTAACCCAATGTCGCACGACACAACCGATTGACCGTCGAACACTCTAACCTCAACGTGCTGCTGTGGGCAAGGGATGGATAGGCCTTTACATGTGCACCTTCGAAAGCTTGAAGAACGCCTTGCCCGTTACGATACAGCTGCTGGCCCAATTCTCATGCCTTCAGGCTGAATTGATATGAATTTAGCCACTCAATTCTCGGCTGCCTAATGGGAGAATGATAGTAGTGTAAATCTTCTCAATTTGTGACAAAAGTAGCACCCGCCCATGCTTGGTGCCTGACAAGTTTAAAGCCCTTGATGCGCTTGAACTGGGTGGCCGGATTCTCATGCCAGCTGAATACTAATGCTGTACCCTAGGTGTACATTTTTTCAATCGTCAAGTTTGGCGACTCACCCACTAAACGGCTGTTCTTGTTTCATGAGTATGGGTGAGGAACAGGCATGGGTGCGCCCGTTCTACACCTGTAGAACATGAAGTTTTATATGATTAGTACTGTACATGCATCATAAAACTTGACACATGTGCTGCCAAGTAACGATACACCCTCACATGTTTGCATACCAGATGTATCTAGTTGTATGATGCTTATCACTTATTGATATACTTTAAAATGCTATGGCAGGCCCTATTTTATCACTAAACAGTGCTATCTTATGATTTTTTCACAAACCTATTTATATTACATAGCAGGAGGCTTTGAATTTTCTTTGGAATTGCAGTATGATACTTATAATATCAAATAAATAGATTACATGATTTGTGTGAATCAATGAAAAGAGCTTTTCATAAAGTACCATCGAGCATGTTATACACTGAAACATGATCCATGACTAACTGTTATTTGGTTGAGAGTTTTTTCAGTTGATGTTTGTTAGGTTTTTAAACTGCAATGTGTGATAGGCTTTGTATATATTCATATAGATTCAGGATAAGTAAGTCGAAGTTACTAAAATTTGACAGCATCATTTTTTTCAATTGTAGGACAATGATTCTGTTTCATCTTCTGATTTTCATGATGCCATTTCTAAAGATTTAAAGGTGAGACTAAATTTTAATGCACATAATAGTTAAATGTAGTACTTCATCATTGTATTTGTTTTAAAGGACCCGGAATTATCGTTTGAAGACAGAATTACTCAATTTCGTTCTCAATGTGGGAATGACGAAGTTGTCATTATTCTTCATGCATTTATAAACATGGAACTTTGGGATTCTACTGCACCAATTGCATGTGATGACTTGAAGAAGTTGATGGCAGTGAGGTCCACTATTGGCAATTGGAAAGGAAATGATGCTCAAGCCATAGTTTTTACTCCATTGTAAGTTGCAGTTTCAATGTATATAATATTGATGATAATATTCAAGAAGTGATTTCTTTCCATAAGGTAGATAGAACATGTTTTTTACTATGATCGTGTATGTACATCATAAGTACCTTAAATCAGGAAATTTTCAATTTTTATGGTTGTGGTTAATCACGAACACACATTTTTTCTATACTATTCCATTTCAACTTGTGGTATGTTATGGTTGTCCAATAAATATATCCAGTGAATTTTGTTAATTCACCACCGCTTTATCCGCCAAACCTTATAATCCACTAAATTTTCCCAGTTCCACTATAATGTACAAGTACCAAATGAATATCCAGTTAATCTGCCAAACTCATTAATCCACCATATTGTCTGAAAACTAAGTGCGGTGGATTAAACGTAGAGCATGCATATAAAAGGGGGGTGGTCAATTGTTCACGGAGTTTACCAAACAAAATGGTTGCCCATGCTTCTCTCTCGAGGAAAACCAATATATATTAACTCGTGCTCTACGCAATACAAATTCTGTACATGTTAGAAGTTGTGTGAACATATAAATAGTAATAATAGTATGGTGTTTACATAAAAAATTGGCATCAAAATGTGGCATTACATGTTCACGCAAATGAGGACATGTATACGAGAAGAAAATTGTAAGATTGGGGGTATGAAGTATGGGTATGATATGCTTTGGTGGTACTATTTGGGTGAAAAGAAGGTATAAAATTGTCAGGCGCCAGGTTCGATTGGATTGATTCAAGAAAATATTCACTTTTGAACAATTCAGTAGACACTACGCAAGAAGCTGCAGCTGTGCTGGATAACACATGCCATTGTTGCTTTATAATAATATACAACTCAAAATGTCATAAAACTAACTGGTCAGTGAGGAATTTTATTCTAATCTAATTAACCGCACATGATGATGACACCACTTGTATTTCTCTTCCTAAATATCTGTAGCACCATCTTCTATGCTACAAGTCGGCTGACTTGTAGCATTTATATGGGTGTGATAAACTACTATTTTTATAAAGTTCACACATCCATATGCATATGTAGCATCGGATAGTACCAAATCATCAGTGACAAATGAGAAGGTGAATGAATTCACTTCAATAGCAGTATTAATTAAAGACAATGCAACAACAAAAACTCTTTGTTCCACTACTAC
This sequence comes from Chondrilla cf. caribensis, assembly GCA_964020155.1. Classification (NCBI taxonomy): domain Eukaryota; kingdom Metazoa; phylum Porifera; class Demospongiae; order Chondrillida; family Chondrillidae; genus Chondrilla; species Chondrilla cf. caribensis. Next base: position 2,393,828 of record OZ026556.1, on the reverse strand, counting down.
ACGTGTCTACACTACATCACATGAGCACATAAGTAATCACATGTGTAATCAGTAGCTACGAAACAATACAATGCTAACTAAATGCTGTTACACTGTTACATCACCCCCCTCCCAATGAAAGCTCGACCTGCTGCTTAGATGGCTGATGCTTGCATAATGATAGTGGGGGGTGTTGCCATCGAATCCATCCAATAGTGACTGGACCCATTTGGGTATCTTCCCAGCGTATTATCTCCATACCAGTAAAAAAAGTGAGGAAAGCTCCTGGGCTGGGTTGGTGGTGACATGTTGTCAACAGATGAACTTGCAGGGAGCCATCCCCAGAAAGGTAGACTTTGGTAACTGACACGTTTGGCAGATCCACTGAGGCAACGCGATTAGGACCATGCCAGGGCCGTGAAAGCTTCCTCAACCGCCCAGATTCTTCCTGAGAGAATCTAACCAAGACCCAGTCTCCCACCTGTATGGTAGAGTCATGCAAATGCTTGTCGTAGTACTTGTAGCGCTGTTGTGCTCGTTGGATGGAAACGGCAGCTTGCTTCCGGGCTTCTCCTAACATCAGCACGAGTTCTTCTCAGTAATCGTCTACTGCAACAGGCTTCACTGTAGATGGAGGCAATAGGGCAGCTTCAGTGGGGTAAAGGCAGTCTACCCCGAACAGAAGGAAGGAGGGCTTCTCTCCGGTTGAGTCATGTGTTGTGTTGTGGTATGCCCATAGTACACCAGGGAGGTACTGATTCCATTGTACTCCATAGTTAGCTGCATGTTTCCTAAGCATAGTTTTGAGAGTCTGATTGAATCTCTCTACTAATCCGTCGCACTGAGGATGGTAGGAGGTGGTGTTGAGCTTCTTTGCACCTATCAGTTGACAAACATCTGTCATCAAGTGAGATAACAAATTAGCTCCTCGGTCGGAAAGGAATGCTTTGAGTACACCAAACAGTGGTACTACCTGCTATAGCAGGCATTCAAGTCTCTCTGACTTCTTGTCTGGTACTAGGTAAACAAGAGGAAACTCGGTGACAAAGTCTTGAAACACGACTATGTAGTTGTTGCCATGTGACGTCTTGGGGAGTTCCATGACATCAACCCCGATGATCTGGAATACTCGGTCAACTGGGATGGGATGAAGTAGTGGCTTCAGAGTCTTGCCAGTTCCAGTGACAATGCTGCACTGAGGGCAACTACAAGAAAATTCGATGGTGTTGGAGAACATGCGCTCCCACCACCATATTCTCGAAATGGTTTCGGTACAAACGGGGACCTGAGAAGTGCCTGGACATCTTCCCTTGATGGTACTCACACATGATTCTCTGGCGAAGTTGTTTTGGAACGACTACTTGCTTGAGAGTGCATCAGCATTGCTGTTCTCCTTGCCACTGTGATAAACAATCTTGACCCTCTTTGGTCCACCAGCGAGCATGCTTCCCACTGAGATTCGTGGCACCAAGTACAGCTTTCACTGCAGAGTGGTCTGTGAATACCTTCACATTGTATCCATACAGGTAGGCTCTGTAGTGGGAAATGGCCCAAACCACGGCTAAGGTCTCCAATTCCGTGATGGGGTAGTTCTTCTCGGGCAGAGAGTGCTTGACTGGCATACGAGAGAGGGTGGAGCTTTTCATCATCCTGTATCTGAGACAAGACGGCACCAAGGCCAACGTAGCTTGCGTCAGTTTCAAGTACAAAACCCTTACTGAAATTCGGATATGCTAGTACAGGTGCAGATATGAGTCTGCTCTTCAGGTCATTAAAGGTGATTTGACACTCGGTACTCCATGCGAACGGAGCATCCTTGCGAGTAAGGCATTGTAGCAGGTGAGCTATTTTTGAGAACTGAGAGATAAATCTTCTATGGAAGGATGCTAACCCCAAAAACTGCCGCAACTCCTTCAGAGAAGTGGGGATCGGACACTCCTCTACGGTTCGTGCATGTAAACTAGTTGGCTTCAATCTTGGGGTGTCACCTGGAATCCCAGATACTCAACTTCTTCCTTGCAAAATGACACTTGCTGGGTTTCATTTTGAGTCCTGCTTCCCTGTTCACCACCTGCCTGAAGTGCTCGAGGTGCTCTTCTAAAGTAGAAGAAAAAACAATTACATCATCGATGTACATATTGACAAATGTGGCTCCATGTTTGGGATTCAATGGCAACAAGATCCGTTGCATAAGACATTGGAAGGTGGCTGGGGCATTAGTCGGCCCAAACGGCATCACTTCAAAGTCATACAGTCCCCGATGGGTAACAAAAGCAGTCTTCTCCTTTGCTTACGGTGCCATGTGAATCTGCCAATAGTCCGAAGCTAAATCTTAAATGGGGAAGAAACATGCCTTTTCTAACTGATCCAAGAGGTCGTCTATCCTAGGGAGAGGGTATGTGTCCTTCCTTGTCACAACTGTCGATAGTCCACACAAACTGTGGTTCCTCCATCTTTCTTCCTCTCAAGCACTATGGGACTAGCCCATGCACTGTTGGATGGTCGTATCACTCCAGTGGACTCTATATCATCTATCTGCTCGGTCACCTTTTCCCTGACAGCGAATGGAATACGACGTGCAGGTTGCTTCTTTGGCGGCGCTTCTCCCGTGTCTATCATAAATTCTGTTATGTCAGTTTTACCTCGCTCCCCTTCCTCCAGTGCAAATGTAATGTGTAACTTCAGCACCTCTGACTTGATAGTGTTGGCCTCCTTATCAGGCAAATACTTGGTCATTATTCAAAATTCCTTCTCAGGCCCGTACGCAGGCTTCACAAAAGGGGGGTTACATTTCTAGTCCAGTTCATATCCATCTGTCATCACACATGCATGCCATCACAAATATACAGGTCATCGTTGAAGGTTTAATATTAATTAAGCATAACATGCAGGTTATGTCTGGTCATGTCACAAATATACGTATAATACACAGGGCTCAATAATATCTACTCAGCACAAGATCAAATTACTGTGAAATTTTGATCATTTGTGCCCTAGACAATGGTGGCACTTGGACAATAACATTTTTTCATTTCAATGTATAGACACAAAAGGGGGGTTCGGTCGAACCCCCCCTGTGTACAGGCCTGCGTTCTAGCTTCTTTTGATGGCTTTTTACGTTACTGGGTGGTGGATTTACATGACTCAAAACAACATTTACTGCTGCTGGTGACATATCTAGCAAGACTTCCACTTCCACCGCCTCTCCTAACAGGGTCCCCTCTTCTAAACATTGGGTAACACATATAGTGTTGGGTAAGAGCATATGGGCAGTTCCATCCTCATCCGAGCGAATCAGAATCGGGTCACTTCCAACTTCCAATGTTGACAAGCAAATCTCCACATCCACCACCTTCCACAGACACCTGTGCTGGAGTAATCTGATTTGGGAGTAGAGGGACAGAATTCATCAGTTTGACATGAACAGTCGGGACTTTTGGTTCCTCTGGAGTTTCTACTTTAGGTGGGATGGATTCATTCTGTTGCTTCCATTCCTTGACTTTGGGATGTTGACTAGTTGTTGACACACTCAGCACCCAATTCATGTAGACAGGTGTAGACCTGGTGCATTCTCCAAATGCTATCTCTAGCTGCAGATGACCCTCTAGGGTGAAAGGCTTCCCATCGTAATTGTATGCCATCTTATCAGCTGGGCAAAAGTCTCGCTTCCTGAGTTTGGCAACTGTGGCTACCTTCTTAAAGGCCTCTCTACCCATGATTGTAAGGTCTGAGCCCGTATCGACCACTCCCTGTAGCAGTACACCTTGCACCATTACCTCTGCACATCAAGGGTGGCTTCCTTTGTCCTCTGCTGTAACCCTTTTTACACCATCCTCCCCGTCTGAGTCTGAATGCATGTATGCTAGGAGTTCATTTATTCATCACTCACTGTTACCTGACGCGTCTGACTTGGCTTCTGGATCCTACCCTTGCTTTCCGAGCTGGGTACCTTGCAATCTGCCTGGAGGTGCTTGGTGCTCCCACGTGAGTAGCACTTCCTCAGTGACTGGTGAGAACTTGGGGGGGGGGGGGTGAGCTACCGATCAGTTGTTCCTATTGTTTCTGGTTGGTGTGTTGGGTTTTTTCCACATTGCTTGGGTGTTGGTAGCTGTTGGCATCCCTGTGGAGTTCTTCTTGTAAAGTTGCCTCTTGCTGAGCTCAGCCAGACGTCACTCTTCATTCTTAGCAGCCAGACACAGGATGTGGTACGCCTGTGCACCAGAAACAGAAGGTGATCTCATTAGCTCCATCTTGAGGCCTTGCTGAACCTGTCCATGTAGAAGTGCTTCCTGTGCCTCCCTTACCAATTCTAAGCAATGTGAAAACTCTGCTCAAGTCATCGAAGGAAATCCGCTACTGACTCCTCCTCTCTCTGGGCCACATGACGGAAGTCCTGTACAGCCAACATCCTACCACCAGGATCCAGGTGTTCTCACAATGCGTCTACTGCTGTACCAAATGTACAAATTTTGGTCATCCATGATAAGCTCCTACTCTTGCAGAGCACGTCCATGAAGATGTCCTGTAAGCTGCAACATAAGATCCCCATCAGATCAGACATTCCAGGTTGATGCTCTCTTAAGGGCTGGAATCCAGTCATTGATGTAGATCATTTCATCTTCTCCTGTAAACAAATCAATAGGGGGTGCTTTGCCCCTACAGTTGCTAGTGCATCTCTCCTGCTCTAGTGGTTCTACTGAGAGTGTACATCCTGAGACACTAGGCTCTGGCTCACACTTCCAAAAAAAACTCTTTGTTCCACTACTACACATGTTTACACTACATCATGTGAGCACATAAGTAATCACATACGTAATCAATAGCTATATACGAAACACACTAAAATGCTAACTAAATGCTGTTACACTGTTACTCATGTGAGTAAGCGCAGGTAGGACATGTCAGCATCGAATGCGGAAACCAATAACTTGCGGTTCTGAAGTTATGTTAATGGAATCATCTAACTTAGGGGCGGGTCACGAGCAGTCACATGATAATCACGCTTCTACAAGAACCATCATAACAGAATTTGCAAAATTTACCGCTGAAGAAGTAATATTCTCTTTTAAATCGTGTCAATAGGTAGATATAGGATAGCGAATTGCCTCGAAGATGAACATTGGGCACTTATGGTGAGACTAGCTGTACCGGGATATTGTGGAGTAGCAATGACGTCATGCTTAACTTGTGACATGCTCATGAAATGGATATATCACAGTTGTGTTTCTAGTGTAGTACATTCTTCTGACTTTCCGGTGAGTTTATTGAAAGAGATGAAACTGTCATCACCGAGAAAATATTCTTACAAGGTAAATCTAAATTTTCAAAGTAGGAGCCTTTTATATCTATCGCAGCTGTCGAGATTAATAATTGAAACCTATTTCTTAAACAAAATATACGGTGACATCTCGACAATGGTGATAGATATAAAGGTCTCCTACGGTGAAAAATTAGATATTATCTTTGTCTATTTTCTAATGCTACATGTATGCTAGTACTTTCATAAAACCCACTGGATTTGGAACATTAGCCAATTCCATATGGTTCATTGGAGACGCAATTTTACCATTACCGAAGTAAAATATTGATATTCGATACGAAAAATGAAAAGTACAAGTGTGCATAAAGTGTGCAGGTATGGTTGTTGCTCTTGACACGTCAACTGCAGAGAAAAATAGCATATCAAAATCATCCTAAAATTTGGTGGCCTTTTTGTCAGCAGTAGTGATTTTGACATGTCATACCTGCGAAGGTAGACAACAAAATTGTGTGTAGATCCAATAGTTTCACAGTTTCTGCGATACTGCTGGTGCCTTTGCAAGATGACTGTTTGTAGCATTGTCCAGGCAAACCGATCTGAAACCCTCATTATCTGTTATACAGCCAGTATTCTGAACATCCGTTTTTCTTAGTTTAAATCTTGGCAAAATATTTCTTGCCATATAAATATACATTTGCACATTCACCTGTTATATCCTAATCAAGTTGGCAAATATTTGATTTGATTCATAACATCCCTATTAATGTATACTAATGATTGTTGTTTGTATATCATAGGGAAGAGGACCATTCTTATCAAGTTCAAGCAGTTTTGATTGTTCCACGTGTGAAATTGCAACATGGAATTTCCTACAAATACTATTTAAAGCGCCAAGGAAAGAAAGAGTGGGAGTGCTACGAATACATAAAATTTGGTAGTGGTGGAGTATATAATCGTGTTGTGTCTGAGAAGAATGTGCTGTGTATTCAAGGTATGCATAGCCTACTCTCGCTAGGAGTAGTATCATAATAATGTTGTAGTCACATCTTCATAACTCTTATAATGATTCCAATATTATAAAGGCATTTCATGATAATTTTCTTGAAGACATGCCATAAAGTATGCAGAATAGATTATTAGGTTGCAAGGGTTGTGGTAACATCACAGACAGCACTACTGTAATTTAGTATATGTGTATGTGCAAGTGAAAAGGGCCCTTAGTAGTCAAATGTGCGTTTTTGGTGTTGTTCGATAGCCTATTCCACACTGCAAATGATGACGCTATCATTCAGATCATATGAGCGACTATTGATGCACTGCAGGTCTTTGTTTGAGTCCCTCCGTGCAACGTTATAACGGATAACAGGCTCACTTCCGTTTTTGGCACTGGATCCGTATACTGAGGATGTCATACCATACTGACCAATAGAAATTTATGACATCATTCAAGAGCAAATCTGCACTCAAGATCAAACCACATGACTCTGTATAATTTAAAATGGCGACTTTGAACGTTTGACGAAAATGCTTCGCTCTCGAAAAGTACGCATCATATCAACACGACACTTTCAGAACTTATTGTTTATTACTATTTAAGCAATTTGATTGAATGAAACGAAAACCAAATTATTTTGCTGTTTTTTGATACATTCTGAACATTTTGATAACAATGGCTGAGAGCCCTTTTCACTTGCACGCTCACATATAGGAAACTGTTAATATCCATGTAAGAATTTGATTTCTTTGTCTGAAGCTCCAATGCTCCATATTCTCACAGGGATATCCTGAGAATGTGTTATAATGGAGATTTTGAATTAATAATTCAAAATACCATTAATTAGTTCACTTGCACTACTAATGATAATTGGATATGACATGGAAATTAATCAATACATTTGAATGTCACAATATCGAAATCATTGCACAGTTGAACCTCGTTTAACATGAAATCACTTAGCACAAAATATCTATTATCAAGAAACTTTTGTCAAGTCCCGACATTACTGCTAACATGCATGTACATTATTTTACGGATAACACGAAAACGGATACCAGGAAATTTTGGATAACACAAATGAATTTAGTTTTCTTCTAAGTGGGAAATATTGTTTAAATCGAAATGGCTGCTTCTAAACCAAAATCTTTGTCAATTAAAGATAAAGTAAGAATTTTGAAGAGTGTGGAAGTGCTGGCCAAATTTGCTGCTAAATTTGGGATAGTGAACTCAACTTTGTCCATGATCATAAAGGATAAGCAGTAACTTTGTCAGAAGCCCAGATCTGTATCAAGAAATTGCGACATTTCTTGGATGCCCAAGAAGGTGTAACCTCTTTCTTTGCTAAATTGATATCTTATATAATTTTTGGACCAGAAGAGAACCTTGTTCAAGCAGAGCAAGATAACAGACTATTTTGTATGCAAGGTTGAACATTTAACAGTCTTTTGTGACAGTAGCACAGTAGCAGTATCAATTTTGTTGTGTTCATCATTTGCACTCAGTCTGTGTAAGTTATTTTGTATATGTACTATTGTATATACCTTCCATACTCATTATATGCAGTATATTATGTAGGTACTCTTAGCATGGAATACTGATAACATGAAATTTCAGAGTAGTCCTATAAGTTTCGTGTTAAAGAGGTTCAACTGTATTAGATCATTGTAAATAATGCACTATTACACTTTATTGATTTTCACTGAATTTCATTATTTTTACCATGATACCAACATTACATTGATTATCAGATGTTGAAAACGTGATGATCAATCTGACCTTTGGTTAGAATATTATGAATTGACAACATTTATCCACATTACTTTGTTCATTTATATTAGGTGGAGTTTGCCATCACTATGATGATTACATTCTACCAAAGCACACATCAGATTCATGGTATGAAAGTTTTGTTTCTAAGATCATGTCCAAACTCAGCAAACAAAGAAACCAGCAAAGTCATGCTCTGATGTCATACCTCGAGAAGTTCTCTTATCTGTTTTCTAAACCTCCCATTGATCAGATCAGTGTATACCAGCAAATAGCTGAAATAAACTGTGTCTATCATCACCTAAGAGACCAAATGTTGAGCAAACATGATAAACCATATGACAGAGCCAGCAAACTTAACAAGGACTTGTCTAATGTGAGTACTATGGCACATTTTGTGTTAATGTAATGCAGTATCATTTGATCAATAAAATGTGTTTGTAATGCTTGAAATGTATATGATTAGTATATCATATCCATTTGTAGTGAGTCTTAGAAGAGAATTAGTGATGCAGGTAGGACATGTCAGCATTGAATGCGGAAACCAATATCTTGTCTGGTTTTGTTATGTTAAGTTATGCTAACGATAGAATTTCCTATTTTGGAGGCGAGTCACGAGCAGTCAGATGATAGTCATGCTTCTTTTAGAACCGTCACAATAGTATTTGCAAGAAGAAGTAATATTTTCTTGTGAATAGGTAGACATTGGATAGCCAATTGCCTTGAGGATGAGTGTTAGGCACTTATTGTGAGACTAGTTACCATGACATAATGCATAACTCATGACATGTGCGTGGAATGATCACGGTAGAGATTCTAATGTAGTAGATCCTTCTGGGTTTCTTGTGGGTTTATTGAAAGATAAGAAACTGTCATCACCAAGAAAATGTTCTTACAAGGTAAATCTAAATTTCATTGTGGGAACAGTCGATATCTCTTACCATTGTTGAAATGTCACAATTAGAATACTTTCCTTCTTCTTCCAATATGACAAATGCGGTGACATCTCGACAATGGTAATGTATATAACTGCTCCTACGGTGAAAATTTAGATATCACCTTTGTCTATCTTTCGATGCTAAATGTATGCAGTAGCTTCATAAAACCTACTGGATTTGGAACATTAGTCGATTTCATATGGTTTATTGGAGCCGCGGTTATAAAATATTGCTAATCCAGGGCTGTAGCCACCGGTCCAGTTGGTACAGTTTCAACCAGACCACTTTTCAGGGCAGTACCAATAAATAAATATTTCTAAAACTAACTTTTCTCTTGTTACTAAGGGAGAAAACAATATTGAATTGCACTCGAATCTTTTGGGCGTCTCTTTTAGGATCAGGTGGACCTCCACTGAAGTTATTACCTTCATAGATGTCATTGCGGTCGAATTCTAGCCCAATTCCTAATCCCAGCGTTTTGAAATCGGCCATCTTTTGTGCATTGTATAAATTACAATATAAATTCACTGTTGCGGTTATGCATAGGATTCTATACTAGGTGTGCACTTTGTGCAGAACCTAACTAAAGAAGAATGTATGATCTAGTCTATGTATATGTACATATTATATTGACTTGAACAATTGTATTGTAACATTAGGTAACTTTTGAAAGAAAAAAAGAAAAAAAAAAGCAGTCATGCGCATGCACATGCCATGACATCATATATCATTTGCAAATGGCTGACAAGATGGCCAATTCTAAGTCCTGAACCACGTAACGACATACCCCACTTACGCTGAAAGGAAATTCGAAAATAGTTATTCAGGATTTTTTTCAGATAACTTGCTCATTCGTGTTTTAAGAGGTCTGCTAATCACATAGTGAGAAGAGTGCCCCCGTGAAGTAAAGAAATGTGAGTTGCCTTCTCTTACGCGTTGAGCAAACTCCAGTTTGTCTGTACAAACGTTTGTTACTTTATTCTGTAGCACGCCAATGCCCGCTCACGTCAGCATCGACCAATATCGAATTTCCTTCATGAGCACGCTGTAACTCTGGGCGAAAGAAAGTACAAATGGGACAAAATCTAGACTTTTTAACCCGGAAATTAATCAAAAGGGTGGGCGCCAACTCTGGACTCCCCTATGCGACGAAAATAGATAACCTCGTGGTATAAACCACTCGGTAATTATTATATAGATAATAAATATATATATCTATATATGGATTCCTATTCCTATTATTATACATTATTATCAAATAAATTGGCATCAAGGACTACCTCTGAAGACTTAAAATGCAAAATTTTCCTGGGGCCCCCACACCCCCTACATTACGCCTCACCATGTCTACATATTACTGTAAACCGGACCACTTCACATTCAATGGCTACAGCCCTGTATTCAAAATAAAAAGTGCAAATGTGCATAAAGTGTCCAGGTATGCTTGTTGAGCTTCAAATGTCATCCGCAGAGAAAAAATAGCATATCACAAGCATCTTAAATTTGGCAGCCATTTTGTCAACACCAACAATGTTGACATGTTATACCTGCAGAGACTTTGTAGCATTCTGATGTGTATTTGTTTATTGACTAATTATAATAATTTACTCATTTTTTATTACAGGACCTGAAACAATGGATTCAGTCAACTGTTCTGCCAACTGTGAGGAACTGTAACACGAATGTGAAATCAGATGTTTCTCTTACTGGGTCATTAGCAGTTGGGATAATTATCTTGGGAGTCACTTTTGAAGCTGATTTGCATAACATATTATTTGAAGATTTAAACCTTCTTTTCAATCTTTGTAAAGTACCACCAGATACTGTAGTATTGGGAGTAAACAGGCTCAGAGACATGATTGAAAAAGAAGAACCCAGGTACTGATGTCAATAAATTCAGTCAATACAAGTAGCTTAAATTCTTAATATTGGTTACTGTAAATGACATTGTGTACTCAGTGCATTTTGTACATGCAGGTGTAATGATTGTGTTCTTTATATTGTATGCTATAGATATCTGAACAATGTTGCTCATAATCTGAGAAGCATTATTTTGGCAGCAGCAAAAAGAAGAAATGATCCCCAATGTCATTTGGGCAGTCTACTTTTTTTATCTATTTGGATGGATAGTGCTGACATATTTGATATGTTTAATAATACTGATGCTGTTAGCACTATTAGAAGAGCTGCCAATGTGTCAATGGCTAACCAGGATTCTTGGTATGTTTTTGGATAATATTACCATGCACAGAAGTCTCAGTGGTTGAATTATACAGTTTTCTATTCTATAATAACTATCACAGTTGTAGTAGTTATAACACCAGTACCTTTAAATTCTATAGTATGAGTTGCTACCTGATATTATTATTAGATTGAGATTATAATATTTTATAATGAGTATTAAAATAAATAATTTACAAATAAAAGTGTATGGATATACCAATGGTCCATTCAGTTGTTCAAAGTAGAAGGTTCAATTTTAATTTTGGTTATTGTATTTATGGTTTAATCAGTACATAATTATAATAATATTGCAGTTAAAAGGTGAGCAATTGATGGATGTTGGAATAGAATTAGCATTTTATTCATTGCAATTAATGGTATTTTCATTAATTTTAAATTTAATGCTTAAATTGTACTTGTAATTGTGCTTTCAATTCAACTCTTGAGAAAGTATACAAAGATTGGTGACATATATGTTAACAGCTATATAGTAATGAAATTGTTAATTGTTATGACAGCTCTGTTAAATGTTATGCAATAGATGTCATAAGAAATGGAACAGTTGTGCAAATTGAAAAATATTGTAATATGCTCACTCAGCTGGAGTGAACTGTGGAGAGGAATTTAAGGTGGAATCCCATACTTTTTGCATACTTCAAATAAGCAAGTTCAAAATGAAGTACCCACTTTAATATTACATCATGTTATGTGCTATTAGCTAGGCCTACATTTGGGACATGTAAAATATCCTTTCATTGCAATATATGTTAACATTTTGAAGACCCCACAATCCCCCTTATTTTTACAGGTATTATCAATATTTATCCTGTTCCAAACAAGATTTTCCAAATCTTAGCAATATTGTATTGGAAATTGCTCCACTACGTGCTTGGGCTGGGCTAATACATGATAATACCTTGGTAACAATGTGTAAGGTATTGTCTGTTCGCATCCAAGAGAAACCTTTTCCTCAGGGTAAAGATTCCCAGGTATGTATAAGCCTTTTAATATTATTATTGTGCTGTATTCCTCTTGTTGTTTACATGGTATATTATGATTTTTTATTTCTAGGATTTGATCAAATTTTTCACAATTTCATGGCAATCATTGTCAAAGAAGCCTAATGGGTTAGAACTTGACAATGTGCATATGTAGTACATGTGCAGTAGAATATTGCATGGTAGTTTACATCACTGAAATGCCTATTATATAATGATCATTTCATATGCCATTGGTTGAATGTGCAGGGGAATTGAAATGCAAGAATTGAAGGAACTGGTTGATTCATCACTTGCCACAACTAGCCAGATACTGCAAGGTGCATATATGTGGGATCTAAGGAGAGAAGCAATGAAGATGTGCTTGTATGCATGTAGCCATATGACACCTGACGAGGGACGTGGAAAATTATCCCAGTTGATGAACAGGACAATAAAAGCTGTTGAAAGGACTATCATGGCCAAAGCTGCTCAGGGGGTCACCGTGGCCACTGTCTTTGGATGTAGAAAGAGTTCAGTATACCCCAAAGAGATTAGTGTGAGTACATACTGTACATTTACATTGTTGTCAATTATGGCCCAGTCTTCTAGTGTGCATGCCGTATAATAAATACGACAACATGTGATATCAAGTAATCATTGTCATCATTGTGTTGTCAGGCATGCAGGGTTACCTTACCATGTTTGCATGCATAATTCTTTCAATTTCAATATTTCAGTACTGCAGTTTTTATAAAGGATTATGCAATCATTATAAATTCAATTCTGAATTAATCCCAAGATATTTCATTCATCATATATATCCATAAAATTTGATTCTTACAGTTTGACAACAAAGCAGTATTTTTCTGAATGAGTCTTCTGAATTCAATTGCAGATATGTATATGGAAGATGTTTGATAATTAGAATTATAGAAATTGAAAATTCTGTAGGTTTAAGTACTGAACTAAATAAATGCTTGTTTGGGGATAATTGCTATTTTCGATGATTTTGAGAACATGTTATAATATGGGTATCTTATATTAACTTGTACTTTTTAGTTGTGGTCTGACCTATTAAGTTTGTATGATGTCAGGAGTAACTTTGTAAAACAAACATGGACTGAGTTTTGTTTGAACGAAATATCTCATCGTTTCCAGAAGGTTAGCACTTAAGTTGTAACAAGTACACACTATTGTTACAATAATACTGTGCTTGTAATTGTGTATTACTATTATGTTGACTTGATTTCTATAACTATAATATTATTATGGTACTAAAATTCCTAAAAAGTATATTATATTTTTAAATTAAGTAAATGCTAGGCCTTACGGTATGTAGCCATAGCGAATTTTGCTCAATCTCAAGACCATGAAGAGCAATTGTTATGTTCGTATTCATGTTCACTGGTGTGACTGGTTATCTACATCAATATACACAATACACATTTGAACATTTACTGGTTTACATACAATGCTTTGCTTCTGGTACTACTTCCTTCTGTGATGGATTGGTGTCAATTGTATAGGTGAAATTTTTAAAACTGACTGAACTTGTAAATTTTTGATTAAACCTGAGTAAACTTGACAATTGCTATATTACTTGTTGTCACTTATCTACTGTAATAAAAATAAGCATTTCCATCAACTATCAGCTTGAATTTCATCACATGATTGATGCACTTGGTAATTTGTGGGCAATGGAAACATCTTTACCAGATCTTGGAAAGACTTTGATGAATGGAGCAGTAGAAACCTTTTTCAAACTTCCTGTAAGTATAAATTTTAAATAATGAACACAGTTTCCTTCAATACATGACATTTGTATTTACATAATGTATTCAGAAATATGAGCAAAAACTGTGGATACAGAAACATTCTGAACATACTGGACATTTTCAGAACATAATGACTGCCTTTCTGTGTCAAGAATGCCCAAATCCCAATGCTGTTGATCTAGGCCATTTGTGCACTTGGAGCATGTGGCCATGCTATTTTAAAGTGTTCTGTGAGTTATTTGTAATTTATGGATAACAGCCTCTGTGATACCTAGTATAATAGTACCGTACAGACAGAAAGTTTTACGGGGCAAAACTTTCGCGAATTGCTCACTTTTGCGAATTTCACGACAAAAAGTTTCGCGTTTTAAACACCTATAGCGTTAATTGACTGTCAGACGATTACGTCATCGGGTGTTCACGAATAAAACTTTCGCGAATACCCGTTTCTACGTGAAATTCACGAAACTTTTAGTCTGCGAAACTTTCCTGCTATACGGTATAAAGGATGTCTGAAGTAATTTTGTAAGTTCTAATAGCCACAGTAAATTTTATACATTGTATATGAAGATACTAAGATAGGGTATTGATATAGAAAAAACTATAATAATTGTCCTTTGATACTAGTCAAGTTTAGTATGTAGTGATCTGAGCACAGAGGCCATGAAATGAGCTCTCGAAAAGTGGCATTGCAACTGAATTGAATATTTGTGATGTGTAAAGGACAAGGCAAGTTAGATTCTAACAGTTGTGACTGATATGGTCTTCCATTACACCTTTCCAACATAATACTTATTAGCATGAATGTCTTTGAAAGCATATTCCCAAATGTAACACAGATTGGAGTTGTTATCAGAATAAATGAAAGCCATGAGAATTTTAAAATACTTTTTATTATATTCTTGAACATTGTGAAAGTATTCTTAAGATTATATTCTCGACTCACTTGAATTTAATTTACCAAAAATTATAGAAAATTAAGTATGCTGAGATAGCTGACTAATTTGAATATCGTCCCGTAACTTTGGCCACCACTCCACTGCTTGTTTATTTACTATGATACCATAAGAGTATACGGATACTATGACAAGTTTTTTGACCTAAGTTTGGTATAACTGATTTATAAAATTTAAGATTTACTTGTAATGTTGTTGTTGAATTCACACTTTGCATATAAAATAACACCATGAATATTGGATATTAATTTCTATTTTGTTTTCTACCGCACTTAATATTATAGCTGTTTTAGGGGAATTACCATCTGAAGTGGATGCTTATCGGTCCGCCTCGGAAATACTGATAGCTACACTGAATAGCATAACTAACGATGATCTCACTAAGCAAGAGCTGCAACTAATAGTGTCCAATGAGGAATCTATGGAAAACTTTACTGAAATTGTCAAAATATTCTATGCTTCAAAATCCGAGACTAAAGCAGGGAATGATGTCCTAAGACGATTCCAAGAAATACAGCAATTGAATAGGCAGTTCAATATTGATTTCACCCATATTTTGAAGATGTTGCAATATTGTCAACCTTTTCTGAATCAGAAAGGAAAAGGTTTGTACATATTACTGTTATGGATTTTCATATTATATTGACTACTTATGTTAGTATACAGAATTTAACAATCATTACAATCCATTAGGACTATTGTCATTTAGAACAGTAGCTGTTGTTGGTTGCATTTTCATTGTAAATTACCACACATGATCAATAATTATCATGTTTCATATGTTCTATATCGCTTATAATTTATATAATAACAATTAACACTACTTATGATCAGTAGACTGACAGTATTTGGAAACAGTTACAATAATATGCTGTACATCTTATTTTGG
Organism: Chondrilla cf. caribensis; assembly: GCA_964020155.1. NCBI lineage: Eukaryota > Metazoa > Porifera > Demospongiae > Chondrillida > Chondrillidae > Chondrilla > Chondrilla cf. caribensis. The sequence continues at coordinate 2,378,064 of OZ026556.1, read as the reverse complement.
CACAATTATACAGTATGCGTACAGTACATTATTTTTGTTTGACTATATGCAGTCACCAGTTCTATCGAAGTGAAAATAGCAGAATTATGTGCTTTGTAACATGCACTTTAATTGAATGACATTGTAAATGTGATCACAATAAATATTACATCAAGCTGAAGGGAGAAATTACTCAATTTATATGCTTTTGGGTTATTATTAATAGTTGCATGCTATAATATTCATGATATTTTTTCCTGTCTTAATATTTATCTATTTTTCCTCATAGATGAATGCAAGAAAATTTTCTCTTTTGAAGCTGAATCCTCTCAAATTGCTGTTACAGAGCTTTATTCATGCTTGGAGCATCAGTGCCCAATTGACTGGTTTCAGTCATTGCTGAAGATGAGTGCTAGTTTCAATTCAGTCCTTGAAGAAATGTCGGGAGGGATTGTGAGAAAATTGTGTACCCGAATATGGGCCCCTTGCGATCTTACCTCCCTAGTGGATGTACAATGGCCATCTTTTCTTCATGAATTACATCATTTGGCTGAGCAGTGGTTTAACTTGACTATTCAGTGTCAACTTGCTGATGATCTCTTACCTATACATGATGAAGAGAGAGAGCTGCAGGGAATGGTCGACATTTTGACGAAGTGCTGGCACGTTCCAACCGAAAGAATGGATTGGATGCATGAAGCAATTGACAAGGTCAAAAGGTATAGAATGGCCATCACTCAGCAGAAAACTGCTCGATCACTTCTTAAGGTTAAGGAGACAATGAACCTCACCGGTAACTTTGAAACTTTGACATCAATTGTAGATGTGAGTTATAATGCCTGTTGTGGTTATAGTGTATCAGATTGAAAAATTTCTCAATACCTTATTTGTAATATATTATAATTACAGCTAGCTTCGATTGGTACTTCCCCCCTTTCTGCCGTGAATGAAAATGTCGTGGAAGTTTTGGAGTTTCTAGTGTCATGCCAATCTCAGCATTACTTGAACAACCTATTGCTCGCAATCGAAGAGCTTTCCAACAGTAAAGAGTTGATCAAATGGCTCCAGAAAGAAGTTAAAAGTGAGAACTGAATAGCTTGGAGCAGATAACTGTTAATGCTGGATTTTTAGCTATTTCAATCATCTTTGAATTTTCATAGGCATTGGGGAACTTCGTAATTTCATCAGCATTGCTCAGATCGCTCACTGTCAGGATGCCTCCACTCGAGATTGCCTTAATAACCTGAGAGTTGTGATGAAACTTGCTCCTTTCATTTTTCACCTGCCCCCTACATCTGGTTTAGGAGAGTTAATTGAATGTTGTACAAGTGTACAATTGGAGACACTGGAAGGAGCATCCACAATGTTGGTATGTACATAACATGATTTCCCCCTTTTGTTCCTAAATATAATAATATTTAAAATATGTCAACAATTTGTTCTTACGATTGTTTTGTTGTGTATCATTCAATTTACCTTCACCCAGTGTAAGTGCAACATAAGTCTAAAGAGATACAAAGAGATTCAAAAGATGCTTGGTTCTGTGGAGGAAACAGTGTATGGACAGGTGGAAGACTTGACAAAATATGGAGTTTTCACTTTCAAGTCACCTGAAAAGTACATTCCAAAAGACATACAGGATGTGGTTCATGTACAGATTGTGAAGGACAGTGCTTCAAAACAACAGTATTCTTTGGATGAGTTGAAGGACCTTCAAAGCAAACTCGCCCTAATCAGAGGAAATATTACTGATGAATCAGTAAATGCAATGACTGAGTTGTTCTGGATGGTGAGTGAATACGTGGACGCTCATAAAGTAATAATCTGTAAAGTTTGATTTTTTGCATGTAAATATATTATATAGGGCTTGGAGCTGACAGTACGTGGGGCTGATGCATTACTGGAGCTGTTATCAGCTGGACACACCCACTACAGAGAATTCTGCTTTATCTACTCTTTGAGTACAAAATTATATGGAGTAAAAACTTTTAAACAGTTTAAAAGCCAAGTCATAAAAATGGAAGCTGATCTTGAGGAATGGAAAGCTAAGATTCAAGACTCTCGAGGCAAATTTTATGAACTGAACTACTTCACTGCTCGCCAGCTCTCACTTATATGCCAAGAGCTGTCACTTAAGGACCTTGATGGTGTTTGTGAGAGCTTTCCTAAGTGGTTCACCAACCTCTTGCAAAGCATATCTCCCTTCTTGGATAATGAGTCTGTTATTGAGATAGCTGAGGATATGATCAGAAAGAAAAAAGATACAAAGGCTAGGGAACTGTTTGATTTGTCCACATCTTCACCTCCTGGATCTTGTGAATCTTTGGACTTGGAAACTAATTTTGCTGAGGAAGTAGTTACCCCTGGAGCAAAACTGATGAATGCTCAAGAATCCCTTATTGTTGCTGACCTCAATGAATCCCAGAAGGGAATCTTTGATCACCTGCTTGAATTGGAGTTCTCTGAAAAGCTCATTTTGCAAGCATTGCATGTGGTAGGCAGTGATTTTGAGGCACTTTTCACCTATTGCGAAGAGAATGATGTTCAAGATGTCCTTCCTGAAACTGAGCATCAAGGTCAGTTCCAAGAATATGAAAATTCATCAGATGTCCAGGAGATGGAAGAAGAGAATCCAATAATTAACAGAATCCTTGATGAAGGATACTCATTTGATTTGGCATCAGCAGCTTATCAGCAATTTGGAAATGACATTAATGCTGCACTGAAGTATTGTATGGATAATGAAGATGAAGACATTGAATTAATACAACAAGGATTATTATCAAGTACAGTCAATGACAGGTGTGTTTTCAGAATTCTCAAACTAATTTTCTAACATGGTATTGTAAATGGTCTTTTATTGGTCTTCATAGGACTGTCACATTGGATGTGACAGACATTTCACATCCGCAAGCTTCAATGATGTCTTTTGTTCCCACAACTATTGAAGTTCCTGAGGCAAAATTGTGGAGCCTCGAAGATGTTGGTGATTTTTTGGGACGGGTTGCAGCAATGCATCCAAAAGAAGGTTAGTTTTTATTGGGACCCTATATGTATGTCTATCAATTGAATGTATATAATATTCATTACTATTATCTATACTGATAGTTGAGCATCAGATTCAGTTTCCTGAATCACGGATCCTTGCACCCAACTGTTTTGAAACAGGAATGCCGAACATGGTTGTTGTACCAAGAAGTACGTAATGTATATTGTATTTTTTGGCTAATAAAACTGAGACAGTAATTATTGTGTATACAATTACACCGTATGACATTGTTTTTCTTTTTTACTTTACAGAGAATATCTTTCAGGCTATCCTATCAATCTATATGTATTCTGAGAATCTTCCACTGCCAACAGCTGAAGAAGTGCTATATTGTCACAAGAGAACCACAGCAGAAGATGTAGGAATATGTGATTGTTCAGTATATAGTCTGAATTATTATGCGTAATTAACTTCCCACAGATTCATCTACTTTGGAGGAGAGCTATTGGTGATCCTCAATACAAACGAATCTTTTGTCTAGTTTGTGAACACAACTTGTCCTACAAGGTTGCCAAAGAGGCTGTACAAGACTTGAGAGAACTCATGCAGGAGCACTCAGGTTAGCATTATACTATATTTCCGCTGTTCAGGAAGTTGGGTTGTTAATATGACTGTAATGAGATAATGTATTAAATTCCAACATATAAGATGAAATCAAATTCCACTCTTACACTCTATTCCCCACATTTATTTGTTTATTTCCAACTACACTTAGTAATTGGTTGAGGAGTGTGAACATTTTATAATGTATGGTTGCATAATATTGTTAACAATTATGAATCCACATGCAAATTAAGTATATTGTGTTGCACAATACGTATTGAAATTAATAGTTATAACTAACTATAATGTACACACAATCTGTTCCCACAGATTTCAAGCTTGTTATTATCTGTTGTCAAGAAGACGAAGGAAGCTCCTTGCTGATTGGAGATTTTCGGGAGTATAGAAGAAGTACTCCACCCACTCCTAAGAGGGACAAGATAATAAAGTACCTTCAAAATCACTTTATTAATGATATGGGATATGAAGTGGACCTTGATTCAGCTGGAGCTAAAATTGATCCTGACGGGTGAGTGTTGTGTAAAATTTATTCAGTTAAATACTATGTATGTACTATGTAATTTTATAGTATGCCACAATTTCACCACTTACCTTGTAACAATAATGTCAGCAACCTAGGACTTGAAACTGTTGTTACAACCATGTTTAACGTTTCAATTACTAGGTTGCTGACAGTCTGATCCGACATACGTACAAGCTTATACACCTTTGTAGCCACCTCCTACAACCTTGCTACAAGTTTGTACTACTACTACAAACTTGCTACTGCAAACATGTATGTACAAGGTTATGCCAGAGTATGGACTAGGTTGTAGGTTTTATATGAGATAGGCATCCTACTTACAAGGACTGCGTGTCTAGCTCACTCATCCAGTCACCTATAGAGGATGTTGGTGACTCATCTGCCCTTGCATTTATGTACAACACATGAAACTACAGTGGTGATTAGTGATATGTGCCCATTGTATGTGCATGAAAATGGAGCACTACTCATATCTGATTCAGTAGTTTTTACTCAGACAATTGCGATAGAGTAAAGATAAAGTTAACTGGGTTATTTTGTGAATTTTGTGTTGAAGTGAAATCACAGTTTGTACATGCTCCATTAGATGCACACTGCCCAGTGCAGAATCACATCATAACTACAGTGTACACAGAAATAACACTATGATCTGATTATGTCACTTTAAACTGACTTACTATTTTATTGTAGCTCCTATGTGAGGGTTGTCACTTCTGGCCGTGCTGGTATGGGAAAGTCCTTGTACATCAGAAGGCTGGTTGAAGTATTTCAAGCAAGCACCCCATGTCTCAGCAATCCACACCGTGTGATCACTTTGCATGGTCCGGACATTGACAATGATTTGGTTGTGAATGTACTCATGGACCAGTTTGAAGATGATGACAGTACCCATCCATTAGTGTATCATCTTGACATTTCAGAAAGGGTATGTGTTTCATGAATTATCTTTTGGTTAATTATAATACTAATTATGATGCTTCTTTTGCTTTGTCCCTGTGTACATAGATAATTGAAGACATAGGACCTCTTTTGTTCAACATTTTTGTTCTCTGTGCACTGCAAGACAGTGAAGGGAATGTGTGGAGATGTAGCCGAAAGAACCTTTACACAGTGGAGATTACACTACCACCTGCGAAAGATGACCATCATGTGTGTTGTGTTATATATTCCAATACTGTATACTGTAATTAAGAGGTAATGTTGTATTGAATACTTACCCTCTTCTATTGTTTATATTAGGCTGAGAACTGCTCAATGGACTTTTTGCGGTTATTGCCAACTACTGTTTGTCTCAGCCCTAAAGAATGCCTCCAAAGTAAAACAACGTCATGTAAACCTAATAGTAATTTTATTTTGTGAAATACGATATTTATATCCGCCATTTTAGGACAATCAAGACGATCAGAAACTTATATTACCATGGATGAAGCTCTCAGAACTAGTCAGTTCTATCAAAGAGTATTTCAGTATCTTTCTAGATACTACTCTGGCCAACCAGTAGATGAGTTTACATACAGTGCATTAAGATCAGAAGGGACTTCCAAGGAATGGATAGAACTTATGATAAGGTTAGTACTACATCATTTTTTTGACATCAAATCTGCTGTGAGAATCTTGTAGTGGTAGAATTTTCCTGTTTTGAATTGATGATGATATACTTTTTATACTTGAGTTTGATACCATGTGAAAGTTATGCTAATGAACAATCATTAACAGATTATCACTGAAGACAAACAACCTAGTTGGATTGGTCTTTTTGAGTCTTTTTCCATACATAAAGGTCCTTTTGAGCACTACATCCATAACATTTACTTTGACGAAATGGTTTTGATACATATTATAAGGATAGAATTTGCCACGAAAAGGTTTTTAGAAGCTTAACAACTCTCCAGAACATTTTTACATTATTCATCAGGTAAATTGTACCAACTTCAAATGGCACATTATTCCATCAACTTTTATCTGTTATTTTTCACTTAACCACAAATGCTTATCTGTTTATTGAAAAAACGCTAAAAGGAAATGATGTTACCTTTTTCCACTGCACCATAGATATTATAATATTGTGAAGAGTTCCAATCAAAGCAAACAGCTCAATGATCCAATTCAGTACAACCTTATTCCATTAGAGTTCTGGCTTGTTATCATTGTTACTAGTTATCATTGCAACTGAATGAACAAGTGGAATTTCGCATACATTGTCTGGAAATGTGAAAAATTGTCACCTCTCCAATAACGGAGGGAATCTGTGAATCCACACACTTCTTAATTAGTTATGGCCAATAGTTGCCTGTCTACACATGTACTAAATGGAATCTTACTAAATACCCAGCAGTGGCAAATTCTTACTGTCCAGGAAATGTGCTGTGTTAATGTTTTTTTTTTCGGATTTGAATCTCATATTATAATGCATGTATGGGCAGTAATATCCTATGTGTAAAGTGTTCAATTAATATACCGTATAACCGGAAATATTGACGGTCATTTTATTTTGGCGGTTTGGTGGTTTGATCGACTACCGCCAACATAATATTCACCAAAATAATAACACCCATACAAAACGTCGGGATTACGTCACAATAAAGTGACATAATCCCGACGTTGCGCATCCGTGTGGCTTGAGTAATCATGGAGATGTATTGGTACTTCATGAGAAAGGAACGGAATTCTGACAATCTACCTTATTGTAACCTGGGCTTGCCATCTGCCAAAATAAAAACTGCCAATACCCTAAAATTCGACAAACCGACAAATATTCTTTCCGCCAATATTTTTGGTTATACGGTATTGCTGAAATGTGAATAAAGTGTTTTTATATTTGTACTTTCTCAGATTTTTCAATCTCACTGATCCTAGTTGGTTGGAGCTTAGTCATTTTGTGTCCTTCCTGAACACACAGTTAACAGCCTGTGAGAGATCTGTATACTGTGATGCCAACTGGGTGACTGATGTCAGCACAGGTGTTACTGGATTCAAGTCTTTTGTTGTGAAGTTCATGATCAACATGTCTGTTGTAAGTGTCTGTACATATGCAATGTGGGGTGGATGACCCGTCACTACTAATCTGTGATATATCATTCGTTAATACTATTGTAATGAAACAATTTGTGTATGGTGAAATTAGTTCATTTTGAGGCATCGATGATGATTATATTTAATTGGCTTTGGATATTCCACTCAAAAAATTATAAAACCTTGGCATTGGTTGCTTGGCAACTACAGTGGCAATTTGAAATATAATTTTTATAATAATTTAAGATAATCTAGGATAACCCTGAATTGTTTTCCATCTCCTTTTAACATCAAAGTATTATGTACTATATGTCATAGGATTTGTTGTTTTGTTTCCAGGACTTCACTATTCCATCTCTGAAATCCGAATTTGGAAGCCAAGAACAAGATAAGGATGAAGATACTGATGTTCTGGAAGGCTATCAAATTGTTAGGAGGAGAGCATGGGAAAAAAGGTTAGTATAAATCCATTTTGGAACCATTATTGAATTCTTGCTATAATGTGTATGCAGCACTCTCTGAAAGTATGTCAACAGGTATGTCATTTGTCAACATGGTTGTCTTGAGGCAAGTCTAATTAGAGTGGTTGTTTCCCATCATGATTACAAATATTGGTGAGAAACATCACCCATATTTTTGGGACATATATAATATAAATAGAAATGACATATTTAAGAATTAGTTTGTCTTTCCTCTGTAACCATAACATGATGATGTAACTGTTAATTACTTTTAGAGGGCAGTGTACGGTATCAGGCAAAAGTGTTTTCCCGTTTTGTTCCAGCAGAGTACCGTTTTGTATTTGTTTACACAATAGCAGTTATGAACAAAAACATCCAAAAACAATAGCAGTTATGAACAAAAACGTCCAAAAACGAATTGGGCAACTTGTCCTTGCCTCTACTGCCCTTCCAGCTATTAAAAACCAATTTAGCCTAATTTCTGCTGCAATTAGTGGTCTATGGTCCAAATGGTGCAGATAAACGGCTAATTTTATCAGCGAAAACTGAGCGAACACGGTCAGACACTTTCGGCAATTATCTTTACTATTTGAATTCCCTTTCCTTTCTTATCTGTGATATTAGAATGGTCTTCTGAAGGACCCATTCGATATTGATTTCTGGCTATTAGTCTATTCCGTAAGTGCACAAATTCGTGTTACATCAGTTAAGCCATGGCACTTCGATGTCACACTTCAATATTCAATGACGGTGAGGGAAATTCTTTTGCTATTAGCATGGTTTAAATGGTATAGAATCTACGAAAAAATACTAAAACAAAATGGGCTGGAATGGTATTTTGTATTCGTCTTGACAAAATGGAACCACAGCAAAGGTTTGCCTCCTACCATACATCATACAATATAATATTGATCAGTAGTAATTGTTCTGTCAAAAAGACAAAACAGGTTGGTTTGATTGTTCCGTTTTCTCTTTATAATAATGATGTGTAAGCTTTTGTTTGACACCTAATGTATGTGTCTCTGTAAACACACTTAGGAGGTTGCTTTCTCAGATGTACTATATTTATTGTATCCACTTATACTCAGTGTTCATCCTTACATCTTCTTCAATCGTGACACCTATCGAATGTATGAAGCTGAAGAGCATTATGACTCTATGACATTTGTTGGATTCAACCTACAACAGGTGGGAAGGACAGTCAATCTTGTTGATTTAAGCCACAGAGTAATTGAAAAGGATATCATGACTGATGGTCTGTACCGATGGTTGCGTGAGAGTGGAGTCGAAATGAGGCAGGATCCACAGAGTTGGACAAAGTATGTTGGTACTAGGTTATTTTGTTTTTTTAAATAGAGGGATGGATGTTTTTGTGTGAAGTAGTGCAAATTTGAAAATTTCTAATACATACCGACACATGCATTGATTTGTAAATGTATGTGGACTTTGTTATACCGTAGTGTCCGAAATTTTCGCGGGACGTAATTTTCGCGAATTTCGCGAGGAACGTCGGATTCGCGAAAATTTATTCGCGAAAATTATCGTGGGTAGACTCTATGTATAAAATGGCGGCTGTTTATACGTTGGTAGTACGGGGAACGTGGGAACAAAGGGCGAATGCCTATTGTTTATTGTTCTTGATTGACAACAACCCGTGGTCGAAGCTCGCAAAGATGTCGAAGAATATCAAGGATTTTTTCAAGCCTCTCCATTCCGAAGCTGAAGTAAGTTGCCCGAAGATCCCCCGAGCCGCTGTTCGAGCTGCACAAAAGGAATTGAACGAATTCGTGGAGAAATCCAAAAAACAAATTGGGAAGAAGCGAGGGCCTTACCAAGGTGGAATATCAGAAGACAGCAAGGTTAAAGTTGCAAAGTATGCTGCCGAATCGGGCGTCTCTGCCTGTTTAAGGCACTTCAAACGAACGGGAGAGTTTACCGACCTGAAAGAAAGTACAGTCCGTGGATGGATGAATGCTTACAAAAAGGAATTGTCTCGTACTGCGGGATCACTGGACGGCAGGACATCAGTGGATGTGCTTCCCAGTAAAAGAAGAGGTAGGTCATTGTTATTGGGTGAGGAGCTGGAAGAGCAAGTTAAGGCGTTCATGCATCATGTAAGGTCCTCTGGTGGAGTTATCAATGCCCCAATCACTACAGCTGTCGCCAGAGGAATAGTTGTAGCAAGTGATGCAAACCTGTTAGCTGAGAATGGTGGCCCCATCAACCTAACACGGGACTGGGCAAAACGTTTACTTGGCAGAATGGGGTTGGTCAAACGGAAAGCGTCCACCACGTCAAAGGTCACACCCGAGAAGTTTGATCAGCTGAAGCAGCAGTATCTAGAAGATATTCGCACAATTGTAGAATTTGAGGACATACCACCAGAATTGATCATTAACTGGGACCAAACTGCCATCAAATATGTACCCGTCTCGAACTGGACAATGGAAGCAAAAGGTTCCACACGTATTGAGATTCAAGGTGTTGATGACAAAAGGCAGATCACTGCTCTGCTCACTGGTACAATGTCTGGAGCCTTTCTCCCTGCTCAACTAATCTACAAGGGAAAAACACCAGCCTGCTTGCCCAAGTTTGTTTTTCCTGAAAATTGGAGCATAACATACAATGAGAGTCACTGGGCAAATGAGAACACAGTGCTATCATATATCGAGAAGGTGTTGCTTCCTTATGTGGTTGACATTCGCAAAAAGCAAAATTTACCAAAAACTCAGCCAGCTCTAGTGATATTTGATCACTTCAAAGGCCAAATCACAGAAGCAGTTTTTAAATGTTTAGAGCAGCACAACATCATTGTTGTAACAGTGCCAGCCAGATGTACTGATCGACTACAACCCATGGACTTGAGTGTTAACAAGTCAATAAAGGATAAACTGAAATTTGCATTTCAGCTCTGGTATGCTGGTGAGATCAAACGGCAGATGGACACCGATCAACCTCAGACACTCGTTGATCTCAAACTAAGCCGTATGAAGCCACTGGGAGCCCAATGGTTTGTAGCTGCTTTCACTCATGTGCAGGATAACCCAGAAATCATTCGAAATGGGTTCAAAGCAGCTGGAATTGAGGATGCTCTGAAATAACTACGCAACATCATTTACTTTAAATTGAATTAAATGTTACAAACTTGTGTTTTATGTATTATAGTTATAATTATAATATTATAATTGTATTATACATAATATACAGTAAAATTTAATATAATTTTGTCAAATGATCTGTTACATACGTATCTAGACTAAGTAGTACACTTTAAGGGAACGACTGAACAACTTTCTTACTGAAGCAGTCAACCAGATGCTCCCTCATAAGGTCTTGATTGTATGTGCGTTTCGATGGGTCCTCTCCACAAGCAATCGACATAGCAAAAGCTATGGCAAATAGTCCACAATCCTGTGTGCCATTTTGCCTCTGGGTCGTGCTGATTACAGCTTCATGATGAGGACCAGTCTGTTGGCTAATTAGTGTCTTTGTTTTTTCATCCAAGGACTGGTACAATGAATCGTACACCTTAAAAAGTTTACCATCTTGTGATGCAAGTACCACCCAATGGCCTTCCTTAACGAATAAAACTTGCAGAAAGTGCTTTTTGCTCCCAGTGTATGGTTTGTCTTGAATCAATGTTAAACGTAGGCCATTAAGATGTTTGAATTGATCTTGTATCAACCTTTGTGCAAAATTGATATGCTTGTCTGTCAGTCTTTGCCCACTCAAAATTAGTTGTCTGTCGTCCATCATGAGGACAATATCATGAATCTTTGTCCACTCTGATGATGCTGGGATCTGCCTCTCCTTGGATTCAGTTTCATCTAGAGTTGCTACTAAAGGGTTGACCACCGAAGCTGGTTCATCTTCAACAGGTGAAGATGTCAGAGAATTTTTTTCAGCACTGCCTAGGGTCAAAAGTCTGCTATGTGCCTTCTCAACAGAATTAGCTTCTCCTTCCAGCAAATATACGCAGGGCAACTCCAGACCTCCTTGAGGAAGATCTCTTGAATACTGCCTTGAACCAGTTACTCGCGCTGTTATTACCCCTCCACGTCTCAAGAAAAGCGAAAATACACACGAAATCTTTCTTGGGACATGGCCAACAAGGGTTACTCCTTTGTATATGCCTATAGCGAAGGGATCTTCAGCGTTCCTGGGCTCTTGACGGCAGCTAAGAACCTCTCCAATGCTACTGCTCCAAATAGTCTGATAAACATGATATCCTCGAATACAGCTCTCATACTCAAACGTGGACATCTTCAAAAGCGAGCAATCTTGCAGTTCTTTCTCAGAAAAATAGAACGTCAGAAGCTTGCCTCGACTATAAACGATAGTACCTTGTGTTCCGTTGCCATTCATAACACATAAGCGCCCTCGAAGTGCTAAACGAAAACCAATAAGCACGTTGCCATTCGCGAAAATAAAAACGCGAACAGTCCTAAATCGAGCGATTCGCGAAAATTACGTCCCGCGAAAATTTCGGACACTACGGTAATAAATTATACTATATAATGTTATACCATATGTAGGTTGATAATTCTGAAGAAGCTGTGTCGTGTGTTAGAGAGTAAGTTTAACTTTGATCCAGATCAGAATGATTTCTACTTCCAGCAAATTGATCCTGACCCATCCTATGCTCTAACATTTGACAACATGGTGAAAATGTTGGCCATTCAAATGAGATTCAGGTTTGCTATTGTGTATAATTGTAATGTTTATACAGCATAATATACGGAAGCTGTATACACCAATGCATAATGTGTTTACAGTATCAATAGCTATTCCAATTTATTAATGTACAATTTTATGTATATTGTTACATAGGTGTGGTATCCCAGTAGTGATTATGGGAGAGACTGGATGTGGTAAGACTAGACTTATTAGGTACATGTGTCAGCTGCAATCTATACTGACAGTGGATCCAGACAAAGTTGACGCTGGTCCACCACGTCAGACTTTCTTTATAATGAAGGTAAGTACATACTTTATAATACTGTTGCCCATCATAGACATTTTATGTACAAATTGGCTATGTGTAATGATTAAATTTGTTGTGTGTATTCCAGGTACATGGTGGTATCACAGAAAATGACATCGTTCAATTTGTGGGAAAAGTACAGGAAGATGCTCTAGAGAACCAGGATCATGGCTTCAGCACTGTTGTGTTCTTTGATGAAGCCAACACAACAGATGCTATTGGGCTGATCAAAGAGATTATGTGTGACAAGAGAATGAGAGGACAACCAATCACAGAGGACATTAAGTTCATTGCTGCTTGCAATCCTTACAGGAAGTAAGCTGGAATGTCTATACACTATTCTCTTTTATGTAGTCCACATTTCTGTGCTTTGATTTCACACTTAAATTCCACCTACTGTGCTCTAATAGGCACTCTGATGATATGATTGAAAGATTGGAATCAGCTGGACTTGGGTTTTTTATCAAGATCGAAGAGACCAGGCAAAAGCTTGGTTTGTTAAAGATAATCTATGACTACCTTATTGTTCACTCACTTTAGTGGCTACTTGCTTGTATTTGTAGGTACTGTACCACTACGTCACTTGGTATATCGCGTCCTTGACCTACCAGCTAGTATGAAGCCACTGGTTTATGACTATGGTGGTCTAACTGCAAATACAGAGGAAGCATACATCAGTCGAATTGTTGAGAACCATGTACGTATGACATTGTGCATGTGTCTAGCAATCCTTTGAAATTGACTTCAAGGTATGTGTAACATCTCATACGTATGTACATTATATTTATATTTTAATAGGTGGAGAAGAATCCAGATTTAGCTGGAATTTTTGGATTAGTGGATGCTGTAACTACAATTCTCTCCTGGTGTCAGGACTACATGAGGTCTAGGGAGGTATGTATTTTTGTAAATAAATATATATGAAGAGTGTAACTCTATGGAATTTCCACAGAGTGTGTATGAACTGTTAAATGAGATTAATAGGTAATAATATCAGATCAGTTAGCATAATATGTATAATATTCAGCACATAAAATTACAAGGCTGTTTACAAGGTTGGTCTACAAGGTTGTGCAAGAAGATGTATGGAAAGATGTAAAGAAGGTTGTATATACATCAAGTTGTATATATACATACGTGCTTTTATTCGATTTATTTGCACTGAAGCCTACTGTTTGCAATAAGGAATACTTGGGAGTGCATCGATAGTATCTTGTAGGTTGATTTCAACATTGCCAGTCAGTCAGTTTCAGACTCTGGCAATGGTTTCTTAACTTTATCTGTAGACGAATAAGATAAGAAAGCTAAGGTTTGAGTCATTTCTTGAGATCAATGGCAGCTAATGATGACTGGTCTTGTTTTTGAAGAAAAAATATGTTTTTGGGAGCCCATTCAATGATCCGATGTACAGCATTATTGAAAGATAATCAATGCAGTTAAATTGGCCATAGTTGAGAGGAAAGTGGAGCCCAATGTTCTTGTGTTGAAATGTGTTCTTCCTACTACAGAGCCTTATAAGTGGCTTCCAATAATAGGCTTCTAAAACGTTGTTTGTGATCATGGGAGTTGAGGTCCACCTCGCTGTGGTGAGACATGCCATGTAGGAATTTGTTGCATTGTAGACCATTGGATCTGAAAAAAGTGTAGTGACCTATAGTTAACGTAAAACAGCAAATCTGCACAGGTTTGACACTTTTTCTAGTTGCAGCACATTTACATTCTGAATTTCAACAACAGAAACATCAACATTGGTCTTAACCCTTTGACCCACACCCTATACCAACAAAATTTTCCGCCTAAGCCTTTTAAAAGGCGCCTACTACCTGTTACGAAAAGTCCAGCTTATTGCATTATATGTCATTTTGTAGAGGATACATTGGGTTTCAATAGCATACTAAATTCATGCTAAGCCTCTCTACTATATTGTAGCATGACTGTAAAATGTCTGTTGCATCACATCTCTTTCAATTTTGTGAATATTTTCGAGAGATTCAAAGGATGATTGAATGCCATCAAAGATATCAAAATGAAGCCCTGGATATTATCTATCGTTTGATAGGCAGCTTGAGTGCATAGGATGTTGTTCGAGTGACGATTTAGAAGACATTTTATAGGTGAATGCGTTACCGCATTCTTTGTGGTCATTTAGAAGTTCTAGTGTTCAAGTAAATACTACCAATATAGACGTATTTGTGCTTTCACTTCTTGGAAGAAATCGAGCACCCCTTCTGTCATATGGAAATGTATGTGAATGAGCCGATTTCTGAAAATGAAATGAACAATTCCTCAAACAATTAACAACCTGAAGAAGTCAGCACGTGGCAAGTACTGGAAAATTGAAAATAAAGTTAGCTATATCAAATGAGGAGGAGGAACGCCACTAACATTGATTAGAATGTATAGAGCGCGGGTCAGAGGGTTAAAAAAACGTGGACACTATATACACATATTAGGTAGTTCTCGTTTTAAAAGATGAGCAGTATACTTTTATAACTATCAATTATGGAGATTCAGCCCTTCTTTGAAAGATTCACTGAAGTAGTCTACCTGTATGACTTCAGACATGCATAGAAGAGTCTTTGAAGGTATGCAGGTACTTCAGAGACTGAAATTGTAATTATAGTCAAAGACGTTATCTCTGCTTCTTTGCCTTTCCTATTGACTAGATATGATTTGAGTCGAGGTTAATCAGGCTAGAAAGGTTTTTGTTTCGCTTGCTTTAGATAGCATTACTATTTGGTCAGCCACTTTATGCCAACCTATTACAAGGTTGTGCAGATCTTTTACCATCTTGTCCAATCGTGTAAGGTTATTCAGCCCAGGACAACCTTAATTGTACACCTTGTTATTTTCATATAGTATAAAAATCCTGATGCCACATAAAAAGTCTTCACGATAAACACTAACTATTAATCATTTCAATGCCGGCTGATTTCAAACATTTACACCATTAAACATGTTCAGGATATATTACCAAATAATGCAATGTGGCAATTTTGCAATCTGAAAACTACTCCATTAAAACTGATGAATGTTGTCATCACCAAATTAGTCACCAAATGTAGATAAGAAAGAATATTATATAACATTTAATGGGTACGTATGTATCACCAACATTGAATACTTTGCAATTTCAGTTTGTTTTATTTTGAGCAAACTGGCTAGCATTTTTTACTATTGTACATTGCTAAGTGGGAAATTACATTTTCACTATCCACTATTATAATGTAGGATGAGTGTAGCTTTGTCAGCTTGCGCGACATAGAAAGATGTATGATTGTCTTTGAGTGGTTCCATAAAATGTATGATGTTTTCAACAATGAAATGAAGAGCAGAGTGGACATAAAAAGGCCTAATCCTGAGGTGAGCAATTTGTAAACTAAGGTATATGCTGTACCGTATTTTATACAGTAATATACACTAGTCCTTAAAGTTTAATTTTGATTGTAGAATGTAATAATAGATGGGCTTGTTTTCAACTTCCTGCTACAGGTTGCAATTGAATTTTCAGTATCATGTACAATGGCAATGACTTTGTCTTTGGCTGTGTGCTACTATACTCGGCTGCTGAAAAGAGAAGGTTTTGTGGAGCAAGTCACAGCACTCTTTCGACCTCCACTAGTGTTGGTTGATGGCATTGAAACATTTATGGACACAATTTATTGGTATGTATTTTAATATGACTACTTGATTACTGTAGTTCTGTACTGTCTTGGATTTGAAGTATACATGTCCACATTTGACAGAAACAGAATTTATTGTGCATGTTTTTCAATAACTCCTGAATATACATTGCTCACCAATGTAGACATTTTGCTCCCCTAATAGACAGGAACCCCTTTGAATGTAGGTAGTCTTGTATGTGTAAGTAAACCCTGTGAATTTACTTAAAATCAATATAGCTAGTTGACATCATGGTAATTTCCCTGAAATATCTGATATGTAATAATAATTATAATTATGGTATTCCACACATAGTGAGCCACTACGATGCATTGTCCACCAATAGCCTGCCATGTTCTTGGACTTTAAAGTACCCTGCTCCATATGCTTGTTATAGGTGCCAGGAGATACTATTGTCCAACATGGAACTGGGTCCGAACATTGCTCGTAATGAAGCCCTGAGAGAGAATGTGTTCATGATGACCATTTGTGTGGAACTCAGAATACCTTTGTTTGTGGTTGGCAAACCAGGTAGCTCCAAGTCTCTGGCTAAGTCTGTTGTGGCCGAGTCCATGAGGGGAAGAAACTCTGAAAAGCCTTTTCTAAAGATGTTCAAGTCGGTGAGTGGGGACATTCTAATTATTAGTATTATCACATGGCTTGTATATGTGACTTTACTTACTAGATCCAAGATTTCATTGCACTTGATACAAGTTGGGTCTAGTAACTATAGTAAATTTAATGACCTAGCTTCAATCAAACAGAATATTGTTGCATAAATTTTCTGCAGTGGTTAATAGCACACACACAGGGTAGTTTTCACGCACATCCATAGATTGGAGATTTAGGGCGTCTAATGATTGGATTGTTGAATATTTATCACCTACGTCACAATTCGCGGAGAAGTGATTGTGCAATAAATGCATTCAGGCAACAAACTCACAATAAAAGACATGCTTGATGCAACTGCAGTAATGCTGACATGCAATCAACGAACAATCAAATGATATCACAATTTGTATTAGATGGAAATATACTCAGACACTAAAACGAAGGACCAAATTGGCCAAGAAAGCACATAAGTTATCAAAAATCAAAGCATTATCACAATTATCTTAAAGGTTCGCGATTGAATTACCTCTGTTTCTTATTTACACTTTAAAAGAAGATTTAAATTCTAGTACATGTCAAAGAAATGATTCAATATTATTCCTCCACTCTATAAATGCGTTATGTTTGCAGGGTTGATATTCATCCGCCATTTTATTGCTCTTTTCGGGGTCTGTTATAATGACCCCGTGCTGGCATCTATTTTAAGTTTGACTTGATCATGCCACTTCTTTTAATACTGTAAGATATGGAGACATTGGACGTCAAATGAATTTAAGGACGAGTTAAGAACATCACAGATATTACGCCAATCAGCTGACAAGACCTAAGCCTGTGTTAGCTGGGGAACCAAAGTCCTATTGAGATGACAACAGTGATGACCTCCCAGTCATCCAAATCATCAAAACTAGGAACCACAGACAGCTGTTTTGCTCTAATTTGAGCTCTTCAGTGTGATATACCCATGCATAAGTTGGATGACTATCCTCACCTTATTGTTCCAACACACAAGTAAACACTTGTGGTCTTCCTGATAAGGAAGGACAAAGGAGGATATCAGTCAATATGTGACCAATATTGTGCATTAACCTCTCTCTATCATTAAGAGCGTTCAGTCTTTAAGATGAATAAATTTGATCATATTTCTTGATTTGCTGTAAAATGCAATGGATGTCTAAATAAGCATGGACATGTGTCTCTCAACTTATGGTGGCACTTCAATGTCTCTCATTTGGTGTGTGAAATATTTCCTTAGTTCAGTGTTGTCATTATTGAGGATATGTTTTGAGACAAAGGCTGAAGGGCTTGTTAATTCATTCTCAGTAAAATATATGGGCAACTCATGATATACACTAGATTGGGCATTGAAAATGCATCTCCATGTCACAGTTACATGTATTTTATATTGACCGTTATTATAATTATCAAATGCCCATAGGTCGAGCTCCTATCTTATCAGTGTAGTCAATTGTCCACCCCGAAAAGCATCATTGATGTGTTTGACAGTGCAAAAAATCTACTACAGAAAGACATGGATTATACTAAAGAAGTTGCTGTGGTGGTCCTTGATGAAGTTGGTTTGGCAGAGGACTCAGCCAGCATGCCCCTCAAAGCTCTCCACCCACTTCTGGAGGATGGAACTGATGGATCAGACCCAAGAGAGATTCAGGTACTAATGCATGTATTAATAAACCACTTAGATTTGTTTTTCAGTGCATGATCACATTATGTTACTGTGGGACAGCAAAAATAATTTTTTATGCATAATTGAATGTAGTAGTGGACATAACAGTTCAGATTCTATTAATTTTATTCAGTTTCTAACCCAAATCATACTATATACATTAAATAACAACATCTGTGAACATAAATACACAGTTCCTTGAAGCTAACATGGACTGGGCTGAACTGCATAAGTACTACCGTATAGCGGGAAAGTTTCATGGACTAAAAGCTTCGCGAATTTCGCAAAGAAACGGGTATTTGTGAAAGTTTTATTCGTGAACACCCGAGGACGTAATCATCTGACAATCAATTAACGCTTTAGGCGTTTAAAACGCGAAACTTTTTGTCGTGAAATTTGCGAAATTGAGTGATTCGCGAAAGTTTTGCCCTGTGAAACTTTCCGTACATACATTATACTAGTTGTGAACAAAGTTCAGAACCTCGCTATGACTACTTGCAAAATGACATAATAGACAAAACATGGCTTTTGAAGATGGACGTTGGAATGGTTGCACAACTGGATGTCCCAAATGACGTAAGAAGAAACCCTACAATAGTTAGGAGGAAATTGAAAAATCGCCAAATAAAATTGTTTTGATATATTCTTGAGATATTTGCCAGCCGCCTATCGAAGATAGTGCATGGAGCCGTCAGAGAGCTAGAATTGAGTAACTTTATTTGCGCATCACTCACTATTTAGCCAGTTGTCAGAAAATTAATGTTACTTACCTTATTTGTAGCGCACGCTGACCTACTTTCATCAATGCATGCAATTAGCGATTTATGTGTTAAACCGATGTGGACCCAAATTGTGAGTTTTACATGCACGAAGTGTGGGCGACCCCAATCTGACTCTCCATATGACGAAAACAATTAACCACACTAACACTCGGTAATTACTGCCTTGCCTTTCTTGAAGGTTGATGTACTGACTTTTTTGACATTGTGTGACAGTGTAGTCATGTGAGATAATATTATTATGTTACTGTGTACTTTTTGTAAATGTATGCAGGTTGTAAAAAGAGAAGAAAGAGTTGCCTTCATTGGTATATCAAATTGGGCACTTGACCCAGCCAAAATGAACCGAGGGATAATGGTCAGAAGGGGAGACCCTGATGTGGATGAGCTAGTGGATAGTGCAAGGTTAAACACCTCTTTGTTATTGTTTGTTGATTTTTCCTAATAGCATGAATATTTTTATACTACTGCAGTTTTGGTGTAATTGTGTGTGTGTGTGTGTGTGTGTGTGTGTGTGTGTGTGTGTGTGTGTGTACGTGTGTGTGTGTGAATTAATTGGACTTTTTATATTCCTTCAGGGGGATATGCTCTAATGATAAGAACAATCCTGTTCGACGGTATCTGGACCCAATGCTGAAAGATTTAGCTTCTGCATATTTGAAAATCATTGAAAGTCAAGATGGACAGAGGAAAGACTTCTTTGGATTGAGAGATTTCTACAGGTTATCCTCACAGATGGATCATTGCCTTTTTTCATCTATTCAACCCCATGCTAGTACTAATATGTTTTTACAGTAAATTAGTAATGATTTGTAATTGTTTTTCCTTTCCCATCAGTCTCGTCAAGATGCTGTATTGGTTGGCTAATGAAAATAAAGGCCCATATCTAACTCTGGGACAGTTCAAACATGCTGTGTTGAGGAATTTTGGTGGAACTGATCAAACTGATTTCAATCCATTGGAATTCTTCAGTGAATGTTTTGAAAATCGTGCCATTGTTGACTCTGAGGTTTGTTATTCGAATTGGTATCTTTATCAATTTACATTATTTACATTATGTCAACTTGATATTTGTCATTGTTGTCAAGTCTATCAGTATATTGCATGAATGTTGTATTTCATCCTTATGAATAAATAAAACTGATTCATTTTATATCGTGCTATTTTTTGCTGATAACTTGACATTATATAGCACTCACACATACATAAATTGACAACAAGGTTATAATTTTTATGTGGACTTCAGTCATTTAATTCATGTTATTTGTGTCTACTGTACTATTTGTAGGACGAGGATGATCCCCCATGTGATCCACTTGGTCTCATTGGGAAAAGTTTGAGTTCCAAAGAAAGAACATGGCATGGGTATGTATTGCAAATTATATGGGCGTACCTCCCCTTATACATAGACTGTACTGTACTGTAATAGAATAGGTTCCCAACCGATAAGGATGCACACATGTATAGGCATGTTCACATACTCAATACTTTGTATGGAAATTTATGATTGCTAATCATAAATTTCTGTGTAATAGTTATGTGATCTGCGTAGCTATGTAATTAACAGCTGTAATTTCATTTAAATGCAAAGGTTGCATATAAAAGGCGGGGTTGTACACATATCCAGAGCAAAATGGAACAAATGGCAAAACATGCATACATACTTACAATACAAATCAATATTAATGCACTAAAGGAAACCAGGACATAGTAACTATTATCGGTATAAATGTAACGAGGTTCCATTGAGTGGCTTCGAGATTTTGCTGGTCAGTCAAGAATTCAACATCAGATCTCTCTACAATGAGCGCCTTACGTCTCGTGAAGTATTCTGGACACCATATTCGGAAGATAAGCTGTGATGAAGCTTTTATTTATGATTATTCCTTCGATATATTTGAAGAAGTTTGCATACTTTGTAAGTATTGCAAGATGACTGAACCATCATGCTTCACCTGCATGAAGATGAAGAGATGAATCAGACAGAAACCTTCTACAATTAGCTTTGGATAAAGTATAATGGGGTTTTCTGTATCAGTTCCGCATCTCTGTGGAGCAGAAATTCATTCAAAGTCTTTCTCGTTACTTCGCTTAAAAGAAATATCAAATCAATGGACTAACATGTTAGATATTGCTTCATTTCCTTTGTTTATTTGTTTAGAGTAAAAACTTTGCATTTTTGAGATAAATGAAGAAGTTCTCCTAAGAGACTTTCTCCCTTTCAGATTGCTCACCTATTAATATGCCTCACATATGCCCCCCTCCTCTATACTCGAACAAAACTCTGGATTTTCCAGTCAGCGTTTAAGAAAATGACCTCTGCATTTCATCAAATATACCTATATATCTATATCTATAATATTATCCATATCTTCATCAGATTCTATTATCTATTTATCTATCCATCCATCTATTTATCTGTCTATGTATAATAATATATACGTACGTATGTGTGTGTGTGTGTGTGTGTGTGTAGCTGTTGCTGTTTGTTGTCTGTTTTGCATGAACATTAGTGTCATGTGTACTTTGGTGTATAATATGCAAAAAAGGTATATCATGTTGACTTGATATCATTTGTTTCATATTCTGTTCAATCTTTCTATTTAGTGAAAACCGGTACTTATTGTTCCTGACTGAGAATGACGCAGCACTTGAGATAATGCAAGACTATCTTGTCAATAAACTACCGCCTAGCAAACCACCCTATGTGCTATTTGGTAGCAGCTTCCCCAAAGATAAAGACTATACTCAGGTATGTACTTGTGATGAGGTAGGGCTCTTGTATATTCATGGCTGTGACCTATCATTGTTGAATTGTTTTTAACTTGGACTTTGTTGTCAAGGAATAATCTTATCATTTCTATTTATGGCAATTTATGTGCTCACTCTTGAATTCTGAGGTTGAATGTCACTGACAGGCTGTTGTGCTATATGTTTTTTTTTTATTTTCTACATGTGCCCCATTGCCATAGTGTTGGGCTGATCTTACTTGGGGTTTATTTTCAATATTCTTTTGGAGGCAAAAATTACATATTTTCTGTGGGGGCCTATGTAAGTGTTTGCAGATATCTGTGAGCACATCTGTGTACACCTATAACACATTTTGCGGTTGATTACGGGAGTGTATGGACAAACTTTGTCATATGCGTGCACTTGCAAGCTTGACAGTAGAGGAGTCTAACAAATTCAATCTATAATTGTTGGATTACTAAGGTGGTTTTCATTCAGGAGACTCCAAAATCAGTGTTGCTTTTGGGATTAGGCAAATATCTTATCAGGCAGGTGATTTAGCATTGTTTTGTGTCCCTTGACTCGGACCCTGAATGGGACTTTGGTGTCGGTGTAAGCATTTTTGTGTTTGGAGAGGTGTCGTTTTGGACAGGTTCTACTGTATTACTTATTCTAAACTGATGTGTGACCACATCAAGGGATTTATTGCGTCTGTATATTTCATACAGATCCATATCGCCCTATCTTTTAGTATGGTGGGAAAATACAGATGAGTGTCATTTTCTAACACAGAAACTATTGATTAACCTCCGAATAGTATCCATTCCTGAAGTATTTGAATAGTGTCAGTCACTTGGAATCTTCAGAGCTCTATAAGCATCTGTTTAGATGCAGCATAACCTCCCTCCTTGTTGTACAATATTCACGTATGGAGGCACTTAAAAGGACCAGTTTAGAAGCCGATTATGACCTATACTTAGTATGCACGGTACATAGGTATGTGTAGGTACATAGTGTATATTCTTTATGATTTCTTACAAACCTACCATCAATGTAGGTGTGTCGTAACATCAATCAGATAAAGATTTGCATGGAAACTGGCAGGACTGTTGTCTTGTTGAACCTGGAGAATCTGTACGAGAGCTTGTATGACCTTTTGAATCAAGTAAATTATTTGATGGCCTGTCTGATCAATTTATTCTGTTTGAATACATAATGTGTATCATGTTTACCATTTCAGTACTACACAAAAAGTATGGACAACCGCTATGTTGATTTGGGTCTCCAGACGCACCGCATCAAGTGCAGAGTACATGATGAATTCAAGTGAGATCATAGTCGCTGTGTAATAAGTTTATTGCTGGATGTATTTGTTAATGTATGGAATAATATGAGGTTTAATAACTACTTTCAATTGTCACCATATTGGGTCTTCTTTTATCAGAAATGTAAAAAATGTAAAGTCAGATGGACGAAATAAAATCTGAACAAATTTGCATCCAGTATTTAGGATCTTGGTTATGCAAGTAGTCAAATTTTCTGAAATGCTCAATGTTCATCTCAGTGTTGAATATTTGGAAAAAGTGCAATGTGTAAAATAAAAGTGTACAGCCTGTTTTTACATGAGATTAAGATTAGAAATTAGAAATGTAAAAATTCTTCAATCTTTATTGGATCTGACATCACTCTTTCTATCTTGAAGATTTCATCCAGATTGAGAGCGCATTATCCTTTACAGATAGTCTGTATTTATTTATTATTCTGTTGTCATGCAAGGAAGTATCCTTATTGGGTACCCTTGCTTTCATTTGGATTCCCAGATAATATAAGTGTGCAATCTGTTTACAGACTTCAAATTTCCAAGGCCTACTGTATTTAGCTGTTGTTCCTAAATAAATCTACTGTTCTCACATTCACATAATGTGATGAGGTTTAAACAAATAAATACTATAGTAATTAACACCTAGTACCCAAGCTAAGTGTGATACATCATTTTTGGCCAGTATTGTATAATATTATTATCCGCACTTCTTAGTTTGACTGCCCTAATTCAATTATCCAGGTTGATACTAATTGCTGAAAAGGACAAAGTATACGAAAAGTTCCCCATTCCACTGATCAACAGGCTAGAAAAGCACTTGGTGACTTCCTCCATAATAATGACAGCTGAACAGCAGATATTTTGTGATGGGCTGAAGCAATGGGTTGAGAGAATGACTAACGTGCCTGGAACCAATTTTAAGAAGGAAGATGTGTTTGTAGGCTATCAGTCCGAGACTCCCGTTGCTGTCGTCTTTCAGGCGTATAAAATGTGTCAAGTAGCTAGCTTTGATGATGAATGGAACGAAAGGGTATGTACTTAACTACTATCCATTGGTATGGTACACTGCACATTAAACTTAGTCTTATATAAAATTATTACTATCTACATATGGTAATTTTAGTTTTATAGCACTTGAAGTCTATAATTCTTTAAATCCAATAGATTACTGCTATTTGTAAAGAACTGATGATTAATATGGCCTGTCCCGATGCTCTTGCAAGATTGAGGCAAACTGACATGAAAGATGAAGTGGAGGAAATTTGGGATATTTACTTCAAAAAGCAGCAGCACCTCCATCTCAGCCAATTGCTAATTCAGGATATCTCAGAGGTTGCTAAATCTGAAGAATTTGAATCTCCTCATCCATCGCTCAACTACGGACGAACATTTCGGCAAAACTCTGAACAGGAAGCGGATAAAACACAACTAGGTGTCCTGGTTCAAGTCACAACTTATAGCCAGCCACTGGCTCCTGTTGATGTCTCAAGACTGTGCCGAGAACTTGAAGTAAATAAGAATGCTCTTATTTACATGTACCTGGAGGAACTCGATGCAGAGGCTGATTTCACAGATAGAATAAGGTTCATTTCTTCCATAGTGAACACATTCACCATGCCTTTTTTGGGTCATTCATTACCACCCTTTCATATGCTAAATTCATTATTGCATATGAATTGCCATGCATATTGCTTTACAATACAGAAAGCATCTATTGACTGTCACTGAAAGCGATGCCTATGTTCTTGTCCAATGTTCCTCCGGTCATTTGAACAAAGACCTCATTTCTTGTGCCAGACACAAAGCTGTCGACATCTTGGTGGATTTTAAGAAGGAAGATCACTGGAAAGAGAAATATAAGAAACAGAAACGTAAGATCCACATGATCTTTATTGTTAGTCTACCCAAGACTCCTGGGGGGTCAAAATTCATTGCTTTCCAAGGAGGGCAGTGGACTTGTGTCCATCTAGATGACCTGCGATCTCCTGAGGAGAATGCACTCAACTTTCACATAGCACTTGGTACTCAACTGAGTGAGTTATTCTACCCTGGTAAAGAAGGCATAGCCTTGCATCGACGTTTGGAAAAATGCATGGCAGCAGCTGTGGCCCAACTTCCAGAGGCTTCTGATGAGCATGGCTCCAAGGTAGACAAGCTGAACACCCTAAGGGCAGTTGTTGACTGTGGCTCCAACCAAAGATTGGGTTAGTATTATGTTATTACCTATACTTACTGTACATGAAGGAAATGTTTCATGTTCAGCATTATGTGCACATGGTCATTTATGGAATCGTTGTGACACTGTTTTATGATTCTTGCACATTAAACATAATTGTCAGTATTCATCCTTTTTTTTCTTCATGTACGTTTTCTGTAGATTCTACCACATTTTATGGTATTCTAGTCCGAAAAATTTGCAGGCTCATACAACAAAATGAAAGTGCCCAATTAGAAGTTACCAAAAGTGACTGGGCAGTAAGGGAGGCCATGGACCCTCACAGGCTACAAGAAGGAGGTACCTTCCTCAACACTTTGCTCAAGAGAATAGATCACACTCTGACTGACCTGCTAGCATATATTGTGGAATTCGTGGATCAACACAACAACCTGAGACT
The DNA here is from genome assembly GCA_964020155.1 of Chondrilla cf. caribensis. Lineage (NCBI taxonomy): Eukaryota > Metazoa > Porifera > Demospongiae > Chondrillida > Chondrillidae > Chondrilla > Chondrilla cf. caribensis. The sequence goes on along the minus strand of OZ026556.1, from coordinate 2,352,091 downwards.
GTGCCTTGATGGGAATCTGAGGATACTGTGGTTGAAGGTGTTTGAGAATGAGCATCTCTGCCAATTTAGCTATGAAGCAAAGATTCAGAGGGAAAATGCTACTCCTGTTGTACAGAAATTGGCAAGCATTTCAGTTGATGAATATCACTGTCAAATGCCATTTTCTTGGATTTTTCTCACAGCTATTGAAGCCCACATAGTGGAACATGAAATGTTGGAAATAGGTTAGTACAAGCTCTAAATTTTAAGAAGTGTGTATGTTTGCACGTATTAATGTGTGTATTTGTACTGTGTGTGTTTGCATACATGTGTATATGTGTGCAGTCATGTGTGGAAGTACGTTTTACCTTCCCTAGTCTAGGTAGCTGGTCTGTCTCAGGTTCAACTGTCTCTTAATATGCAGTACCCTTACGTACATATTCCTACCACATCCAGCTAAATAGGCCCATAACATAACTTATGTACAGATGAACTTTGCTAGTGATTCAGCCACATGGGCAAGTCCTCCAAAGTAATCCGAGTATGTCACATACCAACCTTAATTTGTAAAAGACTATTCACAGTGTAGGCTATCCTTGCCTGCCATTGATAAACATAGATAATTCTTGGGCATTGCCAGTTGAAAGAATGTCTGCATTTCTACTTCTTGTTATCAAAATGAAATCCTTCAAATACTCCTCAAATGCAATGTTTAGCTACTGTAGCAATAATCCATATTGTTTCTGGTCTTAGTTACCAGATTTGGCTAAGGTGTGAAATAATTGCTTTGTTGAATAGATCATCCATCCTCATCTTTGCCCCAGCATGTGAACCCAGGATGGTTTGGCTAGTCAGACCCTGGCCTGTTACTGCAGAACCATGTGACTGATATTGTGCTATTATTATTTTTGTACACTTTCATAGGTACCTTGTACCATGCAGTCAAGGCTACTCATGTAGGTGCATTTTTGCATGAAATCAATGATGAAACACTCCATGCTGATGAATTGTATTTGAAAGATTTCATTGCTGGAGTGATGCAACCGAACTCAAGGGAAGAAAGTGAAGTAGGTTCAGTAATGCAATATTTCCAATTCCTTCATTTCAACGTCTATGTAATTTTGAACATCATTGTATGTTATATAATTTTTATTCATTTTATCAAGATTCTGGAACAATTTCTTCGAATGCAATCAGACAGGTTGCTGGCATCTGCAGATGTAAGATCAAACAGGACAATTTTGCTACAAGTACTGTCCTACCATCTGGTGTACCACAAGAACAGGCTTCAGTACATCCACTACAGAGAATTGGGACGAATATTTCCCATGTTACATGAGGTGTTGTTAAGAAAGTTCCCATTGGAAGAATATAAGGTAAGATCCTGGAATTGTTTGCATGTTTGGAAACGGGTGCGCTCGCGCGCGTGTTTGTTGATCATATGTGTGCGTACATGTGTTCGTTGTTTGTGTGTGTGTGTTTGTTTGTGTGTGTTTGTTTGTGTTTGTGTGTTTTTTTGTGTGTGTGCGTGCAGGTGTGCATGCATGCGTGCGTGTGTGCATGTTGTATGTCGAATTGTTGTCCAGATATGACCAGTTCTTTTTTTCTTTCTCTTCTCTTTGTTACTTTCACTGGTACTGCTGCCTCTCCATGTTCCTACCTTTCCATGTAGCCTCTCGATCTTCTTGCTGTTGAGGACCTACTATCAAGGATTACCCCACAACCAGTGAAAAACAAGGAGTTCTGGAAATTGCAAAATCTTAGAAATAACTACATCAAAAACCTTCGTGACTGTCAGACCACGGTAGATGAAGTACTGCAATCTGCCCAGGCTGACTGTAACCAGATAAAGTAAGCAATGTGCATGACTAAGGTTATTACGGTGTTGCACGATGTGCATGAATGTTGTGAGTACAGACATTTTTAAAATGCAGTAAAATCATGCACTTGTAAGCTATACCACTACATCAATGTACCTACATTTCACTACATGTAAGGTACAAATGGCAGAAGATTCGAGCAGTTCAGATGTACATTGAGCATCTTGTGTTACCACTGCCTGAAAATGAGCAAGTGTACAAGGGAGCCTTCAGACTGTGGAGTGTGAGTAATAATCATGTATTACAATATATTGGTTTACGTATATATGTAGTTTATTATAATGTTGTGCACTTGAATTATAATATTATTATTATTCTGGTTTAGTTAATGATGGGCAATTGATACATATATATATATATATATCAGTGTTGGAAATAACGGTCGGACGTCGGACATTATCCGATGGCTGAACACAATTAAAGGGCCACTGCCATGAAAGCTGGTCTTAAATCACTTTGTTTAGTAATTAAACATCCGTGTTATTGTTAAAAATCGTCGTTATTTCAAACGAGTGAAATTTGCAGTTTTTATCTACAAAGTTGCCGAAAATAGGGCATTTTGAAATACGCATAATGACGTCACAAGAGGATAAGGAGATTTTGATAGTGAATTGTTGACTAATAATGTATGAAGTGATAGTTTTGCAGTGAATTTTACGTTGCATTATGTGGGATGAAGATCCATACAAACAATGTCCGACCCAGATTGAATATGTCCAACCCAAATTCAAAGTGCTCGGACATTTGTCCAACCACTTTTGCTACCTTATTGCTAACACTGATATTATATTATGATCTCTTGCATATTCCTTTTCTTTTTACTTTTTCCTTTATTTCTCATCTATATATAATATATAATATACTATATATAATAAATAAATTAAAAAAAATCTAATTTATATATTAATATATAATATGTGTCCTGATTGGTGATATTGTCACTTAGGATCAAAAGGACTGACTGGAGTACATTCGTGATGTACTGGGGATGTGTGTGAATGTACATCTTGAGCCGTTATTAATTTTGATGTTCTTGTGGGGGGTGAAAAAGTTTGATTTTCAGAATTCCCATTGGAAAAGCCGTAACCATTGCTTCATTTGTTCTATATGTATCCTGAGGCTTGTTGGTTGGGCAAGTTTCCTTTGTACATTTGGTCATAAATAAAATGATTCGGCAAGAAGTCTCTTCGTTTGTTCAGTAAATATCCTGATGCTCAATGTCTACGGAAGTACGTATTGGCAGCCTCAAAGCCATCTGAGAGTTGTATGTACTCCTCCAGTGTATTTCATGAGATTCTCGTAAGAATTGATAGTGACCTCCAGTTGTTTGAGAAAATTGTCCTCTTTGAAGTTGTAAACAAAATCTATCTCAGCTACTTGTAATTGTACTATTGAATGGGATACATAATAGTTGTAGTTGTACCCCTCTTTTCATCAGTACATGCATATGGGAAATGTACTGAGGGGACATCAGTTGATTAACCAAGGGCTACACAACCAAAAGCAGGGTACAACTATTATGTACGTATATGTAAGTATAATTTAACACAACATGATATACAATAGAAGACAATAGTATACAATGGAAAGAAAGCAAAAGCCATCTTCAGCCAATCTATCTAACTTGGTAACCAATTCATGTATGCATACATACATACACTGGACTTGCAAGGGTTTGTGCTTTGTGATAATACCAGTATGATATAGAGCACTAATCACATCCATAACTGCATATTATGGTTAATTATCTGCAGATGCTTGACAGACTTTCCACCAGTTTCAGTGACAAGAGTTGTCTGGACCATTTCAAAGTCATAGTGAATAGTGTTGATAACAACGTTGCTAAGGCACTTCGTCAGGAGTGAGTGGTGACTGTGATTATTTATATCTTGCTACGTATCGGCATTATTGTCTTGCTCTACTCAAGGGACATGTCAGCACGTAGAAAGGCAATAATCAGCATTATTGATGAGGATTGGAAAAGGTAGTATATTTAACACCAAGTATGATTTCTATTGTGTGCGTGTGTGTGTGTGTGTGTGTGTGTGTGTGTGTGTGTGTGTGTGTGTGTGTGTGTGTGTGTGTGTGTGTGTTCATGTGTGCATGTAAGTTTGAGTGAGTAAGTATTTTGACATTTATATGAAAGCATGCATGTTTGTTTGTATTTGAACATGTTTCTGATTATAATGATGGTGTTCAACAAACAGGTCTAATGTGATATAAACGCTATGCATATATGATGATATTTGTGTTTATCATTGCAGCCCAAATGCTCGATACGCTCAATACTGTCAAGCCGTAAAAGTGCTCTTCCTGGAAGTCATTTCTGTGCTGTGTTTTGGGTCTGGCAGTTATGAACCACCACAACCTGACCTTGTTGAGGGACTGATGGAGCTAGTTTTCAATCAAAAGGAGCAGAGAACACAGAATATCACACCCTTCGAATGGGAGGCTAATGATGACAATCCTGTAATTCGATCTGTACTGCTACAACTCATTCTGATGAGAGAGTTAGTTATTAGTTTTTGTAGTGTTTTTTGTATAATCAACACAGTCTATGATGGAATGCATGTACTTGTTCTTCCTGTAGCTGGGATGGATTTGATGTTGGCACACTTATTGAGGAATTTATGAGAACCAGCATATCGGTACTAACAGGGAATAATAGCAGTGGAGTTTGTGCATTGGTTGTGAGATGTTTAGAGGTGTGTCCATGTAGTTTACCCACTTCATATATTGTTAGGCTGAGTGAAAAATAACATTTTATCCATGTCTCAGGATAAGACCAGTACTCACTGGCTTCACCTCCAAGAACGCTATGACCTTGAGCGGTTGTTAGAAAGGTTACAACGGGAGATTGAATCATCTCTTCAACCATTTGTAAAGCATGGTCAAGGATCTCCTCCAAACTATAGATGGCTTTGTGGAATTGCTCAATTGAGACATTGTCTATCTTTCACAGCGGATATTCTCAATAAATATGTGAAAGATTCACCTGAGAGGCAGCAGCTGAACATAAGGGGAAATAATGTTCTTATCCAATTTGTGCGATTTTTGTCTGAAGTACTTCTGAGGAATGAACTACAAGATCTGACTCTTTACTTGTCCAAACAAATTGCAAGAAGACATGGGATGAAGGCACTGAGGACTATGTTCAGCCAAGGACATCACTATGTACTACCTCGGTCTCTTCATTCAGATGATGTACGTAAGGGTTAAATGTAACAGAATCCTACCTTTATTTTCCTATTGTTTCTTATATACAGTCTGCTCAAAGATATCCTGACCTTTATGTACTGTGCAATGATACCTACTCTGATATACGACAATCTCTAGTGCAGTCTGCTTTCGACGAATCAGTTCAAACTTTTGTTAAAGCTGTCCAGGTTTGTGTTTACAGTACCTATAGTATACTACTATTATTGTGCATTCACCTGTTTGTCTAGAGTTCCTGCTTTATCTTGATGTGTCATTTTCTCACATAGGACGTGCCTCCAAATGAGGTGTATTGTATTCCTTTGGCCATTTTCTCAAAGATTACTTGGCCTGTGTCTCAGATAAAGTCTTTTACTGAAGAAGTTAGTGTGAACCCAATGTAATTTTATGTAATACATAAGTTGTCTACCAGCATGACTTTCTTACTACACCTTGCCTTTGAATTAAATGTGTCTGAATGTGTTAATACTATTATTCTTGTTTTACCACAGATGATAGAAGAGATTGAAACAGTCTGCTCGAGATTGGGTACAATGAATGATAAGGTCAGTCTATTGAAACTTTCACTTAAGATTTGTATAATATAATACCATGCATACATACGTACAATGTCATAGGTACATTCATTCGGTCATTTTTCATACACCACCTTCATACATACATACATAATATATACATACATGCATACATATATGCATTCATATTTTACATCACTGACATGGTCTTCATTTGTGCACATAACACACTTTATCCAGTTGACTACACTGTGTCACTCTCTCTTGGGAAGAAATCTGGGAGGAAGGTCACCCGTGATGCAACCTTCCACTGATGTTGGGAGGCGTTCTCTGGTATCTCTTGTACTGCAAACTGCGGCAGTTATTCTCCAGAACAGCACCAATCCACTTCTTGAACCTTTTGTCAATGTCCTGAATGCTAAACGAGGATTAAATGTATGTGCATACATACACATGAAATTATTAATACTATGTGTCACTTAACAGTATTTTGGACTATAACCCATTCATTTTATGGTGCTTTCAGGCTCTGTACCTACCGACAATGCCCGAGGATTTCCTTGTTGAAGCCATGAATATTATGGATATGGGAGGGCAATACGCACGTCGTTCTGACATGAGAGGGAGGTTCTTTGGTATGTCATGTAGTGTCTGCATCTCTGAAGTAAATACATTCTTAACGTGCTGGTGGTACTTTACCTTATTCCACAGCTTGTCCAAATGGACATCCGTACATCATTACTGAGGTAGGCATACCTAATATGATGTAACCTGTCAGCTGCACACACACTCTGTGGCTTAGCACGGATTATTATTTTTACTTTGCTCTTTGTAGTGCACTGGGCCAAACCAGGGAATGACATGTCCAAAATGCGGCGCTAGTATTGGTGCTGAAAGGTCTCAAATAGCTCGTGGAAATTACGCCCTTCAGAAGTATGCAATGTGTGACATGGCTGCTATCAGTTGAACTTTGACCATTAACTTTATATGATTCGGTCCGCATCAATTGACTGTAGGGTGGATCGTACTCAGACCGGATATACCTTGGGGGATGCCAGGAGTCGAAGCAGAGATGGTGTCCCAGAGCGTAACCTTTCCTCACTGACTTGTGCAGTGACCAGATTCATCCTTCATGCTTGCTTCCTGTGGTCTTCTTGCCATTGTCCAGAGGTATGGTGTGTAATATGCATGTAAGGTGAATGCTATTCATGGGATAATCGTAGGGATTTACAGACTGCTGGGTTGTGATTATCCCATACATATGTGTGTTATTTTCATTCATTTTTCTTGACTGTCCACTATACTATAGAAAGGCATGGCTGTGTGCTAGTAGTTCATATTATGCTGACATTTTGTATATTTTTTATACACACCCTCAGGAATCTGTTGCTCACATTCGTGGGGCTATAACTGTGCAAGTACAAGACCTGGCAATGTTCTTCTGGGAACACCTCATGTTGGACTTGATTGTGATTGGAAAGACTCTCTCACGCGGAGAGGATGAAGTCTCTCTGTTGTTAAGTACAGTTATAAATAACCTCTCCAAACAACACAATGCAGGTGAATTAACAGTGCATTACAGTTGACATTGTGTGGTTGTATGTTGATTATGGTATCTAAATCGAATGCAGTGGATGGCTCTATGGCTACAAAGGACATCAGAAGAAATTGGGAGAATTCTTTCTCAAGAACAATTACAGAAGTTTTAGGCGTAAGTGTGCTGCCTGGTTCAGTACTGGCATGTATGGATTTTGAGCCGATACTTCCTGTACACTTTGCAGAATGCAAATGATATTATTTCTGATGCCTTAACTAAAATTGGTCAAGATGCTGAAATGGGTAAGTTGTATGATGTGTACATCATTTATTGATTACTGCATGTCTAATACATTTGGCTGTGAGACCTAAACTTGGTATTAATATTATTCCCATATATGACATCAGTCCATGATACATGCTTTACTCTACTCCATTGTATACCTTCATGGCAGCTCAAGATGAAATATTCCTTGCTGTGTACGAGAAGACTGAGGTGGAGGCTACCCTCACACAGACTTTGCTGACCTACAGATCGAAGATAAACTTACATGATTTGACCACTGTACTTACTAGCACTCCAAATGCCCAACAACAGTACCCATTGCTCTACAGATTCCTTATGGATGTGAGGCTATAGTATACTGTACTTTATATAGTGATATTATGGTATAGAATTATTGAATCAGTTATTCAATTTGCTATATTTACCATAATAATAATTATTATACCTAGGAGCCTCTGCTGAGAGCTCTCCAGTATCTCCCCAGTGTGGTTCAGCTCCAAAGAGTGCTAACAAGTTGCTTCTCACATAAGTTGGATTGTGACGAGGCAAGTGGACTGTCTATAGCAGGTGCTTTGGAGTATATTGCCAAGTCAGGTGAGTATATAATTATTTTTTTGTATTTTTCCAATACATTATGTTGGGCACACTTGCAGTATAAGTATTCATGTAGTAGGCCATTTTGCCACACATAATTTTTTCATACGCTTATAGATGAAGAACGTTCAACACTTGTTCGCTGCTTAAATTGTACAAGAGAAGCTTGGAAAATTGTGCGAGAGAGACTGCCACACCATCGTAAGTGCTTGCCACCGGACATCCTTTCCATTCTCACTTTATTATACTAATACCATAGCAGTGATTAAAATTAATTATGATGTTTGTGTACATATTGTATGCGTTATAGGTATTTCAGTACCTGATAAAGAAGTAAAATTCTTGGCAGATATAGCAGATGTTCTCCCTGTGGCATATCTCTTGCCTACTACCAGTGGGCCTGGATTATGCTCACTTGCTCTGTCGGACTTCCTCTTATTTCAGCAGAATGAATTGCTGGAGTTTTGCCAAAATTCTTCGAAATATTCAGGGTCAGTTGAGAATCAAGCAATGTATAAGTACCGTATAGCGGGAAATATTCGCGGGACAAAATTTTCGCGGATTTCGCGGTTTGCCTAACATCTGCGAAAATTTTATCCGCGAACTAGGCGTTCTCGCTGTTCTGTCGCGTGACTCTGGCCAGCATCTGCGAAAATTTCATCCGCGAATTTTCATTTTTGGAGCCATCCGTGAAAATTTTGTCCCGCTATACGGTATATCCAATACTATAAACTGATATAGGGAGGCTATCTAGATGTAAAATTGCATAATATTATATTATGTTTTTATATATACGTATATGTATATATGTTTATGTATCCATGATTGTGAAGACAACTACTTCTTGTTATTTGAATATAGTAAAGTTGTGTACATTGAATTTATATACAGTGCCACCCGCTTAATATACCGCCGGATAATTGGCCAAACCGTTTATTATGCCACAATTTTCTGGCACGAATTCATCAGTATGGGGAAAGTATACGCGTATTGTGCCAACCGCCAAATCCGCCATCCGCCATGTTTTTTTTGTTCCATTAGTGCTTTTAGTACGCGTTAGGTAACACTTATTAGGCCAAAGCTTTCCAGTGATATTCGTTTTCAAGGGAAAATGGCAAGTGAACGCAAAACAGTTTATTTGTAGCCCAAAAACAAGAAATTTGTACAGTTAAAGAAGCCAATCGGAAGTATAGCCAGGATGCGATCGCAGGGCATTTTCACGCGAGTGTGCGCTCAAGATCGCTCGAAGAACAGTCAGCAATATTCTAGAGAGAAAATCTGAATCCGACTTCTATGGAAAGTTACCAGCTGAAGGCAAAATGAACAAGGAAGCCACTATTTATAGAAGAAGAACAAGCGATGCGGTTTCCAACGTGCATTACTGATGTGATACTTATCAAGATGAAGCAGTTTTCAGAGCGAATTAACTGCAAGGATTTTTTTGCCATCAGGCAACTGGTTGAACTGTTTCGAACTTTTAGTAATGCACTTTTATGATAAAACTTTGTTTACATGCATGTTTTAGAAGTCTTTTTACTGACGTTTATTTCTTCTGCTATGATATCTAATAATTATATTACATGTTCGTATGTGAAATTAATATTGTACTGCGTGATTAGTAGGAATTGCATATTAGGCCAAAACGGATAATAGGCCAAAATTTTCCGAAACGAATTGCGGCCTATTAAGTGGGTGGCACTGTAATTGTTCATAATATTATAGTGGTAAATGGTTCGATTTAAAATGTGATATGCTGTCTGTGCTGAATAATGTACTGTACTCTCTCCGTGATTTTCGTGAGACTAAATTTTCACAAATGAACAAAGGTCCAATTTTATTTTCACGAATGGACATACATTATTTTATATTACATAGTATACACAGTATAATCGGTATTTAATAGGAATGACGATGGCAGTTGAATCCTTTGATTTATCGAGTAGTGTATGCAGATATCACGTATCCTGCAACTTCATTCTTTGTTTCGGCTGAGAAGGTCTAGTTCGCACTGTTTTTTCCAGCTGCAATCTTCCGTTTCTTTTCCGCATTCTTAACTTCTTTCTTTGCAGCCAAAAAGCTATTTAATTAGAAGGGAATCAACTTGACTTGAATTTGCCTCAGTCCCACAGGTCTTGAAAACACTTGATGTCTTTCATTCAGAAACGAGATGAGAACGTAATATTCCTATTGTAGTGAATATGTTGTTGAGTACGTGTGGTTAAATTTGTGTTTTCAATTTCGCAAATCTTACGTCATTCACGAAAATTCACAGTAATTTAGTCCCGCAAAAAATTATGGAGAGTACGGTATTCAATGTGTACCCTCTCTTGTGTAGTTTGTTATTATTGTATCATTTGCCTATGAAAGTCACTTTTTTCCCTTAGATTCACAAGGAAAGCCATACCTCTACCTCAGCTTCTACCTTTTCACATGATTTCATACGAAGGAGAGATTGATACAGTGATCCTGACCCACTGTAGGTACTCCCTGAGGTTTGGTAAGGGGCAGCAAGTGGAATATGACTTTGGTGCTCTGGAGAAACACATCTATGACCGGTTCCTTGTGGGCAAACCATGGATTGATAGAAACACACAACCAATGATGATCTTCAGTAGTGATGTTATTCAGCAAGATGTGTTTGAACAGTTGAAAAAGAACATTACGCCACAGGTATAAATATATTGTATAAAATTAATGTGAGAGGATTTAAACAGTTAATACTTGTGCTTATGGTATGTAGAATGTTGTATTTACATTGGTATGGTACATATATATATGTACCTGCACACACGCACGCACGCACGCACGCACGCACGCACGCACACACACACACACACACACACACACACACACACACACACACACAGGGGAAAAGGTTATGTGCTGTACACCAAATGCAATAGATATGTACTGTATTATAGATTTGTAGTATTTAACTCTGTATACCGTACCCGCTTTAAACATTCGTCAGAATCAGAATCCTGTTTTTTTCGTCATTTATTCCAGTTAGAGTGCATCCGAACAAAATAGTCACCGCTGACAAAATATAGGAGAGATTTGACGAATATTAGAATACAACAAAAAATACGATTTACTTTTTGTATTGTATTTAAAAGCATGGCGTCTATTGATCTAAAGACTGTGACAGCTGTGAGAGGATACCACCTCTACAAGTACGTGTGGAATAAAGAGATAGGTAACACCTTCCAATGCGAAAAAAGCGAAGGAATTGCACACGATTGTTATGCTGTGGCTCTTAAATTGATATTGGAAGGAGAGTATAAGAAGATGGATTTCATGTGAAGTTACTGGCAGAAGGTGGCAATTGTGACGAATTGGTATCGCTGTGACCCAAATTAGAGTAATGTGACTAAAAATAGAACAGACTCTGTTTTGTCATCATAAGAGTAATAACGTCCACGTACATTTCAAGCTGACGAAAATTAGATATGACGTATTTTTAGAGCAAATACGGTAAACCATTATAATAATTATTATTTTCAATGAATGAGATTGTTTATAGTATGAAATATTTATTATTGGAGACAATATGAAATAGGAAATGTCTTATCTATCTGTTCATAGGTTTCATTGAGTCCTGAAGACCAGAAAGAAGTTCTAAGAAGACTTCGTAGAAATTTACGAGAGATTTCAGAAGCACTTCACATACTGACAATTGCTATCAGTTTCCTTGCAAGTAAAGGAGGTGATTGTAACATGTCTCTGAGCAGATATATCATCAGTGTTCTAAGAATCAGGAAGACAGAGTTTTGTAAAAAGGTCAGTTTTCATATGTATATTAAGTGTATGACATGTACAATTGAATAAATATTACAGTGGAACCTCTCTATAAAGGACACATTGGGACCTGGTACGTAATTTGTCCACTGTAAAGAGGTTGTCCACTCTTCAGAAGTAAAAAAAATGTACCAGCACTATAGGGAAATCTATTTTTGGTGCCTTACAAATGTACTTTGTGGCGAGGTACTTTCTACGGTGTCCTTTATTCAGAGAGTCCTTTGGTGGAAAAAAATAGGAAAGGAAAAAAATAAGAATGTAACATGCATATTTCAATGTGCTATACACATACATAGTAGGGTATTTGTATTATAATAAAAATAATGCAGCAACACCTAATGTAATTTACATATTTTGTACTTTTAGTATACTCTCTCCCATGTTTTGTCACTTTGGGAGACTCTGGCACTCGAGAAGGCAAAACTGCAAGCTGTTGCACAAAAGGAGGTATGTTTATCCCACTCTCTTGTTGTGATTGGATGAAGTATTCAGAGCATAATATTGTAATTATTTAAATACATTCAGATTCCTTTTGATGGATTTGATGGATCTACCAAGAAAATGTTTGTAAACATGAATCAGAGCTGTGAGGAAGCTTTAGTTCGTTGTCTAAGAAAATTTCCTCTGGACTCTCTGATGATGCTTCTGTTCAAGTTCATCCAACTTGGTTTGAAAAGCCTCGGTTCATCAGTATTCGAATGGCCGTAAGTGGCAGTGCACAATATACAGTGGTGATTGAAATTGATAACAACACCACCTTGCAAGTACCTTGAGAGGCCTTGTGAGGCCTCACACACACTGTATGCTGGTTATCCCAACCTCGTATTACATTAATGCTTATTATTACTTTCAACGGACACAACTAATGGTGTAAAACTGAGCATAGATACAAACTGTCTAATCATAGCTCAATTTGAACATGCGAAGAATGCCTATGAGCATCATAGAAGAATGGTGTCTTGAAAAAAAACGGAAGGTAAAGTACCCAGCCAAATCCTTCGAATTTTGCACACTATGAGAAAGTATAGCAACAGCAACTACTGTGTATAGATGGCTGAAGCACTGGGAGATCCATCAAAGTTCAGAGAAAAATCTTTGCTCGTAAAGAAAATCGTCAATTATCGGAGTATGTAAAGTATTCTTGGATCCATGTTTAAGAGAATGACTAACCTAAGGAGATATTATACCAATATTGACCCATTTCAACCTTACTCAAGCTCAAATCTATATTCGCAGTCTAACGTTCTCCATTCAAGATTCCGAGAGCACTCAATGTAACACCACAGCACGTACAGGCATAAAGGCATGATACGAATCACCTTGCTGCTAGGCTACAATTTGACGCCTTTAAGAGAAAAGGGTTGAGTACAGGTACGAGCAGACAAGAGTACTTGGGAGTGCCCCACTGGTTCAGATAGTACTTTCAATCACTGTATATACATCAACACATTAGTACACATGTCGTACAAATTAATATATAGCATTGGGGAGGATCAAGACTTAACTCTGTATACCCATTGCCACCCACACATTGCCATTGAAACAGCACCATTACACAGAAATTTTCCAATATAAACTCAGCAATATTATGTTCCTATCACTAATTTTGTTAAGCCTGCATGGCCTATTTCTTCCCATATCTGCTGTGCAACAACTGGATTAATTTCCAGTTCACACTAATGAGCATTGGTACCTAATGTACTATCATCGTAGTCAAAAAGTAAGTTTCTAAATATGTAGATTCCAAATATTTGCCAATGCTGTGAATTAAAATTGCTTAATTATCACATTGATTTATTTGTGCATTTTGATACCTAATATTTAATAAGTAATAGTTATAGCCCGCTTAGTTTGTGATATGGTGCATACACAGCACGATGCCCGAGGGCGCGAAGCGCCCGAGGGCGAGTGCTGTGTATGCACCATATCACAAACTAAGCGGGCTATGACGATTATATCTCCCGTTGCTATGGCTCTATAAACGCTCTTTTGGTGGGATACGTAGTTGGCTTGTGGATGGAATAGACGTCGGAATGAGTTCCATTGCGCCGAAGTGTTTTTTCTTGTGTGCTAGAGATTTTATCGAGCGTTCTTGCCCAGACATTCGGACGTGCTCCAAGTGTAGGAGTGAGTGTCTTAACAGGGAAGCTCCCAAAAGTAAAAAAAAAGCGCCTTAGCCTTAGAGATATTGGAAACCTTTCTGGTGATCGCTTCCAGTTTGTGACGCAGGAAGACGAAAAAGATCTTCAAAAGGAGTTTATTCCTGGTAACATCCAGCGTGCTACACTATGGGCTATGAAAGTTTTTGGCGACTGCAAGAAGGCACGCAAAGACGCTCGTAAAGAAGCTTGTCCGGACGATTTATTGGAACGCGCCGACATCATTTAAAATATCATTTAAATCCTATGATATTCATAGGATGTAAATGATATTCATAAGATTTAAATGAAATTCATGACGCTTTCCCGCGTGTGAAATGACCCTTGACCTGGGTGATATTGCCAATATCACCCACTAGCCCTGGGCTCTTAGGTGATATTAGGAATAGCAAGGTGCGGTTGCCATAGCAACGGGAGATATTAATTGATTGCACACAGTAGTTTACTGAGGAGTTGTGCACCTTATTGTGATGATCACCTTTCAAAATTGTCCACAATTGGATTTGCAATAATATTATGCTTAAGTGCTTAAGTTTTTATACCCTGGTGGATCAAGTTCCGGTTGTTGACAACTATTACACCACTCCTATACTCCAATACTTTATCCATTTTATAATTACAGCTAATTCCAAGCACTAATTTCTATATGCCTCAATTTCAACCACTCTTTACTGAATTATTCTCTATGCAGTCTTGAAGGTGCTCTTGATGCCTACATTGACAGAGTTGATGACAACAACATCAAGGATCTACAGGACAGTCTTGATCAAATACCTGAAGAGATTCTTGTTAAGAATGTTGTTCATGTCTGGCACATTACAGTGCAGTACAAGATGAATATATAAGAAGTTAATGCAGTAGCTAACAGAAATTTAATTGTAAGATTTAATTTCTTACACTTGAATACTCATACTGTTTTTGATATTAAACTTAGTAGCTTAGAGTTAACATATGAATTGGTTATTTCTGCTGTTTACTGTAACATTGGGTGCAATGTAGTGGCACTATTGATTCTTATTGATGTAAAATTATTATGAGCTGAAGTATTCTTGATAATGTATTCATTTCATTATTACGTTTCAAAGGACCTAGGTTGTATTAGAGTTACTTAGAGGAGAACAGATGCATTTGGAGAATATCAAATAGATGTTTGCATAATACTACTACTAGCTACATCTGTAAACAAAGAAGTACTTTTATAATAATATTATTATATTCTGTATAATACGTTTACCCATGCACATGTACATGGCATACCAATCGATATTGATCTTCAGGCCAGGACTTTAATTTATAGCATTATATAATTATATATGTACATGCAGGCCAAGGCCACTCTGTCGACGTCATTACATTATTTTAATAAAGCTCACCTCTGTATATATGAAGCATAATATTATTATTATAATGTAAGCAAACTCTTGCATGTGCACATGTTATATATATATATATATATATATATATCAGATTCTACCCTACAGCTGATAGTGTATGATAGCCTCGTCCCAAAACCATTTCCGTATGCCACCCTCTACGGAGGAGGTGATCTGGGGAGGAGATTCTTATTAGAGCAGTATCCTGACCCACAAGCGCCCCTTGCGCAAGTGGGCGCTTATGGGTCCCTCAGGACAGAGATCCTCGAGCCTGATCCAGCAGGTGGGAAAAAATGGCCTCTTTGATATCTGCTTTTTTCCTCCTGTCCTTACCCTTCACTTGGTTTGAGGTTGGACGTAGCGATTCAGTGTCGGGCAAACCAAACATTGTGATATTGTTCGCAGACGACGTGAGTTTGTAACTCGGTCTCACTATACGTACTGATGGGGTGATTTGGAACACCTTCAGCTGCAGGGCTAGCGCTGGGGTATCGACAGTCTTACAATACAGCTGCAGCTATCGTTCTGAATCCACGTAAGCGTAATCTTCATGCAAAGAAAATTGTATATCAGCAGTATTTATTAGCTCAACGTAAACAAATGTAATGAAACGCACCCGTCCAACATTACCTCAACGTCCCAAATCACATCATGTTACCCTAGGCCTCAGGCTATATTACCTATAGTCTCGGCCAAGCCTAGCTCCTTTTTCAAGTTGTTTTTTAGTCTTATGTAGCTTACGTATAAGATTTCGCTAACGATATACGCACTTCGATCAGATAATCGTCACATAGTCTGTATGGCATAATGCATGATCATATGGGATACCGGTATGTGTCTACGTATATACCACTTATTGTCATTACATTCAACGGATTTATAATATTATGTGTGTGTTCAATACAATGGTATGTGAATGTATTGTATAGATTGTAGGCTGTCCAACTTTCAGATTGGTATGTAACATACTGTACAGTGTTACTGTAGTACACAATGAGCTAGTACCTTACATTTCATACCGTGTCATTTAATGTATTTGTTGAGTCATGCCCCTTGCTTATTTTCCCTCTTAATGCATATCATGTTTGTGGTGATTTCTTTAGTTGGGATTCGGTGATCTCGGATGCTATGGACACCCTACCTCAAATACCACAAATTTAGACAAGATGGCCAAAGAGGGTCTTCGATTCCTTGACTTCTATGTAGCAGGTGCTGTGTGCAGTCCTTCCAGGTATAGTTGCTATCAAAGTGTCTTATTGCTGGACATAATATTATACTGTCCTTTATACATAACTGATACCGGGAAAATTCTGAGATTGTACTATTAAATGGTTTCTCATGCTCTGATGCCCATTATGATAATGTTACATAATGATACTGCATGGTAGTAATGTGGACAAAAGGAATGGAACATTGGACGTTTATTGTATTGATATACATAGAGAAATAAAAGTGAACTATTTAAAAAGTGAATATGACATTATAGTCTAAGATAACACCTGCCACCAACATGATATCTGTAAGCTGCTAACATATAATGCAATGCCTACAGGTCAAATGTTGCTAAAATAGATGCAAAAAGATATTATTCAATGAAAATTAAGGTAGTTTTTCAGTATCTCTAACTGCTTGCATGTTTCCACAATTCATTGCTCGGGCAAGTAGGTGGGTGGTTATAACTTTCAATTTGTTTTTGCTGAAGATGTCCTTTCCAGTCCTTTGCTCAATTTCATTACCACTCAGTCTGTTATGAATGCAACTTTAACCATCATTTTCAGAGCGGCTTTATTGACAGGGAGGTACCAGACAAGATCTGGAATTTATCCAAAAGTGCTCTCAATGGCCTCTGTGGGAGGTGAGCTGATTATAGATATATTTGGGCAGTTGGTACGACTATGGTTGCAACACAAACCAGCTACTGCAATGATATAATAATATTTAGTAGGATATTACAGATTTTTAAATAACTTTCCCAAAACATGGCTTGTGTAGGTCTTCCCCTCAATGAGACAACCATTGCCCAATACCTCAAGGAAGCTGGATACAGTACAGGAATGGTGGGAAAGTGGCATTTGGGAGTTGGTGAAAACTACAAGTATCTACCTGGACATTTTGGATTTGATCACTACCTGGTGTGTGATTCTTTGTATTATTATGTGTTACACACAGACTGACACTATGTGATGTGTTTGATGTGATTGTTTTCAAAACTCTCTTTTCAAAGGGACTCCCTGGTAACCCTGGAGCATGTCCATGTGTCACTTGCTTTTATCCGAACATTCCTTGTGACTTGGGCTGTGGTGCGTATATGTGAGACACTGTATTAACAATATTATGCTTAATGTATTATTATAGACTTTGTGATTGGATAGACGTAGATTATGGCTGTCAGTGAAGTTTTCTCATTCATATGCAGCACCAGAGGGTCATTCACCAGGCTGCCCTATCTTCCAGAACTTCACTATTGTCCAACAACCAGCTAATATGCTCACTATTGATGACATGTACAATGACTTTGCAGTTGATTTCATCAAGACACAGGCTGGTGAGATGTGCCTCCTGATTTTAATTTGAATTTCCAGTTGTCATGACATTGAAATTTATTTTTTGCAGCTGCAGACAAACCCTTTTTCCTCTACTATGCCTACCATCACACTCATCTTCCTCAATATGCTGGTAAGAAGTACACCAACTCTACCATCAGGGGGAAATTCGGGGATGCTCTAGTTAGTTTAAAACATGGTATATACCAAATGTTATATAAATAATTGTAATATGATGACAGATAATTTAAATTCTTTCCTGAAGACATCACTGGATGGTTCTGTTGGACTCATCTTTGAGACTTTGAGAAATGCAGGAGTTGGTAGTAATACATTTGTCTTTTTTACTGCTGACAATGGGTATGTATGTATGTAATAAGTCTCAGTTCTGTGCCATCATCGGCAAGCATCATCTACTTGTAATGCACATTATATGTATTCGGACCTTTAGCCCACAACTAGCAAGTGAGATCCAAGGTGGCAATCAGGGACTGCTGAAGTGTGGAAAAGGAACAACATATGAAGGAGGTCAGAGAGTACCTGGAATAGCATGGTGGCCTGGAAAGATACAGCCGGGGAAGACTAGGGAGGTGAGTCTTAGGACTATAGTACTGTACCTTTGTAGGCCCTAGTACATAGCCTACTATAATTCATGGGTTCTCTCCCTCATCAGTTTGCATGTGGTAGACATCAAACATGTTGAAATCCTTAGCTGCATCCATGGAGTGCTCTAAAACGCTTCGTGTTTTAGCTTACAGGTGGTCTTTCAAAAATACGAACAAAACTGTATTTGAAATGCAATGCAATTTTCCCAGATTTCCAAATTTACTGTTACCACGGGAGGAAGTTGCATATTCAAACGGAAACTGTGATGTGCCATGCTTGTAGGGCAGGTAGTACAACTGGTATACGTAATATATAATATTTCACATGTAGTTCATCCTCAGAAATGACTAGAAAGATTAGCTATCCAAAACAGGAAACATCTATTGTCACATATTATTGTGCCAATACAATTACTAAGACTCTCTTGAATACGGCAATGACACTTTAAACATTGAACATCATTCATGTTGCCATGCAAGCAATAATTTGATTGCCATAATCTTGAGTAGTTGCACCCTGATTGGTAGGAGAGCTGTGGCCTATTTGTTATTCCCGCTAGGCTATACAGTCACCTTATCATCCGGAAGGCATGTGCCTGTAGGGATACTCCAGCATATACCAGACTGAATATACTACATGTATTTACTTGAAGAGCATTACACTCCAAATCTCTGTAGAAGTAAATTTCTGTCAATTATTATGATTTTTATGTTCATAATAGCTTGCATCCAGTCTGGATCTCCTCCCAACCATTTTGAAGCTAGCTGGAGTTGAACCCAAACAGGATGTTGTATTGGATGGATATGACATGAGTTCTATTCTGTTTGAGAACAAACCAGTAAGTGTGTGTGTGTGTGTGTGTGTGTGTGTGTGTGTGTGTGTGTGTGTGTGTGTGTGTGTGTGCACGTGCATGCGTGCGTGTGTGCATGTGTGTACCTATATACCTACGTGCATGTGCTTGCATATGTGCATGTGTGATCTGACAAAAATATCACCAAAGAATGCTCTTATTGTTGTGGTTTTGTGTACACACACAGTATGCTATTTATTATCTTTCTAACATCAAGATATTCTTGAATCTTTAAATAGTGTATGAAATTATTATGCTTATCCTATATTCTCATATTATTTGATGTATTTAAATTTTTACCTGCAGAGCACAAGGGACACTTTCTATTACTACCCTGTCGAATGCACACAGGAAGATGGTGTGTTTGCTGTCAGACACAAACAGTACAAGGCACACTTTTTCACTCAAGGGTGAGTTAGTCTCTTCTATGTTACCCACATGCTTAGCTGAGGTCTGTTGTACTTGTGAACAAGTGAGATAATGATTAGCAATAACAATATACTCTGCTTTCTGTGATTATTGTGTTTTGTTTCTCAGAATGAATTTCCTCATAGTGCAATGTCCTTACTATTGTCAATGAGTGAGATTTTCAATTACAATGAGACATCTTTACAACAGCACTTCTTACAAGGTCCTTCTATTTATAACATGTCTTGTGGGCACAGATGTATCTATATACACAGTAATTGTATGACAGGTACCTGGTGATGTTGTAAAGAGGTGTGACGTATAAGTCTTATTCGTCTCATCTATAATGGCAGGTTGAATGACTATCACAAAGCTGAGACCACATATTCATAGTTGCCTCCATTCTGAACAATCATGACTATTTTGTATACGTAGCTACTGGATAGAAATTCCATGCCAGGTATATGTGTTGGGATGTAATCCCTATGTACAGGTTGCATCATCTTACGTTTATCAATGAATGAGGAATTATGTGAATATAATATGTAGTAAACCTATATGTAATAGATAAGTACCCCTGCTATGGCTGTAGTGGATATACAGACACTTCAGCTGAAGAGTCTCAATATCTTCTACAACCGTAGCTGAGGTAGTATGTTGTTATGTGGTATGTTTTTAATAGCTAAACAATGAGTAATTGTTGCTAGTCAATTGATTGACAGATATTAATAACCATTACCTGTGTGGAAACTGTGCAATGGTGAGGGGAAGTGTACCAGCAGTACAGATATTTATACACTCTTTACTTTAAATTACTCTGCACCCATGACGTACCACATGTGATAGTTGTCCCCTATTCACAAGGACAATGTATCTGATATAGTACAAGACCCAATGCAAGGGGGGAGGGGGTTGTAACTGCAATGTTTGAGGAAGATCTCAAACACATTACTATCATAAATAGGTAATAACTGACTTATTTCAAGTCTGAACTAATGAATTGCCATGTAACTGAAATTATGACACTGCAGTACCCCTATATTATTTTTATTGTGATTTCTAGTATGTTTGTGCTCAATAGATGTATAATATGTGCTACTACTCAATCATATAACAGTGAATTTATGAAAGATTGGGGACAATAGTTTAATGTCCGTTATATGCAGGTGTCCGCTTTTTCCAGAGTCCGGATTAACAGGTTCCACTGTAATATGTGCTACTACTCAATCATATAACAGTGAATTTATATTATAATTTTG
This sequence comes from Chondrilla cf. caribensis, assembly GCA_964020155.1. Classification (NCBI taxonomy): domain Eukaryota; kingdom Metazoa; phylum Porifera; class Demospongiae; order Chondrillida; family Chondrillidae; genus Chondrilla; species Chondrilla cf. caribensis. The sequence continues at coordinate 2,331,089 of OZ026556.1, read as the reverse complement.
TATTGTGCAAAAAGTAGGCCGATTTCAAAAGGTTGAGAATTAGAAATTTTTGGACTACAATTCGAGCTCAATGACTTCACGGTATGTAATATCTTCACCAAATGTTCTGCTAAACCAAAATGAGATGCCCAAGTAATTCCAGTGCATGGGAGTGGTAGCACCACAATTTTTTAAATTGAATTACTTGCTCTTATCCCTCATAATATGTTGTAGAAGCCACTGTAAAGAGCCCTACCCCGATCAAGACTGTTGGAGTGCTACTAAGAAAGCTGTCCAAGATCCTCCATTGTTGTTCAACCTGGATGAAGATCCAAGTGAAGTGTACACTTTGACATCAAAAGATCCGGAATATAACGACATCATGAATACTATGAAAAATGTGAGCTTACATACATTATACAAGTAGACAGCTCCAAATCATTCATGCATGTTTGTGTTATGCAATGTATGTGTACACAAGATTGTACTCATACATGCATATTGGTGGTTTATCAATATTCTTTAATGTAGTCTAGTGAAGTCTCCAGATTAACATAATTGAAATTACTTAGTATGAGAGCATTAAATAGGGCTGGACCTAATTTATATTTCAGTTTAAGTTTCTGTCAATGATGGACTAGATACAAAACACGTACTTTTGTGCTACTGCCATCATCACATTAAGTTGAGAGAGTATGAATAAGAAAGTTTTAATGGTATACGAGTATCTATAATCGTATACAATAATAGCATTCAAATTCATATGTACAATTGCTGCCACAAATTTGTCTAGCTTCTTCAACCCTACTCTCATTTCCTCTTGTCCACACAAGCCATGGTGTCTAGTATGTATTATATTATGACCCTTTATTTGAAATACAGTTGAAGAAGACATTTGATGCTCAGATGGTGTGGGGGGTATCTCAAGTTGACATGGGCACTCAGAAAACCCTGTATCCTTGTGCTGTTCCTGGATGTTCTCCGTATCCTGGTTGCTGTAAGACACCCACTCGCCAGTGTCCGGCAGAGTGGAAGAAATGACATTCATGACTACACACTAGCAGCCACAAATATTTACATAATTTACCTGTAGTTGCTGGTTCACTACAGGTGAAGTAGTTGTATGCTAGATGTATTATTAGTATTGAATATTGCTGTTACATTTTGATACATAATATACTTTATATGTATGTAGAATAGACTGGAATGAATGGATTAGATGAGCAGCACTATTATAATATATGTGAAAAATATAAACAGATTACAAAAAATTACATCCAAGCAGATGACAAAATAAATATTATGATATATAATACTATCCGAATGAAAAAATAACTATATAATTATATATATTGACACAGTACTAGTATATATATAATAATATTATATATACAATATTAATATATGTAGTATATTACATTAATTCATGCAGCACTTGATCAGAGGTGCCCTTTGAATGTCCACTAGTACTATAGTATTATACTATTTTCATTTATAATCAGATTGTGATGAGATATTGGCTTCCTGGTTGTCATAATATAAGTAGAAGAGCAGGTCTTCAAGGACTGGTGGTGTCTCTGCTCCAATTAATTAAAGTATACGTATATGCTGTCTACCTATGGCATATTTTGTACACTTAATTATAATATGCAATCACAAGTTGTAATCATGGATGTGTATGATATTCCAGGATAATTTATACAGTTAACTATAGATACAACGTCATCTTTTCTATATCTCACCAATACGTCATTATTTTCATTTGCAGTGGTCACCCTACATAAGCCCACCTCGCCCTGCAACAACGCTGGCATCACGTGTAGAATCATGCATGGGCGTGTCGGGTAAAATGGCCTCTACGCGGTCCATTTTTCTTTTCGTTCTTCTATGTGCATGGTGCGCGATCAGTCAAAGTAAAGCGAGTTCAAACAAGCCGAACATCGTCATACTGTTTGCAGACGACGTAAGTTTCAACCTAGTCTTATCATCGCTATACCACCAAGCGAGCTATCTACCCTTGCTCGGTATCAGTGTTAACAGGTATTCTGCTTTTAACGTAACCGGCCGTCCTTGATTTCAGTACGCTGAGTCGAGTTCTACTGTCTCCTAGTCATAGTACTTTGAGGTTACAACTCTATTATTAGCTAGTTGAAGGTGTTTCAAGTCAGCTGATTTACAATTATCCCATTCAAAACATTTGCTTGTTTAGTTGGGATTTGGTGATCTCGCATGCTATGGACACCCGACATCCAATACCACTAACTTGGACAAAATGGCCGAAGAGGGTCTTCGGTTTTTGGACTTCTATGTAGCAGCTGTTGTATGCAGTCCTTCCAGGTTTGTTTTGAACAACATGGTACCTTAAGTGTTTGTAAGTTAATTCAGCTTAGACAAAAAGAATAGAATTTTAGTTTGAAATGTAGTAAATTAAAATATTTTGGAATGAAATATTATATACTTTTGAGGGTAAGATTCAGAACAATTTCTCTTTTCAGAGCGGCTTTACTGACAGGGAGATATCAGACAAGATCAGGAGTCTATCCTGGAGTTTTCCATATGGCCTCTATTGGAGGTGGGTATAGGGGTGGAATTTGCTAGGGAGCATTTTTGAGTACTTTTGAATTCCTAAAATTATAATACCAGGCTTAATTCATCCAGCCGTAAGTGGTCAAATAATTATATCCTCAACGAACTGCACCCTTGTCCAATTAATCTCCCAAAACTTGAATAAAATGAATGCACATGAATTTGTACGACCAGATAACTATATAGTTTATATTTGGGATGTAATTTATTCGTATCGCCAATTTACTGTGCATATTCCATTATACGCTAGGTCTTCCCCTCAACGAGACAACCATTGCCCAATACCTCAAGGAAGCTGGATACAGTACAGGAATGGTGGGAAAGTGGCATTTGGGGATTGGTGAAAACTACAAGTATCTACCTGGACATTTTGGATTTGATCACTACCTGGTGTGTGATTCTTTGTATTATTATGTGTTACACACAGACTGACACTATGTGATGTGTTTGATGTGATTGTTTTCAAAACTCTCTTTTCAAAGGGACTCCCTGGTAACCCTGGAGCATGTCCGTGTGTCACTTGCTTTTATCCAAACATTCCTTGTGAAGGCTGTGGTATGTATGCATGCTATTGTATTTGTATAATATCAAATTTCAGGAACACATTACATGTCCAACTTTATTTACTTGGGGATGATTGTCTCGTGCAGAAATGGGGAGTCATTCACCAGGCTGCCCTATCTTCCAGAACTTCACTATTGTCCAACAACCAGCTAATATGCTCACTATTGATGACATGTACAATGATTTTGCGGTTGACTTCATCAAGACACAGGCTGGTGAGATTTCGGAATCTCCAACTTTGAATTTATTACTCAGTATTTTTTGCAATATATTTGTTATTATACAGCTGCAGACACACCCTTTTTCCTCTACTATGCCTACCATCACACTCATCTTCCTCAATATGCTGGTAAGAAGTACACCAACTCTACCATCAGGGGGAAATTCGGAGATGCTCTGGTTAGTTTAGAACATTGCATATAATACCCAATGTTATGGATTAATTGACGTTGATAATTGAATTACATTCTGAAGACATCATTGGATGGTTCTGTTGGACTCATCTTTGAGACTTTGAGGAATGCAGGAGTTGATAGTAATACTTTTGTCTTCTTTACTGCTGACAATGGGTATGTAATAATATTTAAGTTTAATTATAAGCTGTGATAACTGTAATCATCTTCTATGTTCCCATTGTCATTAATTTCCGTCCCACAGCCCACAACTAGTGAGTGAGATCCAAGCTGGAAACCCTGGGCTGCTGAAGTGTGGAAAGGGAACAACTTATGAAGGAGGTCAGCGAGAACCTGGAATAGCATGGTGGCCTGGGAGGATCCAACCAGGAGTAACCAGAGAGGTTAGCCGTGTGAATATCCACAAGATAATTATTGATATGTGCTCCATTCATCCACAGTACTATACTACTGTACACACTATGTTAGTTGTGTAGTCAGATACTATTAATTCTGTGCCTTGGTCCTTTATATAGCATGCATCCCCGGATAAGTTGGATTTGCTGTGTTATGTAAGTACGATTAATTTACTGTTATGATTGTATTTCTATCAGCTTGCATCCAGTCTGGATCTCCTCCCAACCATTTTGAAGCTAGCTGGAGCTGAACCCAAACAGAATGTTGTGTTGGATGGATATGATATGAGTTCTATTCTGTTCGAGAACAAACCAGTAAGTGTGTGTGTGTGTGTGTGTGTGTGTGTGTGTGTGTGTGTGTGTGTGTGTGTGTGTGTGAGTGTGTGTGTTTGTGTGTGTGTGCGTTCGTGCATGCGTGTGCACCCACATGCGTGTGTACACATGTAGCATGTAAGTGCATGTATGCATGAATGTGTATTTATGTTCCTGTTTGTGTATATTATATCTGCATATGTACGTGTTATATCTACACATGTATATAATACGGGATTAAAGGATTATGTGCAGGTTTTTATAATTGGCGCATTTTACATGTGTATGTACATCCATGTCCGTGTTTGTGTTATAAATCTATGTGTCAATAGAAGTTTATTCTTCAACAGGATTATGTGTAGCAATTCTTTATTTCATAGAGCAAAAGAGACACTTATTATTACTATCCTGGGGATTGTAAACCAGAAGATGGTGTGTTTGCTGTTAGACACAAACAGTACAAGGCACACTTTTTCACTAAAGGGTGAGTAAGCCTCTCTAAGTAGCCAATCTTTATCCCTTTAAAGTTTTTGGTGATGTCTAAAGGGAATGGACTCCATATGATAACTAATACCAAATCGGCTGTGCTAAAAATGTGTATAATAGCATGGCTGTACGTATTGAGAGTTTTACAGACTGAGGTTTTGTTTTATTAGTAATTTTATTTATCGCTTGTTGGATGACTTGAAAGGTCTAAGGTTTCAGCAAGTGGTGTTACAGTAGCACAAATGTACTAACCTTGTGCACATGGTGTTTCCAGTGTACCAGTAACAGTTAGGTTGTGTCTCAGCTTGAGGAGGGTACACAAAGGCATTCTCTGAGTGCTTCATCATAGATCCCTGTCATTGTGTTACAATTTACAGCTGTACTTATATTGTAACCCTTCTGATTCAAGCTCATTTCAATGGTCTAATTGTGTACACGCATGTAGAGACATTATATCACTGAACACTATCCATGCACGCTCCAGTACTGGTCTCTGTTCTGAAGTCTATCCTGACTTGGATTGTCGTCCCACCCACAACAAGACCTTAGAAGATCCTCCCTTGTTGTTCAACCTCGATCAAGATCCAAGTGAGGTGTATACTTTGACACCTAAAGATCCAGAATATGATGACATCATGAATACTATGAAAAATGTATGTAGCATGTTGTTTAGGTGTACACTTCCATTTGACTCTTTCCTATATACTAACATTTCATGAGCCTCCTCTATTGTACAGTTGAAGAAGACATTTGATGCTCAGATGGTGTGGGGAGAATCGCAAATTGGCATGGGCACCCAACCATCCCTATATCCTTGTGCTGTTCCTGGATGTTCTCCGTATCCTGGTTGCTGTAAGACACCTACTCACCAGTGTCCGGTGGAGTGGAAGAAGATGAACTGACATTTACAATTTACTATTATTATTGTCCTAGACTTTGGTTTTGGTTTATTTTGTACATCATTGTTCCTTGATTTGAATAATGATTGGTGCTACCACCTTCAGGACTTAGTGTTTTCTTAATTGCGGTTTGTCGATATCACATGATATTGGGCGTGGATAAGCAAAGAAATGGCTTCCCGCCTTACGCTTGTCATTGTGATCTTGCTGTCCGCCCTAACATTTGCGTGGTGTGAGGTTAACCGTAACAGAGCCCAACCTAGCAAGCCAAACGTTGTGATACTGTTCGCGGATGACGTGAGTTTCAACACTACATTGTAATTGAGGGTAGCTGCCGCATAATATAGCCTATAATAGCTATTCACCTTTACGTTTCGATCGATCACAGACCTAGGATCATGTATGCAAGTCCTCTCATGACGCAAGCGTCAAATATACATAAACGCTTGCAAGGTTCTGTTTCGTTTGCTACCTCACGAAAATTATATATTATACCTTATCAATTCCCTGATTGGCTTACAATGGAAGTGCCACTGCAATACCTATAATATAGGACTATTCGAATGCATCTTCTCTAATGATCGGTTATACAGCTTCAGCACAGACTAGATAGAGTCTGATAACAGATAGACTGAAGCGTTCCCACTAGTTATACTGCAATTGTTTATTATCGATTTATTGTCGTGCTTTTTAATTGGATGCACTACAGCTGGGATTCGGTGATCTCGGATGCTATGGACACCCGACATCCAATACCACAAATTTGGACAAGATGGCCAAAGAGGGTCTTCGATTCCTTGACTTCTACGTAGCAGCTGTTGTATGTAGTCCTTCAAGGTAATTCCCGCTGCGAGAAACAATACACAGACTATGCATGTACATCAAGTTCCAACTATTTGGTCTGACATGTCTTTACTTGTGCTTCATATAGGGCAGCACTATTGACAGGAAGGTACCAGACAAGGTCCGGAATCTACCCTGACGTACTAGGACCTGAGTCTATAGGAGGTGGGTGTAAGAAATACAGTGTGTGGGTCAAATCATTCCACTAATTATCAGCATGGATCATAATATTATGTATTGTCCAGGCTGTTTAGTCTGTCATAGCCATATCCCTTAATCTGCTACTACGTAATTTATATACAAGAGGTGCGGGGATAGAGTCTGCTATGGTTGTCTGTAATTCCCTGTTCTGGGAGGAAGAATAAGCAATGATAAATCAATACTATATTGTATAATTGTGTACCTGTCAGGGAATTCGCGTTAATCTGCCACAATTTCCCAGTACCAATATAATGTCAAGTACTAATGAATATCCAGTTAATCTGCCAAACTCGGGAATCCACCATATTCTGTGGAAATGAATTGTGGTGGATTAACGAGAATTCACTGTATCATTTTGAAATTAGAAATCTGCTCGTCTCTCTTTGGTGATAGTTTCGTTCACTGCTAACCATACAGCTGTTTCAAGAAATTTGCACTTTATAATATTGGATATTCAGAGAATAATATTATATCAACTTATTATTTGGATGTCTTTTTGGAGGTTTAGACCAAGACATAAAAGATTAAGCATGTTGAAGTTTAGTGACTTTTTTAGTTTGAATCAATAACATTTTGAGCAGCAATTTTGGCCAAACAAATCATTGAAATGGCCCAGTAAATGTGATTTGGATTGGCCAAATGGCTGAGTGAAATGCAGTTGCTATTTCTAGGACCACAGGCCCTTTCTCCACCCCTCCTAGCAGATAAAGGGTTCGAGCTACACCAGACTGCATGCTGGTAAGAATTGGAATTATAATTGTTAGATACACCAATCACACATTAATTTAGTGGAAAGTATATGTATTACCTTTTAATAAGTAATTACATTGCAATTGAATCAAATTTTCTGGACTGCCAACAATAATATTCAAGTTCCCACATGGCATGGTGGAATCTATTATGTGTGAACAATGCAGTGTTGGCAACCACTAAGCCGATACTATAATTTTTCGTATATATTGTCCATCAGACTAAATGTAATAATTATCCTTTTTATGCTGTTTTGTGTAGGTCTTCCCCTCAACGAGACAACCATTGCCCAATACCTCAAAGAGGCTGGATACAGTACAGGAATGGTGGGAAAGTGGCATTTGGGGATTGGTGAAAACTACAAGTATCTACCTGGGCATCATGGATTTGATCACTACCTGGTGGGAATATTTACTATCCATTTTGCTGCTGTATTGTGGACTGGATGGAATGAACCTATGCTCTGTTTCTTTTACTCCAAAGGGACTTCCAGGGAATCCTGGCACATGTCCGTGTGTCACTTGCTTCTACCCAGATGTTGCTTGTGATATGGGCTGTGGTGAGTACGTAATATTGACTTTTATAGTTGAAATATTGTTTAGTTTATGTATCAAAGTCTGACCATTATAATGTGCCCTCCATCCAGGTAGAGGAGGGTTTAGCTCCACACCAGGCTGTCCTATCTTCCAGAACTTCACTATCGTCCAACAACCAGCTAATATGCTCACTATTGATGACATGTACAATGACTTTGCGGTTGACTTCATCAAGACACAGGCTGGTAATTTTTTTGCATAATTTGAATTTATTTTCAGTAATTCTCTTTGTGCATTACTCGTATATTCATTTATTCACAGCTGCAGATAAACCCTTCTTCCTCTATTATGCCTACCATCACACTCATCTTCCTCAATATGCTGGTAAGAAGTACACCAACTCTACCATCAGGGGGAAATTCGGAGATGCTCTGGTTAGTCCAGTTATCATTTACTATGCTTATCATAACAGTTATTGTTTTGCGATATGTATTCGAATTGGATAAATCTCATTTTCCAGACCTCATTGGATGGTTCTGTCGGACTCATCTTTGAGACTCTGAAGAATGCTGGAGTTGGTGATAACACTTTTGTCTTCTTCACTGCGGATAATGGGTATGGATCAATTTGTGCTCATGTACTTCATTACTCTATACTCCCATGTGATTTGTATTATGTAATTATTATAATTCATAGCCCACAACTAGTGAGTGAGATCCAAGGTGGCAATCAGGGACTGCTGAAGTGTGGAAAAGGAACAACATATGAAGGAGGTCAGAGAGTACCTGGAATAGCATGGTGGCCTGGAAAGATACAGCCAGGGAAGACTAGAGAGGTAAATTTCTCAGCATGTATTAGCTGTGTAATTCTTATGCACTGATGCATGTGCTACGAATTATTCATCATTAGCTTGCATCCAGTCTGGATCTCCTCCCGACCATTTTGAAGCTAGCTGGAGTTGAACCTAAAAAGGATGTTGTGTTGGATGGATATGACATGAGTTCTATTCTGTTTGATAGCAAACCAGTAAGTGTGTGTTGTGTGTGTGTGTGTGTGTGTGTGTGCGTGTGTGTGCGTGTGTGCGCATGCGCGCGCGCATGTGTGTGTGTGTGTGTGTGTGTGTGTGTGTGTGTGTGTGTGTGTGTGTGTGTGTGTGTGCACATGTGTATATTTGCGCACGTTCATGCATTTGGGTTAGTATGTTTGTGTACACGCATGCATGTGTGTATGTGCCTGCATACCTACATGTGTGCCTGTGTGGTCTACGCATACGTGATCTCTTTGTATGCACGTTCAAGTCATATCATAAGGTATTTAATATGCATGTCACAGTACTAATTGCACACATGCTTTAATGGTTCCATTTTTTTGTACACATCCAATCATATTCCTATGTATCCCTAACAGAGTGAACGTGACACTTTCTATTATTATTCCGGCTATTGTACACCAGAAGATGGTGTGTTTGCTGTCAGACACAAACAATACAAAGCACACTTCTTCACCCAGGGGTGAGTCACCAGTGGAGAATGTAAGCTTTTGATGTGAGGATATTAGGTCTGGTATTGTCAATGTGAGGGGTACTGTTTGTGTGAAATAACACTGTGCTATAAACACTAATCCCAATAATAACTAAGCTATCTTCCTGAACTTTCCATACCAGTTTATCTGTGAAAATACATTTTACAATTTTGCCACTTGTTCTTCACATTAAGTTGCTAATTTCTTAATTGTTGAGAGTAATTATGATTTACGTGAATAATGCCGTTGTAGCAATGGTCATTGTAAGACCTTATGGTGGGCACCTGTTTGACCTTGGTATCATCCTGTGATGTGCCTATCAGTCTGGATACACCAACTACGTCATCATGTGTATATACATTGGTATGCAACGATACCACCATGTATACATAGTGTATTTATAGTGGGAATTTTGCACTACTATGAAGGGGCAAATATAGGTGAACTACTATAATAATATTTGTACACATACGTATCGACCCGTTTTATCAGAAGTATGTCTTTACTAATTGTAGAAGTCACTGCAGTAAGCCGTACCCTGATCAAGACTGTTGGAGTGCTACTAAGAAAGCTGTCCAAGATCCTCCATTGTTGTTCAACCTGGATGAAGATCCAAGTGAAGTGTATACTTTGACACCAAAAGATCCAGAATACAACGACATCATGGATACTATGAAGAATGTACGTAGCGTGTTGTTCAGCCATTGTCTCTTCACAACTGTATGACATTCATGGAGGTAGATAGTAATGGAACTAGCTACATTTATCCTCTGCAGTTGAAGAAAACCTTTGATGCCCAGATGGTGTGGGGAGAGTCACAGATGAATAGAGGGTCCAACTCATCCCTGTACCCTTGTGCTGTTCCTGGATGTTCTCCGTATCCTGGTTGCTGTAAGACGCCTACTCACCAGTGTCCAGAAGAATGGAAGTGATATTTATAAACTAATTACAACTTAGTGAAGTGTATAACATACCTAATATGTATGTATGTAGTTACTGATGAACTACAGGTACAATAGTTGTTGTGTGTTATTAGTGTATTAAATGTGAAGCTATTATTAACAATGTGATATGTGAAGCTATTATTAACAATGCAGACGTAAGTATATTATATGCATACAATATAATATTATTATACAATTCGAAAACAATAATAATGTATAATCCATCAAAGTGTATACGCCGTCTGTTTATACTGACACGTATGATTGAAACAATGTGATCACGCGTGCGTGCGTGCATGTACGATGTAATGCGCAATTGCATGCAATTATTGTATACGACAAAATGGCTTCTTTGCAAGTTGTTTTGCTCCTTTTCCTGTCAACGTGCACGTGTAGCAACGTCGGAGGAAGAGACGTCGACAATGCCAATTCTCGATCGAGCAAGCCAAACGTTGTAATACTATTCGCAGACGATGTGAGTTTCAACAAATGAATGTAGTGCATTATTATAGTGCTATCATTTCCTAGTATGTTGAAAATTAGATGAAGATGCTTATTTGATAGATTCTCTTCACGCGTGCATGTGAACTCCCGCTGGAATAATAGTGCAAAATGCTTCACAATATCACATACTGTACGTAGTTCATGCACGGTGTAGTGGAGGCCGACGTTCGGTATATGCATAGAATCATTAAAGTTACTTCAACCATCCATAACTCAAAAGTTCAACGATGTTATAGATATGCTGATCAGGGTAGATCGCTCAAGAGAGAGACAAAACGCTCATTATTCAAATCAAGAAATAACGATACAATAGAAAAAACTAAACCAAAACCAAAGCCTCGGACACAGTGGTGAAGGCTAATAAACACAAAATGTCATATGCCGTCCCTGGCAAGGCAGGGGCGAAAAATATCTTCGTTGGCAAACTCGCTTGATATTGTCAAGTTGCATGATGTAATATGATATACGTATTATATCTGCTGTAATCTGTAGAAATACCTAGTGTACTCTCTTGTATTCCTTCCAGTTGGGATTCGGTGATCTCGGATGCTATGGACACCCGACATCCAATACCACAAATTTGGACAAGATGGCTGCTGAGGGTCTTTGATTCCTCGACTTCTATGTAGCAGGTGCTGTGTGCAGTCCTTCAAGGTTTGCTATAATGTAGTCATATTATCATATAGAGTCAGGTTTGCAAGTGGTGTAACATGGAACAAAACTTGTCATTTTTTGCGTATAGGGCAGCTCTATTAACAGGAAGGTACCAGACAAGATCTGGGATCTACCCTGATGTGATTACTATCACCTCCAATGGAGGTAGGTCGGAGGGTACACTGTTTGTCATGGTAGGTGTACAACCTATCAACTTCGCAATTTTATAATAATTGGTAAGAGTCATGATCAGGTATATACTGTATAATACATTACTCCGAGATCATGATCAGGCAGTTTATAATACATGTATCTGTACAGCTATTCTTTACAATGATAGCACTTCATCAACAGGTCTTCCCCTCAATGAGACAACCATTGCCCAATACCTCAAGGAAGCTGGATACAGTACGGGAATGGTGGGAAAGTGGCATTTGGGGATTGGTGAAAACTACAAGTATCTACCTGGACATTTTGGATTTGATCACTACTTGGTGAATAATAATAATTATTATTTCTTTAAGTTGACCTTTTGTAAATTTGTAGCTCTTGAAATTTGCAGGGACTACCTGTCAACCCTGGTGAATGTCCATGTGTTGTGTGCTTTTATCCAGATGTCCCTTGTGATACCTGTGGTAAGTGCGACACTATGGTTGAGGTATCTGTGTACTTCTTAATATGAGATGAATCACCCCTGTACTCGTCAGGGAGACGTGTAAGTCCAGGCTGTCCTATCTTCCAGAACTTCACTATCGTCCAACAACCAGCTAATATGCTCACTATTGATGACATGTACAATGACTTTGCAATTGACTTCATCAAGACACAGGCTGGTAAGATGTTGTTTGGTGATTCAGTTGAATTTTCTGTAATCATGATATTGAATGAGCTTTACTATTGTTAGCTGCTGAGAAGCCCTTCGTCCTCTACTATGCCTACCATCACACTCATATCCCTTTATATGCTGGTAAGAAGTACACCAATTCCATCACGAGAGGGAAATTTGGAGACGCCCTTGTTAGTTTTCTAACTTAATCAATATGCATCTTTTTCTATAATGTGTGGTCTGCTTGAAATGTACTCCTGCTATAGACCTCATTGGATGGTTCTGTTGGGCTCATCTTTGAGACTTTGAGAAATGCTGGAGTAGATAAAAATACTTTAGTATTTTTCACTGCGGATAATGGGTGCGTGCTTGGATAGCATTTTCTCTGCATTTGTGCATTCTTGGTGATCGGTAGTTTCCTCACGCAGTCCAGCATTGGGTAGTGAGATCGAAGGTGGTAATCAGGGTTTACTCAAATGTGGAAAGGGAACAACATATGAAGGAGGTATGAGAGAACCAGGAATAGCATGGTGGCCTGGGAGGATCCAGCCAGGAGTAACCAGAGAGGTTTGCTCTAGGGCTGTATAGTACCATTTATAGAGTTGTACAGTATGCATCTCAAGTGATTTGACAGCTAGCACATGTAAGTGTAATATTATTCATATGCATAATAGCTCTTATGTACATTTTTCACTAACCTGCTTATGTATGGCATGACATAATATGTCTTTGTGTATTATATAGCTTGCGTCCAGTCTGGATCTCCTCCCAACCATTTTGAAGCTAGCTGGAGTTGAACCTAAAAAGGATGTTGTATTGGATGGATATGACATAAGTTCTATTCTGTTTGAGAACAAACCAGTAAGTGTGTGTTGTGTGTGTGTGTGTGTGTGTGTGTGTGTGTGTGTGTGTGTGTATGTACACATGTGCATACGTGTGCGTGCATGTGTTTGTGTGTGTGTGTGTGTGTATGTGTGTGTGTGTGTGCACGCGCGCATGTGTGTGTACGTGTATGTACAAATGTGTGTGCGTGTGTGTGTGTGTGTGTGTGTGTGTGTGCGTGCGTGCGTGCATGCGTGTGTGTGTGAATTAAACATTCACCATAATACAGGTCTATGGTATATAGACCCACACAACTATACCTAATGTATTCCATGCCTACAGAGCAAAAGAGATACTTTTTATTACTATCCAGTGAATTGTACACCAGAAGATGGTGTGTTTGCTATCAGACACAAACAGTACAAGGCACACTTTTTCACTCAAGGGTGAGTTTGTATCAAATTCCTTCTATTTGTAAGCCTCTTGCACAACTGATGGGTATATAGTTCTATATGAAGCTTGAACCAGCCTTTAGGTAGCCACATTGGGAAATGTTTTCGTATCTGAATGTGCTGTTATTTTGATCAATTCACTATTCACAGGTATAATTTCCCAACCTCTTAAAATAACCATGATTGCTAATGGCAACTATAGCAAATTCCTTTGCATACTAGATCTAATGGTGTATTACTGTTTGATCAGTGAAGTAGTTCGTATATGCATCATGCACAACCTGATGTACTGTTGGGGGATGAGAGACGGTCTATACACGAGACAAAACGCAAAGAAAATTGAAGTTTAAGTAGCCCAAATAATATAAAAACATTTGTTATCCAAAGATAACATGAAATCAAATGTACCTCAGCACTATTGTATGCAAGCACTTTCCCGGGCACATTTATACCAATACATTTATACCATATATGTATGACTTTGACTTTTGTGTCATTATAATGTTTCTTATTATCAGTATCTATACTTTACCCATACCTACGTATGTAGAAGCCACTGTGATGAGCTGTACCCCAATCAAGACTGTTGGACAGCTACTAAGAAAGCTGTCCAAGATCCTCCATTGTTGTTCAACCTGGATGAAGATCCAAGTGAAGTGTATACTTTCACACCAAAAGATCCGGAATACAACGACATCATGGATACTATGAAGAATGTGCATGAGATTATTGATTTGTGCTCTTACTCACTGCAAGAGTGAGTGTCTTTTTCCTTCACATACAGTTGAAGAAGACCTTTGATGCTCAGATGGTGTGGGGTGAGTCACAGAAAGACAAAGGGACCAACTCATCCCTGTATCCTTGTGCTGTTCCTGGATGTTCTCCATATCCTGGTTGCTGTAAGACACCCACTCACCAGTGTCCAGTGGGTCATGTATGTGAATTGAGTAACTGATTGGACTATTGAGAATAAGAGGTGATGTAGTGGTCCGTGCCACATGCATGTGCAGCATTATGCCGATATGAACCAGTTGTGCAGGTGCATGGCCATATAATATTATGTGTCTCATTATCTACGTATTGTGCTATTTATTTACATATAATGCATTTAATGTATACAGACTTAATATTATTATGATTGTTTCCAAAAATACACATGAAAGCAATGACAATTAATATTAATATATGGATAATAATTATAATAATTGATCATGATAATATGATTCAATAATAATATTATTATGTATGGTCTTATTGTATACTGATGCACATTCAACATGAAGCAAAATAACAAGGAAGCAATACTAATATGCGTATTATGTAAGTAGGTACAGTGGTTGTACAAATTTAAAAAATGATAACTATAACTCCAAATTACAATGGATATGGCGGAACACAATGATAAATCATTATTATTGAGACTATTATTGAGGTAATGATAATGAGTTATGAACTTAAATTATGGTACTGTACGTACTATGTAATTATCACAATGAGGACGTCTGTTATTGTGTTTTGAAAGCCGTGTGTGTGTGTGTGTTGGATGCATGTGCCTGCCGATTGTGTGTGTGCACATAGATGTGTATTTATACATATTTAGCCCTGTGTGTGTGTGTGTGCATGCGTGGGTGGGTGTGTGCATGTGTGTGTGCATGTGTGTGTGTGTGTGTGTGTGTGTGTGCGTGTGTGTGTGAGTGCGTGTGCGAAAACAATGTAATCCATGTATCAAAGTGTATATATAAAATATATTCATGGTTAAAACAACGTGATCACGCGTGCGAGCGTGCAGCTTACAATTATTGCATACACCCGAGAAAAATGGCTTCTTTGCTAGGTGTTTTGCTCCTTTTTCTGTCAACATGGAGTAACGTCGGAGGAAGAGACGTCAACGCCAATTTCCAATCGAGCAAGCCAAACATTGTAATATTATTCGCAGACGATGTGAGTTTCAACGAATGAATGTACATTATCTCCAACGTTGAACATTAGGTGAAGATACGTATCTGACAGGTTCTTTCACGCGTGCGTGTGAAATTCAGCTGGTCTACAGTATAAGCATACAGAGTGTCAATTGTTTCACATAATATTTCATGGTGTAGTGGAGGAGGTATATACCCGATGTTCGGTCTATGCATAGGACTATTAAGTTGGTTCAACCATAGATGCTCGTAGTTTCTATATAGTATGGTTGAACCATAATAAACTACGCTGATCGGGATAGATCCCTTGATTTTATTCGCCTACTGTACACTAGCAAGTACGGAGAGCCTGCTAAGAATTAGCATGGTGTGTTCATGGTGTATGTATTATATCTGCTGCAATTTGTTCAAATACGTAGCTATATAGCACAATTGCTTATATTCCTTCCAGTTGGGATTCGGTGATCTCGGATGCTATGGACACCCGACATCCAATACCACAAATTTGGACAAAATGGCTAAAGAGGGTCTTCGATTCCTTGACTTCTATGTAGCAGGTGCTGTGTGCAGTCCTTCAAGGTTTGCTATAATGTAGTCATATTATCATATGGAGTCAGGTTTGCAAGTGGTGTAACATGGACACAAACTCCACATTTGTGTATAGGGCAGCTCTATTAACAGGAAGGTACCAGACAAGATCTGGGATCTACCCTGATGTGCTTGGTATCACCTCCAACGGAGGTAGGTCGGAGGGTACACTTTTGTCATGGCCTGTGTAAATATCTAGACTTCCAATTGATCAACTTAACAATCGATAATTGGTAAAAGTCTAAAAATCAGTTATTATATATACAGTGAATACTCGTTAATCCGCCGCAATTCGTTTTCAAAGAATATGGTGGATTAACGCGTTTGGCGGATTAACTGGGTGTCTATTGGTACTTATACATTATATTGGTACTGGGAAAGTGTGGCAGATTAAGAGGTTTGACGGATAAAGTGGTGGCAGATTAACGTGAATTTACTGTATACAATTATCACTACAGCTATTCTTTACAATATAACACTTTTAATCAACAGGTCTTCCCCTCAATGAGACAACCATTGCCCAATACCTCAAGGAAGCTGGATACAGTACAGGAATGGTGGGAAAGTGGCATTTGGGGGTTGGTGAAAACTACAAGTATCTACCTGGACATTTTGGATTCGATCACTACCTGGTAAATTATACTGCCTTTTGGTTGAGCTTTTCAAATTTATAGTTCTTAAAAATTGCAGGGACTACCTGTTAACCCTGGTGAATGTCCATGTGTTGTGTGCTTTTACCCAGATGTCCCTTGTGATACCTGTGGTAAGTGTGATACTATGGTTGAGGTATCTGTGTACTTCTTAATATGAGATGAATCACCCCATGACTCCTCAGGGAGACATGTTACTCCAGGCTGTCCTATCTTCCAGAACTTCACTATCGTCCAACAACCAGCTAATATGCTCACTATTGATGACATGTACAATGACTTTGCAGTTGACTTCATCAAGACACAGGCTGATAAGATGTTGTTTATTAGAAAAAAATGATTTAGTTGAATTTTCTGTAATCTTGATGTAAAATTTTCATCATGGTCAGCTGCAGACAAACCGTTCTTCCTCTACTATGCCTACCATCACACTCATCTTCCTCATTATGCTGGTAAGAAGTACACCAACTCCACCATAAGAGGGAAATTCGGAGATGCCCTAGTTAGTTTTTAATCAATATGCATCTTTTTCTATAATGTACTGTCTGTGTGAAATGTACTCCTGCTATAGACCTCATTGGATGGTTCTGTTGGGCTCATCTTTGAGACTTTGAGGAATGCGGGAGTGGACAAAAATACCTTAGTATTTTTCACCGCAGATAATGGGTGCGTATTTGGATTACATTTTCTCTGCATTGTGCATTCTTGTTGATCGGTAGTTTCCTCACACAGTCCAGCGTTGGGTAGTGAGATCGAAGGTGGTAATCAAGGTTTGCTCAAATGTGGAAAGGGAACAACATATGAAGGAGGTATGAGAGAACCAGGAATAGCATGGTGGCCTGGGAGGATCCAACCAGGAGTAACCAGAGAGGTTTGCTCTAGGGCTGTATAGTACCATTCATAGAGTTGTACAGTACGCATGTCTCCAGTGATTTGACAGCTAGCACATGTAAGTGTAATATTATGCATGATATTATGCGTAATAGCTCTTACGTACGTACGTTCTCACTAACCTACTTAGTATAAGTGTGTGACATGACATAATATGTCTTTGTGTATTATATAGCTTGCGTCCAGTCTGGATCTTCTCCCAACCATTTTGAAGCTAGCTGGAGTTGAACCCAAACAGGATGTTGTGTTGGATGGATATGACATGAGTTCTATTCTGTTTGAGAACAAACCAGTAAGTGTGTGTGTATGTGTGCGCGCAAGCATGTGTGCGTGCGTGTGCATGCATGCATGTGTGTGTGCATGTGAATTTAATGTTCATTAACTGTAATACATGCCCATACTATAGTATATAAACTTGCACAACTATACCTAATGTATTCCTTGCCTACAGAGCAGAACAGAAGAGTGTGTTATAAATCTATGTGTTAGTAGATTCTGAAGATTATCCTTCTACAGGATTATGTGTAAGAAATAATATTTATTTACATAGAGCAAAAGAGATACTTATTATTACTATCCTGTGAATTGTACACCAGAAGATGGTGTGTTTGCTGTCAGACACAAACAGTACAAGGCACACTTCATCACCCAGGGGTGAGTTTGTATCAAATTCTTTCTATTTATAAATCCTCCTGTACAACTGAGCGGCATTGTTCTATATGGAGTTTGAAACCACGTACTGTCATGTTAATTTGATTGATACACTATTCACAGGTATAATTTCCACTCTCTTGTAATAGCCATGATTGCTAATGACAACTAACAGATTCAATTTGCATACTGCATGAATCTAATGCTGTTTTAGTGTTTGATCAGTGAAGCAGTTCGTATGTGTATCATGCACTACCTGATGCACTGCTGGGGGATAAGAGAGGTTTGAGACATGAGACAAAAAGCTAAAGAATAGTAATTTTAAATAATTATAACCCAAATAATAAAAAAAAGCATTTGTTATCCAATGTTAATATAAAATCAAATGTAGCTCAACACTATTAAAGCTTTATGAAAACACTTTACCATTCATGCTTATAACTAAATGTATGTGTGACATTGACTTTTGTGTAATTAATGTTTCTTACTATCAGTATCTATACCTTACATATACCTGTGTAGAAGCCACTGTAAAGAGCCCTACCCTGATCAAGACTGTTGGACAGCTACTAAGAAAGCTGTCCAAGATCCTCCATTGTTGTTCAACCTGGATGAAGATCCAAGTGAAGTGTATACTTTGACACCAAAAGATCTGCAATACAACGACATCATGGATACTATGAAAAATGTGCATGAGATTATTAAATTGTGCTCTTACTCACTGTAAGAGTGAGTGTCCTTTTCCTTCACATACAGTTGAAGAAGACCTTTGATGCTCAGATGGTGTGGGGAGAGTCACAGAAAGACAAAGGGTCCAACCCATCCCTGTATCCTTGTGCTGTTCCTGGATGTTCTCCGTATCCTGGTTGCTGTAAGACACCCACTCACCAGTGTCCAGTGGGTCATGTATGTGAATTGAACAAATGATCAGACTATTGAGAATAAGAGGACGATATAGTGGTCAATCAACATACATGTACGTACATGCATATGTGTAGCAATATGCCTAGGCCTGTCATACATGTGCATGGCCATATATATTATATACTATTAATGTCTTATCATCTTTATACGTATTGTACTAATTTTATGTACGTACATAGATAATTGTAAAATTCATATTATTATAGTACATTGTTATTAATGCACTTTTACAATGTCATATTATACTTAATAACTGATAGTTTGTATAATTATATTATATAATATGTTACATAAGATAATATATTACACATGAATTATAATATATAATTGAACGTCATGATATCCTTCAATATTATGTACGTCCGTATAGTACTGTATAATAATTATAAAAATTAATGCACATTCAAATCAAAGCACAAAGCAAAATTTGAAGAAAGCAATACATATTATGCGTATTATATAAGTACGTACGTGAGTAGGTACAGTTGTCATACAAAATTGAAAATGATAACATATACTTATAGCTCCAAATTACAAAGGATACGGCGGAACACTTTGATTGAGTACAGCAGTTGGGTGTTGCGGGTAAGGACCAGTGGGATAGGGAGGCGGGACCTCGGGATTGGGTTGTATGGACAGCTCGGATGTCATGGTGTCGTGCCTTTGCAGCAGCGGAGCATGAGGCCTGATCCCCTTGGACTTCATGAAGGAGATCACCTGACCTGGGATCTCCGCCAGAGTCTCCCTGGCCTAAGCAAGGGGAATACAATGTCATACAGTCAGTAAGCCTGTGTGATGATCGCAATATAAAGTACAATTAGCTTTCTGGACATTTATTATCATGATAATGATAAATTATTATTATTATTAAGACAATTATTGGGAAAATGATAATGAGTCGAGTACTATTGCGTCAACACTTCCTCCCTTGTTTACTTCCAGAAATGTGCACATTTACAGTTTCTAGATCAATACTTACACTGGCTTGATTCATATGTACATATATTGCTCAACTGATAATTTTATTATTTCAACAGTTTATTTCATTAACGTTGCAATTTTTCGGGCTTAGTGTAATGTTTCAAGATTAAAATATTATAAGAAACTTAAATCATAGTATTACGTAATTATTATAATGTGGTGTGTGTGTATTTGTGTGTGTGTGTGTGTGTGCGTGCGTGCGTGCGTGTGTGTGTGTGTGCGTGCGTGCGTGCGTGCGTGCGTGTGTGTGTGCAAACAAACACCACTCACCAAGGAGAAGTTATTGGGATCTCTTTGAGACCTGAATTTTCTCAGCGGAACAAACTGAACGATGTCCCGTGACATGCGTTGCCCTCGACGATTGACCAGAGGATCATCATCAGCATCAAGGATATCCTATGAGACAGCATTAGACTTCACATCAAAGTTTACAGCAATTAATGCTAGTACAGAGGGTACAGAAGCCATATGAGAATATATTCATCATAGATTGCTGTGTGATTGTGATGTATGGCTTCTGTTATTTAACAAATAAACAAATAAAATTTTAATGATAGTGATATTATAGTACATGCATCAATTTACTGTTTAATTGTTATACATCAGTACATGCACGCAGGCACACATGCACACACAAGCACACAGACACATGCGCGCGAGCACACCCAAACACATACCATATTACTGAAGTCTGCTCCTCCAACTCCAACAATAACAATGGACAGAGGCAGAGAGGATGCATGTACAATACGATCCACAGTGTTCTGCATGTCTGTAATAATTCCATCCTACATACGTAAATAGATACATACATACATGTACATATCACACATAAGCACAAAATATAATGGTTATAATATAGGTAGTCTGGGGAAGCCTGTAGGAATACTATTTCTTATGATATAGGCATCCACACACCATTTAGTATACATGTATATGTGGCACTACGTGATAGGCATTATAACTCTTAAGAGAAACGGATTGAAAGGCCTTTCTTTGCACAGAAAGTTATGAGAGCAATTGGCCTCAAGTGTTGCTGGGACATAACTGAACACTTTACTACTGACTGTGCAGTGATAAAACAAGGTTGTGAGGAAATCATAATGGATACAAAAAGGGCTAGTTGTATTTTTCAGTTTCTCCCTACGTATATGAATTCAACTGTTCCTCTAAATCAAGTATAGTCCTATACACATACGTACTTATCTCTAGGTATGTACATGTAGCACCAACACCAGCATACACATACACTGTAGAGCTCATACTCACAGTGATGATCAGTAAGATGTAGTAGAACTGGTTTTGTTCTGACATTGGAGCACTGGCCATTTGAATGACACGATCCAAGAAAGAGGAGAAGTTGGTTGGCCCATACAGTTGGACTGAGCTGATGGCATATTGATATGAACCCAGAATTCCCTATCATAACAAAGAGAGTACATGTAAATGACAAACATGGAAGTGGTATGCATGTATTATACATGTATGTAGGGACTCCTGCTTTACACAAAACCCCTTCTGCAAAGACCAACCTAGTTTTCAGAATGGATGGTCTCCATAAAGAATTGGTGTTTAGTAAGTAATTTGTCATGCAAATTGCCTCATGTACACAATACAGGTATCATGTTGTTGTGCTGTAGTCAAGTGTAACCACGAGCATATAATTAAAATTTAGACACAAAGTTTTATTTTAATCTTAAAATACTTGTAACATTACATATGTAATACAATTTTCCTGCTCTCCAACCCTGGGAATGTTCGTTATGGGGTTTGTATTGCTGATGGAGGGAATGGTCTCCACAGACAGAGCGTATGACCATTTGAATTTGTGGTTTTTATAGTGTGCAGTGATCAAGGCATAGGGTGGTTGTTCCCCAGGGTTTTACTGTTTATACCTCTGGGTACCAGATGTACGTACTAAGGTAAATTGCTACATGTATCCGATATTCAATTTCATTATCACGTACACACATAATATTCGTTAGATAAAGGAGGGAGAGTGCGTGTATAAAATGGGGGAGATAAATGAAATTTAAAGTGTACATATAGAACACTGTGTGCACACTGCATGACATGGGAGAGCATCTAGAGTAGATATTGTTATTCTAATTGTAGCAATCTCTCCGACTTGCACTAAATGTACGTACATATCCACGTAGGTATACCTACGTACTTTGAGAACTTATGAACCTGGTAGACACCATGCACATACAGTACAATATGATACCTTATATACACTATACAAAGGTACAAATACCCCTCTGTCACATGCAAAAGAAGAACACATGTAACCTACATCCACTCCGACAACCTCTGGACTCTGCTCATTCCCATTGAGAGCAAAGCAATGGGACACTTGGTAATGTGGGGGTACCTTAGCTCCAAACCCAAAACAATGGTATCTTTGATTTGTGTCATAAGGTGCTAGCACAGAGCCAACCGACCTGATGGCATACACGTATTCGTTCTCCTGCAGTAAGAGGAATACAACTCCACTAGTTGGTGACACAAAGAGCTATCATATCTGTTTCTGAGTCTCTAATACATATGTAGGACATTCAACCAATTCAATGCTATTGAAATGATTATACTGAATAAGTAGACACAGTATCAACCTATACCAGCATGAAGGGTGGCTTACAAGGTACTAAACCAAATGCTATACCGAGATGAGATGTTTTAGTCATATGTAGTTGGCAGAACTTAGGGGCAAGGGAACAGTTGCCTGCTAAAAGGGTACATTGAAGGCCATTTCCCTGTAATTGGTTGCTACTAAACTCCTCTTCCAAGCACTACAGCATAAAGAAATGTATTCAAATGTTTTCAAGTCTACTAGATTCAATTTTTCATTTCACTGCTCTTTACTTAATGTGCTATTTTCAATCCCTTCCAATCCATCTACATACAATACGTACATACCTCCTTTAAGCTAACTACGATATGTAACAATCAGTCTACGTTTGGGTTGTAAATTAAAGTACATCCACGAGCAGGATGTGTGCAGTGTACATACATAACTAGTTATAGATCTATCCATTTGAACTGCAAAGAGTGTGAGACCACACAACACGTAATCAGCTTACATAGTTAGGTCTCATGTGATGGAGACTCTTCGGGTCAGAGGGATTCCCATTGGATGCCTGCACACCAAAATCAGAACGCAATAGTGTGTGTACAGTGAGCACCGCTGGCAGGAAAAGGTATGTACATAACAGGATTGACCCGTTCTAACACTCACAGTGAAGTCAATCGCAACCACAAGGTTAACGTCCAGGCCTCCTCTGATGTAATCCACAAAGGTGTGAACTTGAGTAGCTCTGCACAGGTAAGACACATGTACACACTGTAATGAAGCAGGTGATCATAGTCAGCTAAGCTTTATACACACACCTCACAACATCAAAGTTCAAAATCCCTGCATTTTTATTCTTCCCTTTCTTGCTTGGATTAACTAATTGTAGGTTTCTAGTTGTCCCACCTCTGTAGGGAATACCAAGGAGTTGAAATGTATAAAATGATGTGTGTGTGTCTGCACGGAAGTGCGTCTGTATGTACATACATTTGCGCATGCGTGTATGTGTGTGTGCATGTTGTGTGTGTGTGTGTGTTGTGCGTGCGTGTGTGTGTGTGTGTGTGTGCTTGCTGTGTGTGTCAGTGTGTGTGTGTCCATGTGTGTGTCCGTGTGTGCGTTTGCGCACACACATGTGCATGTGCGCGTGCGTGTGTGTGTCCATGTGTGTGTGCGTGTGTGTGTGTGTGTGTGTGTGTGTGTGTGTGTGTGTGTGTGTGTGTGTGTGTGTGTGTGTGTCCGTGTGTGTGTGTGTGTGTGTGTGTGTGTGTGTGTGTGTGTGTGTGCGTGCGTGTGTGTGTGTGTGTGTGTGTGTGTGTGTGTGTGTGTGTGTGTGTGTGTGTGTGTGTGTGTGTGTGTTTGCATGTGTGCATGCACATGTGTTATGTATTAAATGAGTATGCCACACTATGCAATAAACACCGGTTCTTACACACATACCTATCTGAACAAATATCTTTCAGAGAAATTGTTGTCATTCCAATGAAGTCAGGTGAGCCAGAACTGCATTTGACAAAGAATTGTCCTTGTGTATAATAACTCCATGTATGGTATAGTGTACTATGCAGTTAGAAACAAGATGAATGAACCTGGGTATTCAATCTTGGCAGATAATACGTACATTGAAGTGTCGAACTGTACACATGTATAGCACTGGAAGTGGTTTAAGAAGCTATGTGATAGCCTGGCTTATCTCTGCAGCCATGAGCATTGTTCAGGAAATTGTGCAATTGATGAATCAGCTGAATACAGATTCTTAAGTGATTTCACTACTAGGATGACATCATTGATACAGTATCAAGGTGATTGGCTGAGGGAGCAACTTGCCTTCTAACAGTAATCCTACAATGCTAGTGTGCAACATTTCCCATTTCACAATTCAATTCAATCTCATACTTTTCAAACAAATGCTCAACAAGTCAGATGTCAAGCAATTTCAATTATGCTATTCAAACAAATCCTTTGGATGACTCTCCACAATTGTAGGTAAAGGGGCACAGGTATAGCGGAGTGTACCCTAGGAGGTGAGCAGGATGGTTAGCATTTCAATGTTCTTTTGTTACACTTTTCATTTTCCCGCTTGTTGACATGGATTTCATTGTTGATTTACACTCTAGTAAGTGGGGAGCTCTCACAACCCACCCCCTCGGAATCTGTTATCAAATGCCTGTAGCCATATTCTTCCCACTATGTATACTGACAACTGTACGTAGTAGTATCATGCATAGTAAATCTCACATGCTATAAAAAGGTCAACTCAGGACAGCAAAGAATAGTACTACATGAATGGCGGACAAGGACTGTAGACAGCAATGTACGTACACATATGTATGCACGAACATGATTATGTACATACATATGTACACGCACCACATCTGACGGTGTGCAATCCCGTGGATGCTCCAAATGTACTGTTATATTCCACATTGCAACACAATCCAAGGGGTACAACCCATGTACGTATATCACCACATTACCACCTACACCATTCCACAATGTAACAGGTTTGGATTTCAAACTGAAGCACATACAGAGGAATAATAACTAGTAAAACAACAGTTCTTGTAAAACTGTAAATGGACACGATCACATACATGAGTACACTGAAGTTCACCTGTTCCAATCATACACAGTGAAGCAGAGTGTTCGGTCCCAGTCACCTCCACATAGCTTTTGAATGGGTAAAGTGACCCCTTTCCACCTGAGAGGTGAAAAGCACACATCAACCAGAGAGCCGTGGAACCGAATAACCAACCCTAACTTATACATATCTACCAAGTGCCTTAGGACACCAGCAACAGTAATATTCAATGTTTCCCCACATACATAGTATGTATGTGAAGCCATACCAGCGCAATAATATGCTTTCATTGCCAAAGGCATATTTGTTCAATACAACTCCAAAACTGAGGAAGCCATACTGGTGACAATTTATTCAATACAGAGCACGGATTCTTCTAGGATGATACCAATATACCAACATAAGGAATGCACGTGATACAGGCATCACGATATTACCAGTGTGCACTTGCATGCTGACTTAAATATGCCTCATTTTATATGGGATACTGAATATTGTAATATTCTGCATGTACATAAGTATGTATGTAAATCCTGTACATACGTACGTATACACTTTGTACAAACCGTGGGTTCAAGTTTTTCTTGATGACTTCTGATCGATAAGCAAGAGTAAACTGTCCACCTTCTTGTGCCTTTGCAATTTCAAAGTAGGGATCGGACTAATGGATTCAATGTACAAGAAATGAATAAAATGTACTCCTCGTACTCAAATACACTCTTCTCTACATCAAATTATGAAACAGGACCTTAAACTTATTCTATTCTGACGATTCAGTACTGCACAGAAAACAAAACACTTATTCATTGGAATACGACACATGTAACAGTGTATGAATGGATGTAGCCACAACAAATAATTTCGCCCCCGCACTTGAAGTACTTGGGTGTATCAAGGTATAAACCAATCTTTGCTGAAATGTCATGTTCAGTGATGCCTTGGCACTCAACTTCTAGCCCAATTTCAAATTCTTGGAGTTTCAAAATTGGCCATCTATTATCCCACAACATGCATTAAAATATAATTTCACTGTTACAGCTTCATGAAAAAGGTGACAAAGAATCAACTATAATATAAGCTCTGTATGTAAGTGCTAATGACTAATAACCTTGCCAAAGAAATCCTTCTTGTCCAACTTGCTTGCTGACAGCTGAATATGCACATCAAACTTGTTATCTTGTAGCTCTTCAGCCATCAAGTGAATTTTTCCACACGAACCTGTTCTACCTACGAATAGCAGCGTATGGTAAGCACCTCCAGTACATCAAATAATATGTACACAGAGAAGAGTACAGCATATTATGTTCTAATATAGTGTATATAGACATACAAAAACCCAGTAATGTCAGTTGAATAACTGGGTGGGGACCACATTGAAATTACTCAGGCATCTCTTTGGGGGTGTAAAAGAACCTTCACTAAATATATTACGGACAAAGCCTTTGTACTCAACTAATAGCCTGATTTCTAATTTTTGGTATTTCGAAATTGGCCATCTTTTTTCACATAATATTATGAATCATAACGTACGTATTTTATTGTATATATATTATATATATATCAATGCACAACATACAGGGAGTCAAAAATAAAATATTATAGATGCTGTCTGGTAGCCTTTAACCAGGATACAACGAACAACAAAATACCTAGATATAGACTGTACCACATGAATTGCTGAGTACTCTACATAATGAGTTGCACATTAACACAATTATCCTAGCACTAAGTGAACAGTTTGTCCACTAGGTACACTGTCAGGTTACATAGGTATGTACGTAGGTTTGTATGCTCAAGATAGTCTAGTCATCGAACTGCATACACCCTATTTGAAATTGTTATGTTTAGGCAAAACGCTCTGGTCGCATTGCACATCAACAGTTGTTTAATGCATGAGAAATCAGGTGCCCAATCAAATTACATTTTGGACGGGAAACTGTTATTGTGAGAATACAATTAGCAATATTCAGTACTTTCCCCGGAATAAGATTCAGAAGTTTCATAGCAAGCGAAGGCAGAGAGGGGCAGGAAGGGAGAATGAAGGTGAGCAAGAGTGTGGCCAAATGATCACTTTACCCAATGTTATACGTAACTATGGTGGGCTTGTTAAATCATGGCGGGGTTGTTAATTATACATGAATATTTATTAAGAAGAAAAAAATGAAATAGATAGGAATTTAAAGGAGTGACAGTCAGTTCAAAGTCCACTGGAAGCCTTAGAACAAGCATATTTCCTATATGATGTCATAACGTTGACATAAACACACAACAATGCAGGCAAGCTCACGAGGATTTTGCAACTTCTTCCTCAGCTCCTGTCCAGCAGACACAATTTCCGCCAACGTTACTTCAACAGCTCCAATAAAGTCGTGTCTACTCAAATCTGTCATGTGAACAACATCATCAACATCATATACTTCAATCCGCAAGGGCTGGACCTCTTCAAAATAGTAATCCAAGGTGAACGTTTTGGCAAACTAGGGCATACAAGATACGTGGTAGTGAGACAACTGGTGAGTGCCTGCATTACAAGACTAGTAGGCTATTATGCAAGAGGCTATCAAGGGGTTACACAGATTGCAAAGTCTGTATGTCAATAATCGTGATCTGGAGAGAATGTTATATGCACTACAGTAGTACATAGGTCAGTATATGAAAGTGCACTAGGACATGTCCATATATACATACGTACATCAGGACAAAGGTCAGTATACGTACACTAGAACATAGGTCAGTATACGCACACTAGAGCATAGGTTAGTTTGCATACACTAAAACATAGGTCAGTATAATTATGTGTACTAGGATGTAGGCAAGTATATGTGCACTAGAACATAGGTCGGTATACATGTACTAGGATGTAGGTCAGTATGAGACTACACATATGCAAGTATAATACAAAGGCTACGACAAAGTTTTGGTCTTATTCATAGAAAATGAGGTAGGATTGAGGGAGACTACACCTGTACTAGGAGGACTGTGCCTTGGTTGGTAATCTGTTCCATGGGGTTCATACAAAATGGTTCAACATTAGAATCTTCGATCAAAATACATCTTCTGTAATATGACTAATTCTGAGATTCTGCCATCATGACAAGCTATGCTATAAAAAGCTGGCCCATAATGTAACGCCCCATGTAATCCGCTATGTAATTGTCTCCAAAAGAATGGTGGGCTATCAAAGATCCTCTGTATACCGTATCGTGTATGAAACGGTACATACAATACAGCATAACCCAACGAATACGATGAATATACTTCTACGAGGTAAGAAAGCACTAATACAGGACGTACACACGGCGGTACGAGTCGTAGACTAGGAGACTTACTGACTTGAAGGATTGGATTGTAGAACTCACCTTAGGGTTTAAGTTGTCCTTGATCATCTCGGTCATTCCATATTTAATCCAGTCCCTCTTAGTGAAGTTTGAACCGCCAGCTCTTGTGTAGATCACGCACTAGGGATCGCTTTTAGAGAGAAAATCAAGGTTTGGCAAGGAGGAACAGGAAATGGACAACTCCACCTTGAACGACGGAGGACCTTCGGCAATAGCTGCAACAGCCATTCGAAATATTCGCTAACCGATATTTTGATAGTTTGGCTCGACTATTCGCGCCATTACATTTTATACTTCGAACTCCATTGAGTGTCCACCACACGTGACTAGTGTATAATTATACAGTATATATATATCTGGGTTGCAATTGCGTAACAGAAGTGCAATATCCGGTATACACTTCACAAAATACAATGATTGCACCATAGACCCTAGATACCTATGATTGCATGCGGCAATTGGAAGCTTTGTACACATATTACCATTTGCTTGTCATTAATCTGAATTCACCTTCAATGACATTTAAAGGTACGAAATGTATGTGCAAGAAACGGTCTAATACTTGCGTCTAATATGTCTATTATGTCTAACAGTGTGTTAGACATAATAATATCTGTGATATTACTATGGTGGAACCTCTATTAAAGGACTCTCCCAATAAAGGACACCATAGAAAATACCCCCCTACAAAGGACACTTTTTAGGCCCCAAAAATTAACTTTCCTATAGTGTTAATACATTTTTCACCTCCGAAGAGTGGACAACCTCTCTACAGTGAACAAATTAGCTGATCCCAATGTGTCCTTTATGAAGAGGTTCCACTGTAGCTATTTAAAGATAATAAACTGAGGTGAGATGAATCCATAGTTTTATTGTATATATTACTACACTGAATTAGAGACTTATAAATGATGATATGTGTACTCTATTGATGGGTAACCTGCTTGAGTATCAGTAAATTCAATGGTTATCCATTATGACTACATATACATTACATATGTATTTATGTATACAGTGACGTCAGTTGCTGTATGGGCTGTAGTTGTATGGATTGTATTCGGACAGCTATGTACTAACCAACTAACCAAGCAGGGGTGTTTAATGCCGTACCCAGGTTGGCACCAAAATTTTGTGGCGAGTGGTAGCCTGGCACCCCGAGTGTATACCATGCACCTTCACCTGCGTGAATGGTGTCAATCAGGGGTCACTTCCGTGACTTCCTGAAGTTACATCAGGCGTGGAAACTGTTTCTAAAAATAGTACGTTAAGGGTGACAGAGCATGACGTCATTTTCAACCGCCATTTTGTTTCTAGGGAAGAGCGGTGGTCACTTACCTAATCAGTACGTAAGAACAATTCGTTGGGAACGATCGTAACTGTTTTCGTCTATACGAAGATCAATGGCAGAAAGTGTTGTGAACCGTACTTGTCCCGTATGTTTGAGTAGTGAAGATATCCCTGTATGGGCTGTATCGAACTGTAATCATGCGTTGTGCTATATCTGCTGTACTCGTATTCGAGTTCTTGGCGACAAGAAGGAGTGCCCTGTTTGTAGAAACGACATGAATCAGGTTTGTGACGTTTGGTACGACCCTTGACGTTATGTTTGGTCGTATCCTTATACACCCACGCAGGCACACAAGCACACACGCGTAGACACATAGGCACACACACACACACACACACACACACACACACAAAAGTACACACGCGTAGACACATAGGCACACACACACACAAAAGTACACACGCGTAGACACATAGGCACACACACACACACACACGCTCACTAGCACACACACACAGACTCACGCACACAGACTCATGCACGCACACGCACACACACACACACACACACACACACACAAAAGTACACACGCGTAGACACATAGGCACACACACACACAGACTCATGCACACGCACACACACACACACACACAAGCTCTCTCTCACACTCAGAGAGAGAGACACACACAGAGAGAGGGGGAGATACACACACCTACGTATACATGAAACATCGTTTATCCTACGTAGATTGGCATTGCTGTCCACATTATGCGTACTTTGACTCTGTATTCGTTATCACTTGTATAGATACTGTTTTGTAAGGACCCCAGCCAATATGCCACTGTGATGAAGAAGAATCCAAGTTTTGTCAGAAAGTACCAAATTTACTTTGAGGACAAGACTGCTAGAGAAGTATTCTACCAACTTCAAAAGCGTACCTGTGTCAAATGTAATGACGACAAATCAGAATACACATCCATGTCGAAATTGAAGGAACACTTGCGCCAAGTGCATGGGGTCCAGTTTTGTAAGTTGTGTCTTGATAACCTGGATCTCTTTACATCAGAGAGGAAGGTGTATACTCGACAGGAGCTCATTGCTCACTTCCGGACTGGTGATTCTGATGGTGCGTGCAAAGGCCACCCGATGTGCAAATTTTGCGATGAAAGATTTTTTGACCGAGAGAGTCTCTTTTTCCACGTCAAGAAAAATCACTTTTGGTGCCACTTCTGTGAGAATGATGGTAAGGTCGAGTTCTATCCTAAATACAGTGTTCTGAAGAGTCACTTCAGAAAAGAACATTATCTTTGTGAACTGGGCCAGTGTCTCGAGGAGCAATATGTTAATGCCTTCCGCTCCAAAGTAGACCTACAAGCTCATGTTGCAAAGCACCATTCTCGTGACATGGGCAAACAAGAAGCTAAGCAAGCCAGACAGATAGAAGTTGGCTTCAGTTATAGCAGACACAAAGGAAAAGATGAGGTATCTTACAGTGGACAGCAAACAGCAAGGTGAGGGATTGCCTGTGATCATGCTCTACGGTGTTACTTGCTTTATAAATATCCTGCTTAGCACATGTGTACTCCTGGTTAGTGCATGCCCATACGTATTTCATACGTACATACTCCTGGTCAGTACATACGTACTCCACCCTAGTACATTTTTCAATGTTAGTACATACGTACATACTTCAACTTAGTATTTTTAGTACTTTCACTCAAGTGCTCAAGAGGTACCTGAATCATGGTGTATGCATGTACCTAGTACAATATACGTACATATGTATGGCTTTATGTCTCTCAGTTAGTGCTATGATCAGTGTGTACTGCTTTGTGCACTGGTAATTTCAATTTCGTACGTATGTACTTATATGTAAATATTTTCAAATATTGGCAACCTTTATATTTTAATCCTCTCTCACTCCCTCAATAACTTTGAAATACGTACTTGACACTTACTACTTTATTACGTCACTCTATGGTCCGTCTTGGATAGTTTAAAATGTAATATGTCCATGTTGTGTTTGTAGGCATGTATGTACGTATGTGCACACGTAGGCTCTAGTCTTGTGTAGCCAGACTCGTCAAGTAAAACAGAGAAGCCAGAGTGAAAGTCTTGCTAATGAGTCTACATGCATATGTACGTACATACGTATATAGGTTCATGAACTGGTGTATGATGTTGATTGCCCTGACTCTGTAGTGAGTTGTATGTACGTATGTACGTACCTCTATGGGTAGTCGCACGTAGGCAGAACTTCACTCTGGTTACTCTGCTTCCGAATGGTCATTATTTGAGACAGCTGTACTGTCTACGTATGTATGTAAATACTTACGTACATGTCTGTTCGTGAAACTAATATCATTTTGTATGATTTTAGTATTTCTTGATGCATTTGTACCATATTTGTAATGCATGTCTGTACTAATATCCAAATACCGCTTGTGTGTAGATCACTAAATGAGGTGTTAATTGAGAGCACAACTGTTCCTCCTCAAGACCAAATTGTCCCAAAGGAGGCCTGCCCTGAACATAAGATAACAAAGAAGCACTCTATAACCAAACCAGCCAAATCCACCACAGATAACTGGCCAGCACTGGATGTTCCTAATAGTAGAACCAATGGCCTTACAGAAGAAAAAACAGGTTCACTTGCAACTGAGCGTTTCCTGTACTCGTCGCAAGCAGCTAAACGTAAACCTCCTCCTGGTTTTTACCCTACGCCCAGTCGGTCTTTGTCAGACCCTGTTTCTGGTCCACCACCCGGGTTCACCACGGCCACACACCAACCACCAGGAGACAGAAGGCAGTCTTTCATTACAGACAAACTATCTAACAACCCAACTAAAATAAGGGAATTCAAGACCATGTGTAATCAATTCCTGCATAATGAAATAACTGCTCGTGACTATTATATGAAATCTCAAGAATTGTTTGGAGATGACTGGAAGTACATATTTGAGGACTGTATGTCTGGACTCCCAAATGAAGAAAAGCGATCTGAACTCAGACTATTGCACATCACTGAAAATGCACCCACCTGGCCAAAGGGGGAGGAACATGGCAGGCCATCCCACTCTCTTTCCTACCACAGTGGTGACTTACAGACAAGAAAGAGTAAGAAAAAATCCGGGAAAGCTCACAAGAGTAAAATTAAGTCCGTCCCAAAACCATTACCCAGCTCATCGCAGCCATGGAGCCAATCTACTGGCAACAGCAGTCTTGCTGTGACTACACTGGACGAAAATGAATATCCCAGCTTATCCACTGAATCCAGTGGAACATACAGCACTCATACATTTTGGAGTAATAGGGTAGCACTAAGCTAACAGTATTGTTGTACCAATTGTTATGTTTGTCCATTGTGTGAGCGTTTTGGACAAGTGCATGCATACCTACATGCATATGCGTATGTACATGAGAATCTTATCTATGGGTTTTATTATCACTGTAATTATTTTTTGATCATACTTAAGTGCTCAATTGAGAAGTGAATCTTCGATATTATATACGTAGTTCATGAACTCTATAAACAGCCAGTGTGTCTCAGGCCATGGATAATACGTATATTCTATGAATATTATTATCCATGCTCAGGCTGAGGGATTTTCCGGCCGGCCATTTTTACTCATTATAATATGGTGCGTTCACGTATATTTGCGTCATAAAACTGCAACAATGGACTGGGGTGTAGCAGAAGTGAATCCTGTTCTTTGAGGAATCCTGGTGTACGCTTTTGCTGTATATTTTCACGAGGCTCCTCCAAATGCCTTCAATTCGTGGCCTCGTGTTGTTCGCAAGTCTAGGGTGCGCGATCCAGCTCCAATTTGCGGCGACTTCGACTCCTAAACCAGGTGAGCTTACCACGCGCCCTTTGCACTGAAGTCTTCGATCGACCGGTGGAATCTAAAGCGTTTAATGATTGATATTAGCTCAGTCTATTATACCATGTATGATACGATATCTTAGAATCTCTACCTTCTCTGGTTGGATGGCTTCCATCGCGACTTTATGGAATATAGGATCACAGGGAGTACTCTGATAAAGTTATACCTTATAAGTGTGCTAGGATTTGGAATTTGAACTGAGATAATGTAAGCTTCAGGACAGGTGGATGTTTAATATTTTTAAATTTAAAAAGCTTGTAGTGTTTGAAACAGCGCAGACCCTTGGTGACGGTGACGCTGGTTCCATCGGTACACAGTCGCGCTGCTCCGAACCTTATTATTTCTATGGTAGACAGACTCTGTGTGCGTGTGTGGATACTTTTCGACGTAATGACGAGTCCTGTGGAGACAGATCTCACTCACATTCATGTTAACTGCAGTAGTTGTGCCTAATATATAATTTATAGCAGTACGACAATTCCATGTTAGAACAGTAAGGGTCGCTAATTGGAGATCTAATTCCATTCACTTATATCATAATTCGATGTTTATTAAGCTCTATCAGATGTACATCTGATTCACTTCAGACTGCTTTAAATTATTGATAGTAACTTTGAAATTCCCATCAAATGATCCTCCACAGGACACATCAGGGTGTGGTGTAATGTCACCAGGTATGTACCAGCTAAGTATAGCAAAGGTCACTGAGGCTCAAGTTTCACTTGGAATTCAGCCATCAAACATGATAGTAGTAATTATTATTCCCTACTGTCTGCTGTCTTATATAGTTGTGTGGTATTGGTTATAAGATTAGCACACTGTCATTGAATACTGTTGTTGGGGAATTCTGTAATTTATGTTTGATCGTCTTGAATATAAACTTAAGTTAGATTGGATGTATCTCGCAACATCTGTTTGCTTGGAAATTTACTCAAAGGAATTTAAACCAGTTCGGTATTCATAGTATTGGAGAAATTGAACAGCAGTAGCAATAGAGCTTGTTTGTGTGAGCATTTAGTCTGGAGTTTTAGTAGCAACCCTTCAGTGACACTTGTAGTCTGAATTACATGTTTACTATGCACCAGTATGAATGTTAACGCAACAATACCTCACTCTTGGATCTTGTATAGGCTGTACACATGTGAATACACTCAATACAGTGGGACGTAGGTCATTCAACCACCCTCTCCTTTAAAATGGTATCAGATAATCCAGATGCTGTCAAAATCAAGGCACACAGCCTGCTGAGAGTAAACATATTATAGGAATGTTGAATATGTGAATGGAATTTTCAGAAAAAAAGAAAAGAAAAAAATGCAGGATAATCCAGGCATAACTGCATATCTATGTGCAGTGTTATAAGTTGCTTGGTGCACAATCACTATCTACGGGACTAATGCATTGATGTTTGCCACACAACATTACATTATGTGCAGACTATGCAGATATGTTCATCAACAACCACATAAACCGGGCTACTGTGTATTCTGTTTCATAATTATGTGATCCAATTAACCTCATGTTGATACACGGATTGATTTATTCTGCACCTTTGGTCATTCTGCTGGGTTCACGGTCCTCAATTCAATTTTAAAAGTAAATTTCCCTTGCTAACCATAATATTATTAAGATCAATTTTGGCCTTACATCATTCAAGCACCTTGTAGATGTAGCCTAAGGAGGGTTATGTGCTTAATATGTTGGAAAGAACTTGAGCCTAGCTGACCAATGATATTTATACCACTTTTGGCAGTATTATCCCCCCACCTGAAAGAGGTCCGCCCATTCAGTAGCTTGTTTTTGCATCCAATAATGTACACAGTCTTCCGCACCACGTGGGATAATGCCCTAATTCATAGTCATTGTCAACATGATGAATATCATTTTAGTAATTGTATTCATTACATGTTGTTTATACAGAGAACGTTTGTTTCCTAGGTGGCCTGACTGGCAGGCTGCATACGATGTTGTCGTGAGAGATCTGCGTAGGACAGACTTTGTAATCATAATATTATGCTAGAGTGTTTGTTCCTTTTTGAAAATGCTTACATAGAGAACACAAACATTAAAAACATTGACCAGCAAAATTGATCTTCCTCATAATATTCAAAAACCATCACCAATCTTTTGAAAGTATTATTCCAAGACTAGCTACATGTACAGGAACTTCCACATCCTGTTTCAGTAACTGACCTTTTATGAAATGAAATTGTATAATATTGTATTATCACTTCCTATCAACGACACATGTATGTATGTACTAGCTAAAAAGCTAGCATGACACTATTATGTACACTCCAAATATATACTACAATATAATAACTTTGTCTTTACTGCCTCTTGTTTGAACACTCTTATAAGGAACCTAGCTATAAGCACGTCCATGCCCAGTTGTTATTGTACAGTCTCCAATGCATTGTCAGTTCACTATAATATAGTCAGAGACGTAGGAGGCACTAGGGCTAAGAAGTTGGCTGTGAATTCTGATATTTTGGCCTCATTACTCATAAATTGCTTCCTACAAGCCTGACATTCATTTATGACTATAAAAACACCCAAGTTAGCACTTTTGTATGTAGCCTAGGTTTGATATAACATAATTATGTCCATATAAGTACATATTGAGGTATCTGGTCCACTTGGATATATCATCAAACCTATGTACGTAGTTCACTCTGATTTTCATTGGAAGTGGTAGGTTAACTCATCCCAAATGGCCTAATGGGCTGTTAGTGTGGCTATTCATAGTGATGGTCTTGCCACTTTGTTGGTGAT
Source organism: Chondrilla cf. caribensis (assembly GCA_964020155.1). Classification (NCBI taxonomy): domain Eukaryota; kingdom Metazoa; phylum Porifera; class Demospongiae; order Chondrillida; family Chondrillidae; genus Chondrilla; species Chondrilla cf. caribensis. Next base: position 2,294,360 of record OZ026556.1, on the reverse strand, counting down.
TCATGGTAATATCGTACATAGCATTGTAACCTGTTTTGGTACATATCCAGGACAATGTTCGTCGGATTATATATTTAAGACCTTCTTGTTTGACCTTGTGTTATCCACATTTTTGATTTCTGGTAAGAACTGGTGCATGGTAGTACCATATAGCGGGAAATATTTGTGGGACAAAATTTTCGCAGATTTCGCGGTTTGCCTAACATCCGCGAAAATTTTATCTGTGAATTAGGCATTCTCGCTGTTCTGTCGCGTGATTCTGGCCAGCATTCGCGAAAATTTTATCTGCGAATTTTCATTTTTGGGGCCATCTGCGAAAATTTTGTCCTGCGAATATTTCCCGCTATACGGTATACTGCCCTCCAAAAGCAAGTTACCACAACATCATTCGTCAAATGGCTGATGCGAGGCGTGTCTAATTAGAGCATTTGTTTATCGCCATAGTTACAAATATTGATATGTAACAACATACGTGGATGGTATTAATAACATTATTCAATAGAAATGAAAAGTTTAAAATTTGTTCATTTTCCCTTTGCGATTATAACCATTTTAGTACATTGTGTGATGCTAGTAATATGGTCAGTAAATGAGTGTAGATATTTTGGTCCAGATTTGAAGTAATCGATTTGCTATAATTGTCCAGGTTGTGAGGGTCTTTGTCTGGATTCGGCAACCCATGGCATCCCACACATCCTCTATTGGATCCGAGTTTGATACCCTATGTGCATGCGGCCATTACAGTTCTTAGCCCATTATAGTCTTTGTCCATCATGAACCAATGGAATGACATTTGTTCCTTCCTCCATGCTGTTCTGTTGTGATTTTTGTACTTATACATTCAACTACAACCTGTTTGTGATTAAAATCGTATTTATTGTTACATTTTGCACTCGCATGGCGTGCTAACCAGTTCAAGTATGTAACCTTGCACAAGATACAAACTGTTAACTACATTGTTTGTGTCCCTTTCCTACAGGTACCAAAGACAAAGCAGCGATTAATGTAGGCAATGAAACAAACAGTGTAACTTCTTCTAACGATACACGTTCTTTAACAGTAAACCCTGTTAACTCTACACGAGTACATAATGTGAACAGTTCGGCTCTAAATCAGTCACGTACACAGCCTGGTGTATTGAACACAACAACACAGGAGAATGTACCATTAAACAGAACTGAACTACGTCATGGCAATACCAGTTCCGGAAATTCTACTGTAGCAAACAACGGTATCCGTGTTGTCATCAATACTGATTGTCAGAATGAAATGGAAAAAGCTGTCGAGTCCCTTACTTTCGCTTTTGCTTTCTTGGATTTCTATCTTATTTTCTTACCTGATAGACCAACAAGCTGTCAAAATGTGACCATTGGTGTGCGGTTTGCTCCAATAGATGAAATGCAAGGATGCTTATTGAATATCAACACTACCGATGTTCGATGGACAAACTGGGATTTTCCAGATGATATCAATGCGGAATTCATAAAAATGAACAAATCCCAACAGATTAAGAATTCAAACAAAATTTACCATCTTCAATATGGTTTTGGTAGGAGAGAAGATTTTGTCAATGAGCCAAAATTTGATACTCCCATTTATACACGTAGTTCATGGCAGTACTTTGGTACTGAAACTCAAAGTACGTCAATACTTGTCTTGTGTCTGATATATATTATGTTGATATGCAATACCAGCCAATAGAAACGGAAACATTGTTATGTGGTGCAAAAAAGGCATCTTAATGGGAGGACACAATTCCACCCTAAATTGTTCAGTCAGTGAAGGCTTTTGTACTATTATTAATATATTTTCTCTTATGAGGATTAAATATAGGACCATTGTTGATGTTTGTTTCAGATATTTTCATTTCAAGCTTTGATGCTATTTCTACACTCGAAGAATGTTTACTTAACGTACATGCACATATGTATGATCATGAAGCCTTTAGATTCTACTACATACTCCCGGAAAAGTTAACATGTTTACAAATAATTGCAAACTGTTTATTGACCTCTCCTGACAGCTGTCTATACAACATGTACCCTTTCTCTCATATACACTCATATATACTTTTCATTGGTGTCTTTTCTTTGTATTTTGTTGCAGTAGATTTACATGTATCTGTACCTTCATAGAGTACTATTTGGCGTCTATAACTGTAGGTGAAGTATCAGTCGGAGCGGATGCTATACCAAAGGTGTTGAATGTAGGAGACAACCTTACCATTAACTGTACAGTTGAAGGGTTCCCCAAGCCACTGACCTATCTTGAAATTGAATATGATGTAAATGATAGTGAATACAATTACAGCCATCGTAAAGGAGATGTGTTCTATTTTGATGAAGTCATTTTGCCCAGTGCCTCGTATAAATGTTTTGCTTGCCAGTATCAGGTGGTCACCAGCAATTCTCAAACAATACTGTCAACAAAGACTAAAACAGCTGATGTTGAAGGTATGTCAAAACTTGACATTTGTCATGTATGTAGGTATGCAGGTACACACACACACACACGCACGCACCCACACACACACACAAACACACACACACACACACAGACACACACACACACACACACACACACACACAGACACACACACACACACACACACACACACACACACACACACACACACACACACACACACACACACACACACACACACACACACACACACACACACACACACACACACACACACACACACACACACACACACACACACACACACACACACACACACACACACACACACACACACACACACACACACACACACACACACACACACACACACACACACACACACACACACACACACACACACACACACACACACACACACACACACACACACACACACACACACACACACACACACACACACACACACACACACACACACACACACACACACCTATACGTACATACTAAGTATTTATCTACTACAGAATGTGTAGAATTGTGTCCAAGTATACATCTAGTACTTATTTTTGTGTTTGCAAAGTTCAGTGTAACATGTATACAATAGAAATTGCAAATTGCAATCCTCCCATTGTAAATCGTTGTGAATACAGGAAATAATTTGTTGTTACCTGTGTTTTGATACATTGTACTACTTTGTATGTAGTATACGTATACTGATAGGTCTTCTGATTCTCTAATTATGTAGTTACTGTATACACTACAAGTACAAGTATCTCCACTGTGAATACTCCAAGTACAAGTACCCCCACTGTATATGCTCCAAGTACAAGTACTCCCACTCCATCGTTACCTCCTACTCCACCAAACTTGTGAGTTGAACATGAAGTTTCAGTGTATGATTATACCAGCTATTTGACAATGTTGTTGTTAATGATAAAACTTTGTTGTTTACATTGTACACCAGCATGCAGTTGATAAGGTAGCATGGGTCGTTCCAGCGAGATTCAATCACAACATACGTACTTTAGAAGTCAGATTTGCCTACAGTGTTGTACATAGTGAATTATAATGGATTCCAGTAGCCAATTGAATTGCGAGCAGTGGGTCCACTGCTGAAATTAATAGAGGCATCAACCATTGTTATTTTTAATGAACATTAGGTAAAGAATTCTGTGCAGTAATTGTGTTATTTTCATTCTTGTACCTGATATATAGCTGTGAAGGCTTACCACCTGACCTGTGTGGAAATCAATCAGCTGTCTTGAAAGAATTTGACGAAGAATTGAGCAATTTCCATATGCCATTAACAAATATTCTGGATGACAGTGAGGGCGCATGTCGAGAAGCTATTCGGACCTCTATTTGCTTCAGACATTTCGTAACATGCCCAGGATCACCTCGTAATCCACCACACCAGAAGTATTGTGCTCCGAATTGTACTGTCTTATCTTCAAATGTTTGTCGTGAAACCTGGGAAAACTACAAACAGCTTCGTTGGATACACCATCTCTCTACATGCACAGAAAATGGGCCTATCACTTGCCCGAGTGAGTATAAATAACAAGACTGTTGGTTATGTGTAGTTGTAACGGCTGGTTAACTCTCTCTCTTATATTTTAGGTGAGGATCCTAGACCTCCACTTACTACAATTTTAATTGGAGTTGTTTTCGGCACCATGTTGGTCATTCTAGTGTTAGTGGTGACCTATTGTGTAGTGAAACACTGCAAAATGAACAGCAAAAAGGTCATACTGAAGCCATGGAAGAAGGATGCCGAAAAACCTGACCTACCGTATATATTCAATGATGACTACTACAAATCCAAGTATGGTCTTGTTGGTGACTACAAGCTTTCCAGCATCCCTAGGAAGAATATACACATTGGAGAGGTTATTGGGGAGGGTCATTTTGGGACTGTGTACAAGGCCCTACTCTCCAGACAAGAAGCAGACGAGGAACCCTTAGTTGTGGCCGCCAAGTGTGTGAATTTCTATGGGTCTGAAGAAAAGATGAAAGAATTCTTCCAGGAAGCCCGCTTCATGGGACATTTGGACCACCCCAACATTGTGAAACTTTACGGCATATCCATGAGTCACGAACCCTTCTATCTCATTGCTGAATACATGTGCGAGGGTGATCTTCGTCACTTCCTCCAACAAGCCGCAGGTAGTATCGAACGCCGTCTCATCAATCCAGATGCATACAAGGAATACAGTGCTTCCACTTCGTCCTGCAACCCTCCCCTTTTGGCTACACACGAATTGATGTACATATGCCTGCAAATAGCCTGTGGCATGCAGTACATGACGGAGCATGGGCATGTACATCGCGATTTAGCTGCTAGAAATTGCTTGGTTGGCCCAAATTTGCTGGTCAAGATTTCAGATTTTGGTCTCAGCCGCTCTCTCTACCACAAGAACTACTACCGTGTGCACCGAGGAGCAGAATTACCCGTTCGTTGGCTAGCACCAGAAGCACTGATTCGCGGAGAATTCACCCTGGATTCCGATGTGTGGTCATTTGGCATTGTTATGTGGGAGGTGTTTTCCTTCGGCCATCATCCCTACTATGGGCGAGCAAACGACGAGATTCTTAACCTCATTGCTCAAGGTTACATTTTGGAGCAACCCTTAAATTGCCCAGGTAGCATGTACACCATAATGCAAAATTGTTGGAGATGGGATCCATCTCAACGACCGATGTTCAAAGAAATTGTCTGCACTCTCGACAGTCATTATGCTAAAACTAAACTGAAAGTGACATCGTCATGTTCAGAAATTGAGGAAGACGAATTGGAAGACGACGTTTTTGTGGAGGAAGGTGAAAATGAGTCGTCAGCTTTACACGCAGGCTATCAAACCACTGAAGTGTAACTGTAATGATTATTGAGTACCATGACATATTTATTAATCTATTTAAGTTCATTAGGATTCATACAGCCATCTGTACATTTTGTACTCATGAAGGTACTGTCTTGGACATTATTTACTCACCACCATGTACTTGTGTTCATTACTTAGTACATACATGGTCAATGTAATATTATAATGTGCTGATATTCTTGGAATGTAATATTTATACTGAATCTTGTTACATGTTTATTTTGCATGTCCACATCCTCTGTTATCAGCTATCTGTTGCAAAATAATATTATACAAAGTTGAGGAGAAATATGACATTGAATTCGAAAATACTCTTGACATTATAGGATCGGACCGGACGTGCAGGCAGGTGTGGAGCGTGTAAGAGCTGGACAGTAGGTATATACCTACACATAGGCATCAGCCATTTGTTAGCTAGATTGACACCTTAGGCTTGCTTCGTTATACCATAGATACTCCAACACCTTCGTTGTCGACAAAATGGCGGACCATAGTGTGTGAAGGGCAGAGCGCAATGACAAAATATCATTATATGTCTCAGATGGAAGGCATCCTTGATTGGATGAATTGAATTCCTCATGCATCCTTGAGTGCGTAGACTACCCAACATGACAAAATTTGATCCCAGTATATAGATCTTATCGCGTGCGTTCATGCTTCAAATGAATTTGATTGTGAACGTTTACATTTACTTCCCGGCTCGAACACCTTGAAATCTTTATTGCTTAGTCCTCGTCTAATAGTAGTATGGATAATCGGGTGTCCGTTTGACGTTCTGAAAGCGTGCGTTCTACTGTTATGTTCACGTATTGTACCATAGATACTACAACCTCGGGATTGGAAACTCCCACTCTAGACCTGTGCTAGGTCTGTTACGGTGTCGCAATAACGGAAGTGTTCGACAGTTTACATTATACGTGTTAATAATTAACGCTATGCGAATTTCTCACCAACGATATCGATTAGGTCACAAAGTGTAGGTCGACGTGTTCTTTCTATAGATTCTATGGTTTTTTGAAGTTATGGCATTTAGTTTGATGCAGAAAGTGCTTTTGGAGATTAAGGAGAGAGAAGATCTTAAGCTGTCGACTCCCAGAAATAGTAGAGTGCTCAGTGGAGTGGATGCATTGCTTCGCACGCTGAAAGAAAACCCAGAGGAAGACCCCAAGGTCCGAGCAGTGATCCAGTTCTCAGCCAGTCTCTTTGAAGAACTACAGATCATCGTCGCGAGAAACGTACAGAGTGGAAACAAACGCAGAAAAGAACTATATGGTCCTTATCACGCATTTGTAACCAGTTCTCTTTACATCGCATGGGAGCAACTTGAAGGGCAGTTGCAGGAGAGTTTTGACCCATCTGTACCACAACTTATCGCCGACAGCTATCTGCATGCTGCTATAAAGGAAGCTGCAGATACTTTGCCATCCCCTAGCAGAAGTCCAGCTGTGAGGCAACTGTCGGAGATAGAAGAGAATGCCATCATGTATGCTGCAGGCTATGTTGTCCGTGTCCTCATGGAGAAATACAAGAAAGCTGTTGGCCCAGTTGCAGCGGATTTTATGGCTTGTCTTTTGAACATGCTCGAAGGATCACCACTTGACATTGAGCCAAATGAGTCATTTGAAGAGTGTGCAGCACGATGGGTGAAGTTGACAAATCGAGGGGGCTTGCTCATACTGCGGCAAGGGGCATACTGGTTGTTTCGAGACATCGAACTATTACTTTGGCCATTCCTCCAAAAGCTTCATTCGTCTGAAGCTTCTTTGGATAAGAAAGGTGCTATCCAGAGTATTGTTACCAATGAATCTATCCAGTTTACTTGGTCAATGATGGATGTGGACATAGCTGATCCTAGTAAGAGCGAACTACTTTTAACTGAGATTGTGGAGAAATGGGTCACTATTCGTGGTTTTTCACAAGCCTCAAAGATCCTTGAAATATATAAAAGTGCTACAGAACATGCAGTTGGTAGACAGAAGTCACTGAGAAAAGAATTACAATCTTCCAGATTAAAATAAAGTGAGTATTACATGTCTGCATAACAACAAACACTATTGTGTCTTTTTACGTTTCATTAAGGGTATGCTAAGATTATCAATGTCTATGTTATTTTGTCTTCGACGCCCTCTCACATTCCCTTTGACCATTGATCCCATTTGAGTCATTGTTCCAATGGTGGTCAAGGTCTGGTTGTTGTGCAGGAAACTGTCAGCAGTTGGATTATCACTTCGTCTCCCTCTCTCACGTTGCCGCCCAAAGTATTCTTCCAATGGGTCCTGTGTAAACCTCTCACTGAGTAGGAATTTTACACCAGGTACTTGCAGCAATTTCTTTGCCATTTCAATAAATGATAATACTGTATGTAGAGGGAGACACAATGATTTTATGCATGATTGTGATATTGTAGAGAAAAACCTACCTGAAATCTTGATTCCTTCTCTTGTTTCTCGGCTAATGAGCATTGTTTCCTGTTGTGCTGGTGTGTACCCTTGCATGCTTCTGACATACTGCTCCCAATTGTCCAAGTACTGTAGAAATCCTTCAAGATCCTACATACGTATATGTGTGTCATAATCAGTTGTATGCCATTGTCAGTAGGTAGATATATGTATACTGCACATGTATAATGCTCACCTTGAATCTGGGATCATCTGTACTCTTGTATGGGAGGCAATTCGGTTTGCGTTTGCGGTAACCTGTGTCCAAACCCCTTACATTGAGGCAATCAAAAAAAGCATCAGCTCTCCTCACAAACTCTTGTGTCTCTCTCATTTCATCATTGCCTGTCTTCTTTCCATACAGCTCCATCATGTCAGCCACCGTAGTACTTAGGGTCTATAAATACAGCAATGAAAACGTGTGGAGTGTACATATGTATAGTATATAGAGGGGAACACTGACTGGTACTTACTTGGGCTGCTAGATCAACTCTCATACGGGAAAATGAAGTAAGTTCAACATGTTGTAAGGTCAAACGTTTACCAATGTACAGTCCAGTGTCACTCTGCATCTCCTTATGTATTGTTTTCAGATGTGACCATAATATGTACTTTCCATTGTTCTGTATGTAGTACATGTACCTTAGGTATTATACGTGTGTTTATTACATGCTTGTGTGTGTGTGCAATATTTATGTACCTGCATCAATCTTGTTTTTCCATAATCAGAATGAGACCAGCAATTACGGATGGTTTTAATGAGATGAGGCACGTCAGACATGAAGTATATATCCCGCTTATCCTCACTATACCGATTAACTGCCTTATAGACAACTCCTTTCTTCAATCCATACTGGCCATGTAGTTTGAAGAACTTGCGGTTTGAGGATGCACCATCACAGACTAGGCAGATGACGAAGAACCCTATGGCTTCTAGCTGATGGATAGCCTCCCACACTAGGGGATACAGCTCATCTCCTGTTATGCCACTTGTTTGGAAGTGAGCATATGGATATTCCAGGTCAGTGAAAACACCTGCATACATGCAGTATAGTAAAAATAACTGTAATAATGCATGCATGTAGAGATGAATGCTTTTTTACTTGTGTACATACATACATACCTCGGATCATGAAAGACAACATGTGTGTTGCCATGATAGGTTTTTCAGTTGTTCCATTCACTCTCTCCTCCAGCTTCTTCAGATCCTCATTGACATCACCAAGATGTGTGAAACCCACCACTTGACCTGTGTGTTTGTTATACACTAGCCCTTCTTTGACCTTCATTTCATCAAAGGTAAGTACCATGTATCTGTTCGAATACAACACCACAACACTATAGTGCATGGCACAGCAGCATAGCACACAGCAATACATGACATACCTGTCCATTTGTTTGGCTGTCTTGATACCAGAGGACTGCATCAGATGTGCATTTGTCTCTGGTTTAAAACCTACATATGTGTATATGTATGTATGCATATGGAATGTTGACACACTGTAGCAATTGTAATGAGGGTGTGTATGTTACAATTTGTACCTGCTCTAGCCTCTGCCCAGTGGGTATAATCCCTTAGGGTACGTGTTGATGGCAGCTGTAGCACCCCTCTGAGGGTTTCGTAGGCCTTTGTCGAAAAATATTTCATGTATAGGCACCACCTTAAAATAAGGGGATGCCAACGCATTCCTTGGGAACCTTTCACCTTCGAGGCTTGCTTCTGCATGTTACGGGAGATATACACTTGAATATATGTGTCATGTTACATATGTACATATATCGCAAAGCACAATTTCACTTACTTGCTGTTCCCAAAATATTCTTTTGAATGAGTCCTGTGGCTCTTCCTGCACAATTTCATCCAGCTCACTCACTAGGGCAGCTGTGTCCTCATTGATCGTATCGTCAGATGGGAGATGGCTATCCTCTTGAGTGGCTTCCAGTAACTCTTCCAGTTTCTCTTGTTTCCTGGATGTATTCAGCTTCAAAATTTTCAACTCCCTAGCCTGCTCTTGCATCTTAGTCTGTTTTTCAGGGGTTGACATGACTTCATTCCTTTTGTACTTTGACCCTAGAAGGTTATTTAGTAGAGTTAGTATGTAATGTAATGTTACATGCACACCTCAATTTCTACATTGATATTCACCGTGTTCTTCCATGGTACTCTGAATTGCCCTTCCTTTCATTACACGTAGTTGTTCTCTGTAGTCTGTACACAGTGCACACCTTGGTATCTTCCTTTGCTGTAATTTGCTCACTAATCTAGCGCATTTCTTGTGTCTGATGGTACCAAGTGATGTGGTAGGGAAAAAAAACCGTTTGTCAACAAAGTTGGACTTTTCACCTTTCTTGTCCACAAACAAATCTTTCCTAGCTTGACGTAACTCCAGAAATTCTTTATCCCCATTTCCCTGGCAAATTTCTAGGTCTGTTAAAAACTGAATGTTCTGTATTAAATTTTTAGGGGATGTCAATGGTGGCAATCCTTCCAATACAGGAGTAGATTCCTTTGTGATAACCTGTCCCAACGCATACACTTCCTGCTTCCCATCAGCAAACACTTTCAAGCCTTTTAGTACAGCAAAGTGATCAAAACCCTCTTCCTCCTGCTCCACCACATATAGTATAGAAATGGCTTCTGAACTGCATGGCCCAATGATCCAGCCATTAGGCAATTCATTACCAACTAGCTGTTCTTTACACATTTCAAGCAGTGTCTTCACAGTCTCCTAAGCAAGTGCATGGTGCAATACTCAGTCTTAAACAATTTTAGTACAGTATTGTAAATATGTTATATTATAAGTATATCTTCTACCTTTCTTGCAGTTTTTTTCCGAACTCTGCCAATTCTCTTCTGTTTACCTTTCTTTCCCATCAGAACACTCAGAACAATCTAAACAAAGAACCTTTCTTGTCTCCCACCATATTTGTTCAGCCATATAAATACCTATCTATGGTTCAGCAGGGTTTCCTGCTGGGTGTTAATTATTCATAAGCACGAAAATTATTCATGAGGTGATAGGTGCGAATTTATTATGATCTGACTATGAATATACGTTAACTGACTCGTATTAGAGTTTTGAGCCATATTCAGGTTCAATTTTCCGGGAACGGAAGCATGACAGCTGAAAAAATGGCTGACCAGGCCACGCAGTGGAAATCGCCGAATCGAACGATACCAAACACGAGGTACTTGAGGAAGCGCACGAATCGCAAACTGTCGCAAGGTAAACAAGGTAAATGACTACAATTGGGAGCACTGTAAGTCACTGAAAGCTTTTAGGCACAAATGTTGTACAGCAGGCCACGCCATTTATCCACAGAGATAAATCGTAAACAACATCGTAGAAAATGGCGGACGAGCAAGGAGATCCCTTATGCGAAATTATGCAAAGCTCTCCCGATTGGAATACGTTGAATGACTCTTTGAAATCTCCTATTAATACAATTCACGAAAAATTAAAGAAAGACAAGATTACTGTTGCCGAAGCGGATGAAGAACTCGTCAGCTGCATTGTCTCTCACCTCGTAAAAGCCAACGCACTGGTTAAATGCCCACTCCCAAGAAGAAAGTTCCATGCAAAGACTAAAACAGCTACCCAAACCCTTTGTGATAAGTTGAAAGAAACGAAGAACCGGCTAAGAAGTACACTTCCACGGAATCCCACGGAATTTTTCGCGTCCGTTCGAGCTCACAACAGAATTAAGAAATTAGCGGATAAAGAATCGGCTACGACAGAAAGACTACTCAACGAGAAAAAGTTTTGGAAAAACCCCATCGACTTTGCCAAAAAGGTATGTACCCACTCAGGTCAAGCCCAACCAGACTTCCCACTGACAGTCTGTCACTCATTCTTTCAATCCACCTACAGTAATAGTGAATATGGAGAACTACCTAAGTGGGTAAGTGACTCTCTACCTGATGACACCACACAACCCCCTCTGGATATGTCTCCCATTACACCAAAAATTGTTAGGAAAACCATCTTGAAATGTTCTTCCAACTCCAAACCTGGCAACAATGGAATATCCTACTTCCACCTAAAGCGCCTTCCCAGTACTCACCACCTATTAGCCACCATGTACTCTAAACTCCTGCTCGGGACCCAAGACTGCCCAAAAAGCTGGTGTATGGGAAAGTTCATACTCCTATACAAAGACGGCCCAAGTAACGATCCTGCCAGCTTTCGTCCAATTGCCCTCACCTCTACCATTGGCAAGGTTTTCAACAAAATCCTTGCACAACGCCTTGAAACCTTCCTTTTAGAAAATGGCTTTGTGAATACAACAACCCAGAAAGGGTTCCTATCAGGGGTGAATGGGACCTACGAGCACATTTTTACGCTGTCAGCAATCATAGAGAATGCTAAGCAAAATGGCCTTCCTATCAATATCACTTTTCTCGATCTGCGAAATGCCTTCGGATCAGTATCACACAAACTGATCGCTGACATGCTCCAATTGGCCAAACTTCCACCACCATTCATCAACTATGTACAGAATTGCTACTCACTGCTTGAAGGATTCGTTGAAACGAAATTTTGGTCAACACCCACTTTCCCCATTAGAAGAGGCATCTTCCAGGGCGATACCCTGTCACCTGTAATTTTCCTCCTAATATTCAGTCCCATAGTCAACCTGGCAGATCGCCTCAAATCTGGAGGATATGTACCATACATTACTGTTCCAAATTCAGTTGGACTCCCTCCAGTCAACTCACACATCTACCTAGAATGGAATGAGGAAGAATCGGATGAACCCAAAGGGTGGTACCTCTGTAAGGTAGTGGAATATTTCAGTGATGGTCGCTGCCGTGTTGAGTACCCAAAGAACACAGAAGAGGTAATCGCTCTTGCAGATACCACATGGAAACTTGCCAGTGGTAACAGTAAAAAATACCGCAAGCCTGAAGATGCTCCCCCAGATCCCAAGTTACCACATATTCGCAAGAAAATGAAGGAACCCATCCTACTTGCTGCCACCCCACATAGAACAAAAGCCTTCGCAGATGACCTTACGCTTATCTCAAAAGACATCCAGGAACATCAACACATTCTCACCCAGCTTGACCAGTCTTGTGCTGAGCTAGATCTCCACCTCAAACCGCAAAAATGTATATCATATGTGTTCAACGGCAAAGAAGTCAAAAGAGACAAAGTATTTCAACTAACAGCAGGCAAAACAACCAACCTCTCCACGAAACCAACCAAATTTTTGGGAAAGACTATAGGTCATTCCGCAACGACAACCAGCAAAGGAGCCTCCCAAAAATTGCACATCCTTCTCACCGCTCGGCTGGACCAATTGAACGCTGCAAACATCCGGGGTGAATATAAAGTTTGGTGTCTACAGCATTACCTTCTACCATCTATTGAATTCCACCTGGCCACAAATGCCATCCCCAAAAGCCAAATCACCAACGCCCAAAAAACTATCACCAGATACCTGCGTTCCTGGCTAAATCTCCCCCAGTGTATTACATCAGCCACACTTTTCCACCAACACAGCTTGAACATCACATATTTATCCGACTTTAGAGACAAAGCTCAAAGCTCATTCCTACTATCTATCGTCCACTCGCAAGACCCCTTAGTCAGAAGCCTCCACCCTCTACTTAGTGATGTGCACTTCCAAAAAGCCCTTCAACTATCAAAGGGTAGTCTCAATGCTATTGAAGAAGTAGCAAGAAATCTCCGTAGAGACTACTCCACCACTAAGTCGCAAGGAAAAAGAATAAAAGACACATGCAAGGCCACCCTAGCTGACAAACAAAGACAGGAATGGGACAACCATCTAAATCAACTCTCTGTGCAAAATCGTCTCCTAGAAATAACCGCCTTAGAAGAAGCCAACCCAGTCTGGAAACGCCTCATGTATGGTATGCCCTCAAAGCAGTTATCTTTCTTGCTACGTGCAGCCACTGAATGCCTTCCATCCCCTGTTACTTTGGCTAGAATGAAAATTCATGTGGATCGTAAATGTGCACTGTGTGGTAATCCACACTCCACAGCTAAGCACATATTGAGCTGCTGTCCATCAGCACTAACTAGATACGCATGGCGACATGATAAGGCCCTTCTATCCATCACACAATACCTCAAACGCCACAACCAGGACTGCAACATCTATGCAGACTTAGATGGACATCGAGCATCAGAGTCACCTCCGTCAACTCTCCCTCCATCGATAATGCACACGTTATCTCGTCCAGACATCTGCGTGGTTGACAACAAAACCATCACATTCATTGAACTTACAATACCATGGAACAGCGAGGACAACATCAATGCAGCGCATCGCTTTAAAAAATCAAAATCCAACTACCAATCACTCATTTGTGATTTACACCAGCTAGGATACAAGGCTACTCTGATACCAATTGAAATTGGATGCCTCGGCCACTACAGGCCTGATTTACCATCTTGCCTGGCAGCGATTGCCCAAACTTCCAAGATAACGACTCGACAAATGCTTGATCAAACATCATCCGACATTATTATGTCCAGTAAGAGAATATTTGACGCACGGCACTGTAATCTTTGGACTTGACTAAAAATTCTTTTTACCCTGTAACCACTCTCATTTTATATATTTCTTACATTCAATATTATTATACAATATTATTTCATTATATTATAAAATTCACTGTATCAAATTCTGTATAGCTATGTGTACTTCAACGTTAATTGTATTTACTGTCCAATATCATCAATATTAGTGTCCTTGCCGAGTAAATGTCTTTTTCTATAGACCAAATCTTGAGTTCTAGGACTGTTTGTTTCTTTGTATCCATTGTTGTCAAATTGATAATAATGATTCAAACTGTTCTTTCTAAATATTACCGATTTGAAGCTGAGCATGTATCTTAAAAGGCGTAAAGTGTTTTACAGTGGTAAAAGTGTCTATATTTATTCGTTCTCTTCGAATAACAAATAGTTATAGGCCGAAGTACCGTTATACAGTAGCCTACGCCATTGTATAACATCAGTAGATAAATTTAGTCTACAAAGTTAGTCTCTACATTCGCTCCTGACAATACAGTAGATCAATTTATTGATACGATCGTCTTCTCATTTAATATGCAGATCGTAACGGTCCTCGCACACCGGAAGTATGACTTCATCAGCAATTATTATATAAGGCATACCGTACAATTAACACATATTTAATACACAATACTGAGAGTTTCCAATCCCGAGGTTGTAGTATCTATGATTGTACGTTCTACCATATTGTCTAGAGAGTCTATGGTTATACCACTTGTTTATGCAAGAATAATGCTAACTCTTACCGTAGCTATGGTATTAGCCGTCGATTCTCTCTTGAAAGTAGCTCGTATTGATTTTCAAGCTAAAACAAGGATGTTACCAATGCTCCAGCACTGCTCTGACAACTCGTCTTCCGTCTAGGCTAGGTCACTTTAGCAGCCTTGGAAGACCACAGCCACTTTTGTCTTCATGGCTGGAGGTAGCTCGATACCTTTCAGGGGTTTCTACACCACCGTCGACAAAAGGCTATGTAGACTTTCTTTCAGCTGTTTCTTTATCGCAAGTAGTACACGAAAGTGTGATAATTTCGGAATTCTCAAAAGAAGTTAGCCATAGCAGCAAGGAAAACGATCTCAACAAAACCAAAATATCCAGGATGGTAGTGATTTATGAATATTTTTCTTTCCTTTTTCATTTTCTGAAAACTATCTACGCGCGCGTGAAATTTGCAGCATATCAGCTGTTAGGATACTCGCATAAGCGGTAGCTTGCTTTTCGAGGCCAGGGCAGTGTCCTGGCGGGCCACGCGAGACTATTATACTTGTGTAGGTAGATCCATACGGAGGTATTCCAAATTAATACAATGACGTTCAGTTTATCTATAGTAGGATTACAAAATGGTGGATCCCCCGCCCGGAACATAGACCCAGTTTAGTCTGGCGTAGCCGACCCTTGATCCGCCATTTTATTTTGTTGGGGCGGAGAAAAAGGGTCGGCTACGCCAGACTAGACCCAGCTAGTGTCGAAAGGAAGTATGGAACGGAAGGTACGCGATCGATGGAGTGTTTGGATGATTCACATTCCTACCTTGGAGTGCTTAGTACCCGTTTATGACCTTTCTCTTACCTAATACTGAACTGATACATCGGCATCAACCGCGTGGGAATGCTTCAGAAATGTCAACTGTGCCACAATTTCCGGCACACCTTAGGCCTGTAGCTCACATTCCGGCCAGCATTCCTCAGTCCAGTGCTATGCATGTATAATATGTGCCATCGTTCGGAACATCTTATAAAAAATCATAGTGGGCATCAGTAAGTATAAATAGTAAAGAATGTATGATGATCTGTGTTCATAATAATATTTATTCTGCACTATTTTAAGGGAAATGCCTGCATTACACTGTACAAGGATTAACTGGCACAAGTTGAAACCCTGCATTGTATAGTGTCCATTCCAAAGGAACTGTGGAACTGATGTGACCATCAAACACAACATTTTATTCATTTCAATATATGGATGTAATGCTTCCATTTATATTATAATACTCATGCTCATGTACAACATGTATGTATAACATACATACACATGTTCTGTGGGTGTATGTTATACTGACAGAGAAATTCATCTACACAATATGTCAGTACTCTATTCCAAAGCTGTTTTAAAGCTAGGTCCAACTTGGAAGGCATGCAGTGTTGTGCACTGTTGAGTATTATTTATTATTGGTTATCATAATTAGAATGCATGTGCACTTGGAGATTGAATTTACGTACTGTAATTGTAGTCGATTATTTGCCTAAAATTACATTGAAATCGAAATTACTTTTATGTCCTGCAACAGTTTTAATACTGCACCTGTGAGATCCAACCCTGTATGAGTTTCAGCATGCAACATAGTGTGCTGTTTAGATGTGAAAGCCATAGTGTGATGAACTGATATATCATTACAATGCTGCAGGGCATTTTATTTATTATTTCAATACTGATAATTTTGCTGGCCACATATTATGTTGCACTAAAACGGCTGTCGTCTTAATTATGTTTATGGTAGCAAATACATGTAAGTGTTAACTTTAATTTCTACTGTATCTCGTACGGGAAGTTGCAGCCGTCCACCAACTATGTAAGCGTAAATGATTATGTATACAGGTGTAAGAGTAACAACATTGGTAC
This sequence comes from Chondrilla cf. caribensis, assembly GCA_964020155.1. NCBI lineage: Eukaryota > Metazoa > Porifera > Demospongiae > Chondrillida > Chondrillidae > Chondrilla > Chondrilla cf. caribensis. The sequence continues at coordinate 2,277,449 of OZ026556.1, read as the reverse complement.
CAACGTACATATGCCGCTTCAGAATTATGTCATTGGTATTAAATTAACGGTATGTTCAAAATGTAAACAATATCTTATCGTGTATTACATAATGATAATCATAGTATAATTTGTATGCCAACATTTTGTTATTATTGATGTCATATTTGGTCATAAATATGCTGAAATATGATATCAATACAGTTATTATAATAATTCCTGTCTGTACCAGGCATCGTAACCTGTAGGTTTACTATATATATGGCGGGGTTCACTTCAGTTGCATCAGTTTCAAAAGTGTATAGTCAAGTTAAAAGAGATTCCAGCTCCTAGCTTTTGTGATAAGTGAAAGTAATTTTGCTTCTTTTTAACCACATTTTTGTGATTCGACACAACATGACGTTGGCATCCCGCCTTGTTTTAGCCTTCATCACTGCTAACATTGTCAATACCTTAGTGCTGTTAACCGTTGCACTCCCCCTGGAATCCTCCAGCAGAGTTCATCAAAATACCACTAAGTTGTGGTGCAGTGATGACGTTGATGTTAACATTACAAATTTGCAAAAGGGGATAAAAGCTCAAGTTATCCGATTGAGACAGTATGTATTTGCCTTAATCAACGGGCATCGAAGTTCAAATGACTTCAAGATAGAGGGACTTGTAGAACAGGATAAATGTAGTTCAATAGTGATTCCAACTCATCCTGTCTCCAGTTACAGTAATGGACGTCAAGACGTTGCCAACAAATTGTGGAAACTTTCTCTACTTAAGGAGACGTTCAAGAATATCTTCAAGCTTATCAAATTGCACCAATCATCCAGTGTCTCTGACAGAGACGTTTCCAAACTCACTACAATGCAAGTTATGATCAATCATTTTGTAGAGAGCGTGGAGGAGTATTTGATGGCTGAGAGGTGCTCCTGTAAAGATACAGAGTGCACACTGCATCATGTGACCACAGCAGCCATTGAAGAAATCATGGATCAGGCTAGGCTGGAGCTCCGTCCTTCAAAATGCACCCGAATGAACTTGTTAAGAGGAGTGCTTAACATGGTATATAACGAAACTGGTCCTAAAACTCCTATAGGGGATATTTTCAATGTTACTCCATCAGCTTTCAAATTGTGTCACATTTTCTCGAGTGCAAACTATCCTGATGGATGCCCAGTAGAATAAGAACAGTAAACATGACTGCACTTGTAGTAACCATGTAGTCTTAATAAGTAGGCTTTCATCTTAGTATAATATATTATATCTATATTGTAGGACTCTTCCACTAGACTAGAAATTTACAAGTTACTGTAGATATCATACTGTATTTATTATAGGTATTATAATTTCATTCATTGTAGTCCTAAATGTCAGTTGGACTGTTATACTGCAAGTATGTTATATTAGTAGTATTTCACAATTGTATATGTCATTGAGTAATTGTAATACTTTATTTTATGCTTATAGCTTGGAACATTCTAATTATCCTATTATGTCTTCTATATTTTAATAATATATTCACACCTAAGAAACAGTAACTATCGATATAATTTATGTTTCTGGCAATAATATAAGTCAAAATAGTGGAATCTATAACTGCATGACGCTAATTGACGAAATGATTATATGGCAGTTAGATCTGGTACGATACCTATGATGATGAATACGAACATGCTCAACCATGCCCATTGAAAACTGAATAGACTAGGAGTAGTAATAAAGATAGCTAACGAAGTTAGTGAAAAGAATATGATGACGAATATTGACTGAATATAGTAATATTATAATATTACATCGTATCATCCAAATTTATCAAGAAATGGATTAGTCTCGAGCTCGTAGCCCAGACCCCCTTCGCCTCTATTTTTAGAATTATGTCACATGAAATCATAATTCTGAAAATGGAGCTGAGAAGCGGTCTGGGCTACGTAAGACTAGAATGGCTAACCCTCCCACCATGCTCCACTCCCACTGTCATGTACTACCCAAACTGTCTTGGTATCAGGTACCTTCCCCACTACCATGAAGAAGCACAGATTGCTAGTCTAGATCTGTGAACATGTCAGTGTTGTGTGCTCATGCATATTTAAATTATAAGGGAATTGTGGAACAGATGTGATTCTGTCAATCATCAATTCAGTACCATGCCTTAATGTTGAGCCAAAAATATCTGCTTTCCCATTTACTGAATGTCTGTTGTCACTCAAGAAAGCATTGGTCATCTGTTCAACACTATTACACGCCGCTCAGTATGTTAGTGTACGGACATGGGGGCAATGACTGTGATCTCATTATCAACTGTTGTACAGGTACGCTGTGATAATAATCAAGTCATCCCGGTAAATGTGTGACACTTGCAGCACCCAGTTAAATTTGGATACCGTATAGCTGGAAACAGTGTCGAGAAAAATATTTGGCGATTTGGGGCTAAATTGAACTTTGGCAATTCTTACTTTGGCGGTTGCAGTCCCCTGAGTTACAATTATATTCATAGCAATGATGATAGTACGCTTGAATGACAAAAGGATTATGTCATAAGACTAAGTTTTCTGAGCCATAAATGGCAGATATAATTGGTTATAATAATTTTGAAAATCATCGATTCATCAAAATAATTTCCCCACCAATATTTTTTGGCTAAATGATATTATATATATTATATATATATAGATAATCACTCTTTTTTTCCCTTTTGTGTTGGACATGCAAGTTATTATGTATTTGGATGTGTTTTATGATTCAGGTTATGAGTGGGAAGAAGTTGTATGTTTGCAGTATTGTTATGTGTCTCTGTGCCTGTTTTGTACCTTTTGGATGTTAGAACTACCATTGTACTTTGTAATCTGTGAACATTGGACCATGACATGACTGAAGGTATTCATTATATGCAGAATTGAACACAAGTACTTGACCTGGTGTTCTGGATACTATGGGGGTCAAATTCTGATCACAGCACCATGTCCTACAAACCTCCAAAATAAGGTAAAAACACATCGAAGGTTTTATGTACTTGCATTGTGCTATGGGGTCAATTTCTGGTCATAGGACCAAACTTTCAAAATCTACAATAATATGGTCAAACCATCCCCTTGGGAGGTTGTGTGTACTTGAAAATATCCCTAGCGTTATTTAGTCGGATTTCAGTCATGTACATAGCACCACATCATTTGAACCAATAAAATCAATATCATAATGCATGTATATCTACACCCTACAGAGTGATTCAAAATGACTCTAAGATAACTCTCTTCGATATAGGTTTAAATCCTATACTGTCCAAATTTCTCATAAAAATAGGCCTGCTGTTCAAATGATTTAAAATGCCTCAAGATTCTAGCATTAAGTTCATGGGTAGCTTGATATGGGAGGCATCTCCCTGTGTTAGGAGCATTTCCATCGGCGGTCACAATCGGTTGCAGTGACGTTCGATATATGAACGGTTTGCGACGAAGGTGCAGAAAGTGAACTGCTACTCCAACAGATCACTTTCTTTCGGGCTTTCCTATCGACGTTTAATAGATATCAAACTATTCTCGTAATGGACAGGTCTCGCGAGGAGTCACTTTCGTCGCTGATCTGTGCTAGAACAATAACAGGAAATTAACTGCGAAAATGGCAGTTTTTGGGCCATAACTCAGCGTAAACTTAACGAAATTGAAAACAAAATGCACCGTTAGATAGAGCTAGCCAAATGACATCTTCGATCGAAAATTGGCCACCTTCAATTTTTTTCACTGTTGCCCCTATCTACGGCGTCAAGTAAAGTATGACCTTGTCAACAAAATGGCGGACAACATGGTCGAAAGGACGTAGGAATCGGTGGGAGAAACGAGCTACGTGTATAGATAGGGGAGTGTTTCGATGACATCCAACTCTTGAGTGCTTAGTACCCGTTTATGACGTTATTAGAACTAATTACATACAGGACAGTTTGTCGGCTTTAACTCGTGGTAATGCTTCAGAATGTCAACTGTGGTTTAATTTCCCGTAAACCTTAGTCCTGTAACCCAGAGAATTGCTATTATAATACGGTAGAACTTAATGTATAATAATAATAGCTACAGAGAGAGGCACATTAACTAAACAAAGTGTTACTGATGTATTCTACACTTGTGTCCGATTCGATGTATGGTATCTGGTTGGGAATACACCTCGGTCCGCTTTTTAGCATATTCATATCTTGTGAGGTCCGCAGAATAGGAGTTAAACGGGCGCTAATTGCCGTCCCTATCTTTTGTATGCGTCCGCCGTCCGTGGGGACCGTCCGCAAAATAGAAAGTACTCATTCTTGGGCCGTACTTTCTCAGTCTTGTGATATGGAATGCATGATATGTGCCATCATTCGGAGTATCCTCATAAGGCTGGTAGCTGTGTTACATTCCTCGCACACCTTAGGCCTGTGGCTCACATTCTGGGCCAACATTCCTCAGCCCAGTGCTATTGCATGTATATATGATATGTGACATCTTTCGGAGCATCCTATAAAAATTCATAGTGGGCGTCAGCAAGTATAAATAGTAAAGAATGTATGACGATCTGTGTTCATAATAATATTATACTGCACTATTTTAAGAGGAATACCTGCATTACACTGTACAAGGATTAACTGGCACAAGTTGAAACCCTGCATTGTATAGTGTCCATTCCAAAGGAACTGTGGAACTGATGTGACCATCACAGTGACTGTGGAAAGCTAAACGTTTTATTCATTTCAATACATGGATGTGATGCTTCCATTAGTATATGATACGTGCATGCTCATGTACAACATGTATGTATAACATGTTGCTCTGTGGGTGTATGTTATATATACTGACAGAGAAATTCATCTACACAATATGTCAGTAGGCTATTCCAAAGCTGTTTTAATGCTAGGTCCAACTTGGAAGGCATGCAATGTTTAGCACTGTTGAGTATTATTTATTGGTTATCATAAGCAGAATGCATGTGCACTTGGAGATAAATGTAATTGAATTTACGTACTGTAATTGTAGTCGATTATTTGCCTAAAATTACATTGAAATCGAAATTACTTTTATATCTTTACTGCAATTTTAATACTGCACCTGTGAGATCCAACCCTGTATGAGTTTCAGCATGCAATATAGTGTGCTGTTCGGATATGAAAGCCATAGTGTGATGAACCGATATATCATTACAATGCAGGGCATTTCATTCATTATTATAATGCCGATAATTTTGCTGGCCACATATTGTGTATTGCTGTCACCTTTATTATGTTTATGGTAGCAAAATACATGTAAGTGTTAACTTTAATTTCTACTGTATCTCGTACGGGAAGTTGCAGCCGTCCACCAACTATGTAAGCGTAAATGATTATGCATACAGGTGTAAGAGTAACAACATTGGTACCAACGTACATATGCCGCTTCAGAATTATGTCATTGGTATTAAATTAACGGTATGTTCAAAATGTAAACAATATCTTATCGTGCATTACATAATGATAACCATAGTATAATTTGTATGCCAACATTTTGTTATTATTGATGTCATATTTCGTCATAAATATGCTGCAAGTATGTTATATTAGTAATATTTCACAATTGTATATGTCATTGAGTAATTGTAATACTTTATTTTATGCTTATAACTCGGTACATGCTAATTATGCTATTATGTCTTCTATATTTTAATAACATATTCACACCTAAGAAACAACTATCAATATAATTCATGTTTCTGGTAATAATATAAGTCAAAATAGTGGAATCTATAGCTGCATGACGCTAATTGACGAAACAATTATATGGCAGTTAGATCTGGTACGATAACTATGATGACGAACACAAACATGCTCAACCATGCCCATTAAAAACTGAATAGACTAGGAGTAGTAATAAAGATAGCTAACGAAGTTAGTGAAAAGAATATGATGACGAATATTGACTGAATATAGTAATATTATCATAGTACATCGTATCATCCAAATTTTATCAAGAAATGGATTAGTCTCGAGCTCGTAGCCCAGACCCCCTTCGCCTCTATTTTTAGAATTATGTCACATGAAATCATAATTCTGAAAATGGAGCTGAGAAGCGGTCTGGGCTACGTAAGACTAGAATGGCTAACCCTCCCACCATGCTCCACTCCCACTGTCATGTACTACCCAAACTGTCTTGGTATAAGGTACCTTCCCCACTACCATGAAGAAGCACAGATTGCTAGTCTAGATCTGTGAACATGTCAGTGTTGTGTGCTCATCCATATTAAAATTATAAGAGAATTGTGGAACAGATGTGACCAATATATAATTTGTGGAGAGCTGTGGTTTGTGCATGTTCTATATTCAATGCTAACATTAAGTATTGTTTGGTGTAAGTTTTACAGATAAATTCATCTACATAATATTATATATGTCAGTGCTTTGTGTATTTCAAAGCTGTTTTAATGCTGGATCCAACTCGGAATGCAGGACCAGCAGAATAGGTAGTCCATGGTCCTAGCACTTTTTGGAAATACGTATTTTATATTCAATAAAGCTTTCAACCATATGAACAGATTGTGGGTATTATTATGTGTAATATTATCTACATGATGTTTTAGAGACAAAATTTGAGAGAATTGCATCCATCAATGCTCATCTTATGTTCAAGCTGTTTGAGCCTTTAGATGTGTCTAAATTACAATTGCCGCTTATGCACTATGAGTGTCGCGTGGCCCGGGAAGGCTTCAGAAATGTCAACTGTGCTACAATTCTCACACACCTTAGGTCTGTAGCTCGCATTCCAGGCCAACATTCTTCAGTCCAATGCTATGCATGTATGATATGTGCCATCATTCGGAGTATCCTATAAAAATTCATAGTGGGCGTCAGCAAGTACAAATAGTAAAGAATGTATGATTATCTGTGTTTATTATACGCTGCACTATTTTAAGGGAAATGCCTGCATTACACTGTACAAGGATTAACTGGCACAAGTTGAAACCCTGCATTGTATAGTGTCCATTCCAAAGGAACTGTAGAACTGATGTGACCATCACAGTGACTGTGGAAAGCTAATTTTTAAAACGTTTTATTCATTTCAATACATGGATGTGATGCTTCCATTAGTATAATATATATGTGCATGCTCAGTGTATGCATGTTTTACTGACAGAGAAATTCATCTACACAATATGTCAGTACTCTATTCCAAAGCTGTTTTAACGCTAGGTCCAACTTGGAAATTTTTGGAAATACTAAATTTTTTATTCAATAAGGCTTTCAACCATATGAACAAAATATGGTTCTATGTGTAATATTATCTACATGATGTTTTAGAGACAAAATTCTAAGGAATTACATGTATCATTGCTCATCTTACTTTGTGCAAGCTGTTTGAGCCTTTAGACATTGTAATTGTTTGATGCAATTCAACCTGCTCAATAAAAGAAAGGAGAAAAGGTGAAAAACTGGCAGCCGAGGGACTCGAACCCAGGGTGTATGTCTGGCTGAATGTTAAATTGCATGATGTGATCAAATTGATTAGTTTAGATGTATGGAATTGAAGATGATTTAAATTTATAAATAACCCTTAGACATTGTGTCAAAATTGCAATTGCCACTTATGCACTGAAAGTGTTGACCATTTTTATAAATGAATGTCATGCTTCTGATCCACATGTTGAGCTCAGAAGATGGCAACTGCCTCTAGCTCAACAAATGACTCTCTTGATTTTGCTATTTATACTACAAAATGCTATTACTGAAATATGCACAGCCTCACCACACTATATGAGCTTTCCCTGGGAAGTTTATGTTTTGTGGGATATTATGCAGTACAATACTATAAGTAGTAAACGTGCTGGACCATTGGACAAGTTCATAGCACAATGTATAAATGTGACACGAGTCTATTTTTGGGTCCAATATTCTTCCAATCGTCATTTGCTGCTGTACATTTTATTAACAGTTCTGCAATGGCTACTTCAGTCACAGCTCATCCCTCCCAGCAGGTTGACAAGACAATACCACACAACCAGCACCTGCAGCCATTCAGTTTGCTTGTCATATACAAATTCACTACAACATTCACTGTCCCTTTAATATGGTTGCTAATGTATGGGGCAGCTATAATTACTACTGAATTAATGTGCATATACATAATTCTGAAGCAGTATACACATTTGCCCTCAATATTATGATGATACTGATACATAATCCATAAACCCAAATTACATTCACATACATAGTTGGTGGTGGGAAGAATTTTTTTGCTTCAGTAAAATTATTATGATAATACACTGTACATATGTACTATAATATGTATACAGCTAGTACCAGACACCATAACCTATAGGTATATAATGCTGGGGATATGTTTCACTTGAGTCACATCAGTTTCGAAGCTGTATGTAGTTGTAATCAATTAAGTTTTGAAGATCCTCTTTTGTGATAATCTCTAGAAAATTTCATCATATAGCTTTATGTACATCTTTCTTAGTCAGCAGTCTAGTTGACACAAAATGGCATTCTGCTTGCTTTCCCACTCCCATTGCCCTCCTATGTGTTTAAGTTGATCTGTAATCTATTTAATATAATATAATTCAGTTCATTTGCTTGTTTGTTCGTGATTCAGGCAAAAACTACTGCACAGGGCGCCACCAAACTCTCAAGGATTATGAAGTATGGTTTGGGAAGTATCCTCCATGGGTTAAAATCGACCATCTAACTGTCCATGTGGAGAGAACCTTCGAATTCCGTTTTTTCCTTTGCAGCTGATGGCCATTTTTAATTATTGTCCCAGTGACTTCCGGTTATCGGGCGATTCCATTGGCTGTCGTCCAACAATTATTTTTAAACTTACTGTCGTATCCCGAGGCACTACATCATGATTAAAGACTTTGTACATATATTCATTAACATTTCTCCAGTTGCATGACCATGTCATTCACAATAAGCATCCATCTTGCACTACATGTATGTTGATATTCTAATAATTATTTATGACACATGTCATACTCCACTGCTACACTAGCTGGCACGACTACGTGGTGTACAAGGAGCCGGCGTACTGCACGCCATGGGCAGTGAGCCCACCAAAGGCAGGCTTACTGGCTAGTAATAGAATAATATGAATAGTTTGGTGTTGCCTATATAGATGGTCACCAATTGGATTTTTTTAGTTGTTTGTCCTTTCTAGAGTCACCACATTGACTTTGAAACATTACAGTTGATTATTATTACAAAACTTCTAAAGTTACAGCTGAGCCTAGGATTGAAGATATATTTGTAACTAGAGTATTTATGGAGAAGTAGGTAATGTTACAGAGGCAATACAGCTTACTACTAAATAGATACCAGTCTATTACTATATTATACTAGTAACAGTATATGTAGTTACCACTATAGTGACTGCTCATTCATAAATGTACAAATTCATGTAATTTGCACGAATGATTATATTGCTCATGTACACTGAGTGTCTGTACATATTTGGGTGCTACAAGGCAATAGTTTAAAAATTACTTAACAAACTCCAGTTGTCAAATGTGTGTGTGTGTGTGTGTGTGTGTGTGTGTGTGTGTGTGTGTGTGTGTGTGTGTGTGGGGATCGTGTTGTGCAACCTCCCCGTGGTGATCCCTGGGTACTTGGCCTTGCCCATGCTAATGGCACAACGTGGGGTAGATGGACTGGCGTCCCATACTGCTCCTTGTTCATCAGGTATTAATGAACTAAATACTTCAGCCTTCAAAACCAAGAAATCTTCTGTGTCTCGTGATTTTTGTCACGCAAAGAATAAGACCAGAATTGCTTGTTGGAACGTTCGGTCTCTTGGCATTCTTAGTGATCAAAGTGTTCACCTCCAAAATGTTATCCAGACGATGAAGAGTAAGAAAATTGAGTTATTGGCTCTTTCTGAGTCTCGTTGGCCAGAACATGGTATTACCAAAATTCGCTCTACCACCATCCTACATTCAGGGACCTCATCCAATCATATTCATGGAGTTGCCATCTCTTTAAGCCCTCGAGCACACTCTTCATGGGAAGCTGCTGGGAGCATCTTTCAGCCAATCTCTGAAAGGATTATTAAAATTCGCCTGAAAACTCATTTAGCCTATGCTACCATCATCGCTGTATATGCACCCATCAACCCTGTATCTGCAAATGCGGAAGCTAATGTTCAATCAGATTCCTTCTATGAACAGCTACAAGCATGCCTTGCTGATGTATCTCCCAAGGATATGATAATAATTTTAGGTGATTTCAATGCCCGCGTAGGTTCTGATTTCAATTCATGGAAGTCAGTAATTGGTCCACACGGTTTAGGGGAGATGAATGGAAATGGTACTAGACTGTTAGACTTTTGTGCAAGTAATCAACTCCTTATTACAAATACATGGTTTCAGCACAAACCACTCCACCAAGCCACATGGTATCGAAATGGAGATCGGACCAAGCAAGGTCACATGATTGACTATGTTCTTGTGAATAATCGCTTCCGTACATCTGTGTTGGACACTCGTGTGTTCCGCTCAGTTTACCATCAGTCAGATCACGAACTTGTTGTATCATCATTGCGTTTTAAGATCAAAGCTAAGCGTTGCCATCCTAGAGTTCCCATTCGTCAGTGCACTGACCTTCCATCTTCTATCAAGTCCATCTTCTTATCAACTCTTTCAGGTACTTTTGGAAATGTTGATCTGCAGGATGATGTTGATTCCGTCTGGTATGCTTTCAAGTCAGCCATTCATGAAGCAAACAAAACATTACCAATACTCCCAAGGAGATCAGATGGTGATTGGGTCACAGATGAACTGCGTAATCTGTCCAGGAAAAAGAGAGATCTCTGGCTGCGCCTTCGCAGTGATCAATCAGAGAGTTTGAAATATGAATATCAACAACTACGAAGACTGTCCAAAATCGCTGCCGAGAAAGCTCGTAATGCCTGGTGGAGTGCTCGGGCAGTCGAGGCTGAGAAACGTGCCTGGACATCCGAACAACTTGGCCGTGGTGGTTCTTTGATCAAGGAGCTCCGACTTCTGAAGAGACACTTCTCAAAGCCTTCCACAACCACTTTAACTGCAAAAGATGGTACTAATCTTACTAGTGTCGATGACAAGCTGAAGTGTTGGGTGGATCACTTTGAGGGTGTTATGAGTTGTGAAGTGAATGTAAACAATGCAACTTTAGAGTCCCTACCTGTCATTGAATCGTGTATTCCGGAGAGTAGCACTGTGTTGGATGATGAGGGTTTATGCTGTAACCTGTCTGAGGATGAGATAGCTGTTGCCATCAAGCAGCTTAAAAAGGGTAAGGCACCGGGTCTTGATGAAATTTCTCTAGAAATGCTCCGACTTGGAGGAGAAGAATCCATCCGTTGGCTAAAACTTGTTTCAGATGTCATTTGGAGAGAAGAATCTGTCCCTGCAGACTGGAGGAGCCAGCTTTTGGTTCCACTACACAAGAAGGGTAGTCGCACCAACTGCGATAACTACCGGGGAATTGCCCTTCTGAGTATTCCCAGCAAGGTATTCGCCAAGGCCATTCTAAATCGTCTCAAGCCCAGAGCAGAGTTAGTTTTACGGGAGAGTCAATGTGGTTTCCGTCGGAACCGTAGCTGCATCGATCAGATTTTCTCTCTCCGTGTTTTAATGGAAAAGGCAAGGGAGTTCCACCATCCCCTTTACATTTGCTTTGTAGATTTAAGAAAGGCGTATGACTCAGTTTGTCGCAGTTCCCTCTGGACCATTCTCCAGCATACCTACAATCTACCTAGCAAGTTAGTATCCATCATTCATGCACTACATCAGGGCTCTATGGCCGCAGTGAGAGCTTATGGGAAGACATCTGAACATTTTGCTGTAACCAGAGGTGTCCGACAGGGATGTGTGCTGGCACCCACTCTTTTCAATTTATACTTCGACCTGGTCATTCATTTAGCTCTAGATGTCCACCATAATCAGGGTAGAGGTATAAAAGTGGCATATCTACACGGTGCAAATCTAGTGGGGAATCGTAGGAAACTATGTGATGAGGTTATCGTTTCTGATCTTGAGTATGCCGACGACATGGCCATATTAGCTGACTCCTGGGAAGACCTTACAGCCATGATGGGTTCTCTTGCAGTTCGTTGTAAGGAGTTTGGCCTCTCCATCAGCTGTCAAAAAACAAAGACAATGGCAGTGCTCCCATCAGATCTCTTCCAACCTGCAGTGCCTTTGTCTCTCACTGATGGTGATGTCCCTGTTGAAGTAGTTTCCAATTTTCAATACCTCGGGAATATTGTCCAGGATGACTGTGGTTCCACCAGTGAGGTAGATGCCAGAATTTGTAAAGCCTCCAAGGCCTTTGCCTCATTGAACCGTATCCTCTGGTACCAACGCAAGATTAAAACACACACAAAGCTACGCATCCTAAACTCAGTCATCATACCCACACTCCTCTATGGTTTGGAGTGTGTGGTTCTTCTTGAATCTCAAGTACAACGCCTTCAGGGCTTTGTGATGCGGTGTTTGCGGATAATCCTGAGGGTGTCTTTGTGGGACAGGAAGAGAAACACTACCATACGTAAATTGGCCAAGCAGCAAAGGATTTTGTCTATGTTCACCCAGCGCAGACTACGTCTCTTGGGCCACTTAGCTCGGATGGATGATGGGCGTTTACCAAAACAGCTACTGGTTTGCGCTCCTGTTGATGGCAGGCGTGCTGTTGGCGGACAGAAGTGTCGTTGGAACGATCTTGTCACACGGGATCTGAAGAAGTGTGGGCTCACTGAGGATTGGCGTGACCTGGCACAGGACCGTAATGCCTGGCGTGGCATAGTGAAAGACAGTGTGGAATCCCTGAATGCCAATGATGAGGAAAGAGAGAAAAACAGCAAGGATACTAGGAAGAGGGTGAGAGAACAGAGGCTAACAAGTGCAGAGTCTGCACTCGCTTGTGACCATCCTAACTGTTCCTTTAAAGCCTTGAACATAGCCGGGCTAACCAACCACAAGCGCCAGAAGCATTCGACTCCCCAAATGTCACCCTGTTGTTTTTGCGGGCAGTCCTTTCACCAACAAGGTCTACACAACCATGAACGTTTCTGCAAAAGCAGACCCCCAGCCCCAGATTGATTTCTTGGCCTGTATCACTCCTCCCTGCGGGGTATGTTGGAGTGGAAGCAGCATATGGATGGATGGTGTGTGTGTGTGTGTGTGTGTGTGTGTGTGTGTGTGTGTGTGTGTGTGTGTGTGTGTGTGTGTGTGTGTGTGTGTGTGTGTGTGTGTGTGTGTGTGTGTGTGTGTGTGTGTGTGTGTGTGTGTGTGTGTGTGTGTGTGTGTGTGTGTGTGTGTGTGTGTGTGTGTGTGTGTGTGTGTGTGTGTGTGTGTGTGTGTGTGTGTGTGTGTGTGTGTGTGTGTGTGTGTGTGTGTGTGTGTGTGTGTGTGTGTGTGTGTGTGTGTGTGTGTGTGTGTGTGTGTGTGTGTGTGTGTGTGTGTGTGTGTGTGTGTGTGTGTGTGTGTGTGTGTGTGTGTGTGTGTGTGTGTGTGTGTGTGTGTGTGTGTGTGTGTGTGTGTGTGTGTGTGTGTGTGTGTGTGTGTGTGACATTTAAACACCAATATCCGTATAGTTATATATGGATTCATGTATGTACTTGGTTCCAACCCCATCAGTCCTCTTAGAATTCAGTAGGATTTTAATCCTAAATGGGGATCATTGAGAAGTAGAAACTCAATATGATTATCCTAAACATGTGGATCATTGGTCTAAGAACAGTTTGTACATATATAGTCCTGATATTGCAATAAGGAGGAGCAAATTTGCCCTGTGTGTGTCTACAGAGCTATATAGTATTTCTTGATTAGGTCCAGGACCAGTGTCACATTAAAGTTGTTCAGCTGCTTCTGTTCCTACCATGTTAAGACTGTACATACAGGAACAATCTGATGTTGGGTTTCTTTTTTTCGTTAACAAATTTCTGATCAGTTACATTGTGGGTAGTTACCGTGCATGCCACGACACTTATTGAGATTCACACTTGACATACATCCTTATATGTACATTTGTATGGTAGCCAATTAGCAATAGTGTACATGTATGGGGATGTGTACATATATCTTTTCTATAATATATACCATCAGCTGCTTTGAATCTTGTGGTATTCAGAATCAATACAAGTGTAGTTTTCTATTTGCTGATACTTCCTCTATCAGCAGTCAACAATTTGTATAATTTCCTTGAAGTTATCTCACAGTTTACCAATGTTGTGGATCATGACTTTAATTACATCACTATCTTTCAGTACCTTCCCTTCCTGCTACCTGGTTTCAAATGTTTGGATTTCATATCCTTTTGCATCGCTGCATCTTATTTCCTGTATCTTGAGCACATAGTGAGTAAACATCCATTTTGTGATAATGATAAACCTAATGTCAAACATTTTTTCATACTTAAGTTTGCAATTACAACGGATGTGAATCCCGTGGTATGTACAAATTGTCAGTATTAATTAATAAATAGTTCCAATAATTATGATATGTTTGAGCTGAGTCATCTCTCAACATTGATATAAATCGAGGAGAGGGACTGAACAAACGCAGATGATCAGTCAAATATTAGCTTTATCTTAAGTATCAGTATTAAGATTGACTTTTTAAGAATGTACAGTTTAAGACTATTTGTTTGCTCATATATTTTGAGCACATTTGTAAGTATGGCTGCTACGTATATGCTACCAATGGAAGAGTCAACAGGTGCAACTAGGGCAACTATGTCCACAGGAATGATAAATGCAAGAGTTCCTCCGTGGTGTGGAGCTGTAGTTGACGCAAGCATTAGCAATTTGAAACAGGTTATCAGAACAGATTCTGTACACTTCAAGCGTTACAGAAGTGATTTGTTTTACGGACGACCCTCTTTCAATGACTTCAATATTGTAGGCCTTTTTTCTGTAAATAAATGTGGAAACATTACTATTCCTGTGCTGCCAGCCACCAAACACAAAAATGATCGTCAGCGTATTGCCAACAGGTTTTGGAGGGTTCAGCTGTTGAATGTAATGTTTAAGAAAATTTTCAAACTGATTAAGATCCACCAATCAGTCAATACTTTGGATAAAGATATATCAAAGCTTAGTAAATTGCACTTCATGCTCCAACACTTAGTGGACAATGTTGAGGAATACTTGATGGCTGAAAAGTGTTCCTGTGAAAATGAGGAGTGTACTGTCCATCAAATGACTACATCAGCCATTGAAAAAGTCGTAGATCAAGTTAGAATGGAACTTCATCCTCCGTCTTGCACTAGGATGAACTTGTTGGGAGAAGTGATTAAAAAGATTAGTGAAGATGTTTATTTTGTTGATCGAATCCTGAAAGGCCAATTAGTTCGTATTACCACCTGGAAACTATGCAAATTAACTCTGGACTTGGCAAACTCAATGTGTTAGGCCCTTTTGCCTGATTTTGAATCAGATTTTGCTTTAGGTACTATTATTGTGAATCATAATATTATATTGTTTTGAACTAATATAAAACTGATTTTATGTACATGTTTTATCCTAATAATACTATAATATTGTTCATTTTCATGAATCTATTCATATTGCAACTCTGCTCTCTCTCTAAACTGTTTCATTATAATAGAGACATAATATAAAATATTCTATAAACTGAAATATTTATTCTTTGACTGCATCTACATTACGTGGAGAAACGTTTGAACATTTTTTAATATTTTTGCATTGCAAGCTCCAAGGGAATCACAAGAAATGGACATGGTTGTACAAAGTTGCACAGCTCAATACAACCCTGTATATCACCTTGTATGCATTCATAACAATATATGTCATACTTGCACATGGTTCCTCACAAACATGTGCAAGGCTGTTCACAGCCTTGTATGATGTTAATCCAAAAAGGTGTAGCAAACACATAAACACACAGCACCGATAAATACGTAATGGCTACTCGAATGCAAGTCATTCTCAACCAGTTGCCACATAGGCACGCCCTTATAGACAGTGTCACTGTACAATACTTCAACAGCAACAACACGTCCACATTTGGTTCATGTACATTAATAGTTGTCCAGCAGGCTGCTGCACATCTAACATGCAACTATTATTAATTTTATACAACTTCTATTTGTACTCATCAACCATAGAGCTAATGTGCTACATATCCCTCAACTCCCTTGAGACAAATTCAGACTATTGTAACAGTTAGAGCATCAAGGTGTCTACCACTTCAACAATTTTCCACAGATATCAGTCTTCCAAGCATGCCCCAATGAAAAACTAACTCTTAGGGTTTCACAAAAATAGTCTGTGGTACACATATAGGAATTCGTGTTCCCACTATGAAGTGACAGTGAATTTCCTTACTATAGTATTATTCATTTTATTGATTTTACTGAATACAATAATGGATACAATAATTACCTAATAGTAGTACACTAAATAATAATAGATACATATATGCAATAATACAACATAATAATAATGAAAAACAACAATAATATGTAATGAAGAGCATTATGGATGGAATAAATTAGTGATTGGAATTTAATGGATTTGACGAGGGGATTAGGATCTATGTGGGTGTCCCTCAAAGTTGGTTAGGGTAAATGATGGGGAAGTGTGAATGGGAACTCCTTTCTTTGATCTGCATCTGCGGATTTAGTTAATGGAGGATCTTAATAGTGTGATTATTATAATTATAATTATTATATATGTTATATATGTCATAATTGTACATGTATATTATTGTAATCATAATTCCATAAAAATACGCAATTATGGAGTAATGTGAATTAAATTAATACTGGTTATATAATTAAAATATCATTGTACATTTTGATTGAATTAGGTTAACTGCATATGCCTACTGAGAAATTGGAACACATCATCTTTGGCTACACATAAAGTTTGAAATTTGAACAGCAGCAATTGCTTTGCAAAATTTCCAGTTGCTAGCAAGGTGTATTCGTTGATATTTGAGTTTCTTATCAACTGAAATCATTAGCCATGAAATTTTCCTTATCACCTTCCCTAACAAGTTCATTCTGGTACATCCTGAAGCAGGCCTTCTTCTAACTTGATCCATGATGTTCTCGATGGCTGCATTACTCATTTGATGCACAGAACAGTTCACACTTTTGCACGAGCATCTTTCAGCCATCAGATATTCTTCTGTGTTCTGTACGAATTGGTCAATCATAACTTGCATCACTGTAAGATTTGAACCAATGACACTGTTCTTCAGTGTAGTAGAAGATTCATGAATCTTGATTAGCTGAAAAACTTTCTTGTACATCTCGTTCAAGAGTTGAATTTTCCATAAACTGTTGGCCATACTTTGACGATCATTGCTGTGACTAGTGGCAGAGTGTGGGGGAATATTAATAACATTGCAATGGTTATCTTCAGTAAATTCTTCCATCCCAGTTATGTTCAAAGACGCATGTCCATGGAATAATTTCTGACGATAGTCTTCGAATTCAAATTTTTCCCTTCTGATTTCCCGCTTCAATGACGTTATATCTACGCCCAGCATCACTCCTTCGCACCACAGTGGCACTTTTGTCTGCTCACTCAAATCCTCAGTGGGGTAAGCTACTGTGAGTTTTATTGAAAGAAGAACGAGGAAAGATCTTAGACAGTAATCCATGATTGATACTTTGCGCCTTTTCTCCACTAAACAGAGCAACATGTTGAATGATTGGTTAAATATACTAAATTGAATCACAATCTTTACTCGCTCACTGTTAACCTGCAGTGCATCTTCAGGTAGTTTTATACCTGCTTAGCTACTTATCAATTCTTACACAATTCTTCAAAAAAAGAATCAAGTCAATCTAGGAAATGGTGACGTTATCAGTGTGGGAATTTTTTGAAGTGTGTCCCTGTGTGTGTTCTGGAAATCACATGTTGTAGCACATATTATTGTGATCTAGTCATGTGACCGACTAGGAAGATTGTAATACAGTACATAGATTATATGGTATAGCGTAAGGTCAAGTAGATAAGATCAGGTTACTGTAAGGCTTCATTCCCAGTACTGTACCTTCTGTAATTTGAATACCCCTGAGCAGGTGTTGAATGAACATCTACTGTTCACCAGAAAGCTCAAACAAGAGTGTTCCAACCCTCTGTGGATACGTCCTGCTATGACAATGTAAAGCCCATAAACTTATGCGAGTCAATTACTGTATTGCTATAATTACATTGTCCGGATAACATAGATACTGTATAATATAGTAGGCGTATCTGGTTAACAAGTTACATAATTATGTAGTTCATTTATTCTAATAGTCATGTTTGAGAATAGTAGTACATACTTGATTGCTTGCTTTGTTTAGTATCAGTATGGCTTAGTTATGCACCATCCATGAAATCAGTACTTGATGTAATGACTAACATAACAATAGGATTTCTCACTTGTACTCACCTTTTTTCTTTCTACATTGAGGAATTTCAATCCAAAGGTTATCAGTAGGAGGGACTTTCGTACAGTTTGTGCGTGATCAATTCTGTAATTACATCTTGATCATCACAGATGCTATTGTAATGTGGTCATGTTACCTAACAGGAAGATAGCAATACTGTACATATATAGACATAATATGATAAGAGTAAGGTCACATAGATAAGAAGTCATTGTATGGCCTCATT
Organism: Chondrilla cf. caribensis; assembly: GCA_964020155.1. Classification (NCBI taxonomy): domain Eukaryota; kingdom Metazoa; phylum Porifera; class Demospongiae; order Chondrillida; family Chondrillidae; genus Chondrilla; species Chondrilla cf. caribensis. The sequence goes on along the minus strand of OZ026556.1, from coordinate 2,258,877 downwards.
ATGAATACTGCATGTATCTCGAGTAATTTCAATACCCTTGGCAAACTGTTGAATGAGCTTGCACATTTACCAATGGGGGAAGTTTGAATGAGAGTAGTCTAATCTCCTGCGGATATGCCTCACTATTTCAGTCTAGAGCCTATAAAATAATATTATGCAAGAGACACTTCGCTATAATCACAGCATTTGGATAATATGGATGCTATAGCAGCTTAGCAGCGGTATCTATAGTTACTGAGGTACATTTGTCAGAAAATTAATGGTGTTTAATGTATTAGTTATGCTTAAGAACAATAGCACACACTAGATTGCTTGCCCTGTTTAATATCTGTAGGGTTTCCGTTAACATATTAAATAACACCACATTGGTATTTCTCACTAATAGCAACCTTATCCTGTCTATATTCAGGCAATGCTGTAGTATCAGTATTCGGGATTTTTATTGTTTGCCCCCTATATTTTCTGCAACTTACATAATAGCTACTATTGTGATGTTGTCATGTTACCGTTTAGGAAGCTTGCAATACTTTACACAGATACATTATGATTAGGGTAAGGTCAAGTAGATAAGCACAAGTCATTGTATGGCTTCCTATTTCCGGTACTAAACCTGGAGAAATGATATTCGATTACAATAGACAGGGTGTTGAATTCAATTCTATTTCATGTTTGCCAAAAAGGGGCTTGGATGCAGGAGAGTTGTCCAATCCCGTATGGATATGTGTTGCTACAACAGTGTAGAACATAATTATGTATTATAAAATTACACAAGAACCAATTATTGTTATAATCACATCATATTAAATAGCTTTGATACTGTGAATACGTAGTGAGGGTATATCTAGTTACAGAGGTGAATGGTAAGTATTCAATTTGTCAGTTATTGTATACGTATGTGTGAGAACAATAGCACACATTGCTTGCACTGATTAGTATCTGTAGGGCTTCTATATACACTGTTAATGAGATCAGTAATTGCATGATGTAATGACTATAACCGTCCCTCCTATGAAAGACTGGAGCATAGGTATAATTTTTTTTCCTTTGAACTGACCTTTTTCTTTCTACATGGAGGAAATGCTAAGGTTATCAATAATTGGGTTTTTTTTCAGTTTGTCCCTGGAAATTGCATTCCACAAGAGCTATTGTGATGTAGTAATGTAATCCATCAGGAAGATTGCATTACTGTGCATTCATTTTAATTACTACACGTACCTTGGGTAATTGGAATACTCTTGGCAGAGTGTTGAATTAATTGTTTACTTAACGTTTACCAAAAGGAAGCTGAAATGAGAGTATTCCAACCCTCCTTTGATGTCCTGCTCTAAAATAATAGTGAATCATCAATATAATCTCATTGTCAGAATAGCTCATGAATACTATATAATAGACACATTTAGTTACACATTTAAATGGGTGGATATTAATAGCTTTTAGAACTATAGCACATACCAATTGTTTGCTCCCTTAATTTCTGTAGGGCTTCCCTATGCACCATCCATGAGATATGTACTTGACGTAATGACTATCATAACAATAGGAATTTCTCACTTATATCCACCTTTTCCTTTCTACATCAAGTGACTGCTTATGATATCATTATGAGGGATTTTTACAGTTTATCCCTAATGAATTCTGTAAATTATGTCTTGTAGATACTATATGTGTTGTAGTTGGCGATCACGTTACCTAAAGGGAAGATTGCAGCAGGGCTATTCCAAGTAATTATTAATATACTGTGGTTGTACTTGCCTGGGTTAAATTATGGTTGCTGTTTGTTCATTTATCTTCTCGTAACGATAATAAAATTAATGACAATAATGATAATGGTTGATAGACAAGAACAAGTCATTGTATGGCTTCATTTCAAGTACTCCATAAACCTCGAGTGGTTAGAGTTCTTTGGCAGAATGTGAAAGAAAATTCTGCATTAAATTTTCCACAAGGGGGCTCGATCAAGAGTATTCCAAACCTCCGTGAATTTGTCCTTTTAACTGCATGGAACTTAAAAATTCATTCAAGCATCAATTATTGCTCTAATGACTATCGCATCGTATAGATATAACAGATGCTGTATATTATAGTACGCGTATTTGGATACACATGAACATATGGTCATAGTTTAACATCAAAACACATACTAAATCGAATGTTTAGTACCAGGTCCCATATATATGGCTTCGGTATGCACAGTCCATGTGATCAGTACTTGAAATGAAGTCTAATTTTCCCTCCTATGAAAGGTGATAGCAATAGGTATTTCTCACTTTTACTAGAAATCACCTTTTCTTCCTACATTGAGAAAATTGTGAGGTTATCACTATTAGGGATCTTCACAATGTGTCTCAGTGCCTCTTTCAGGAAATCTTATCTTACGGAAGTTATAGTGAGGTAGTCATGTGATCTACAGGGAAGATTGTGCTGCGGTGTAGATACATGATAGAAGTCAAATAGATGAGAACCAGTCATTGTATGGTTTTATTATAAGTACCATGACATGACTTGGCAGGATGTGAGTAGACTTAATCCATTTCAATACATGTACCAAGTCCAATGACAATCGTCACCCACTAGTAGTTACTACATTAGATTGATGTGCATTCAATTCCACTTGTTATTCATGTTAACAGAATTTCACAACAATTGAATACATTTTCATTCATGAGGATTATGGCTGTTGTTGAAAATAAAAAGAATATTTTGTGTACAATGAAGTTTCACATCAAAACAGGCACGTGTAACATGAGTGGATATACTATTATCATACATTGCACAGTATACTTAATCATGCCCTTAGCTCTGTGATCATGCATGTGTATGCATTGTAATTTTCTACAAAAAAGGCCCTTGTGAAGTTATCTACATAGATGTAATCAATTAGCAATGCCAAAATTAATGTGGACATGTCACATTGCAGCATGTAATGCAAATCATTCCATTGTTCAAAGTAGGAGTGAAGGCTTGTACTCTTTTACATTTTCAAAACCTATGTAATGATATAATATAGCGTGAGCCCATGTTCCCTTATATTCTGTATCATTGTGTGCCATCACAAGCGTCTTCATGCATACCTTTGTATCAAACTGAAATTGGTCTTAGTGATGTGTTATCCTTTCTGTGAAATTGGGACTTTATGGTTTGGTACATATGCATATTCAATTAAGTATTGAGCAATTTTCAAATTCTTTACCACTCTGTGATAGTGTCATCACTGGTGAATGGCTTCATGAGTAATGCAGTCGCACAACTCCATTAAAATATCTCAGGCAATTATCTAAAGATATCAGCAGATATCCAGTAGTCCATTCTTGGGATTAAATCCAAATGGTGTACAGTGCCACTCGGATACTTTCGTTATTATATGAAATTATTTCCTTATCATCATAGCAGAAAACCTGAGAGTGTATGTACATGGCCTCCATCCCTGTCTGAATGTACATTTTCTGATAATTGAGTAAGAGATGCAAACTAGTGCTTTGAGTTGATTAATCAATCTATCAATCGATTTTCATTTCAAATCTGATTATCAGTATTAATGCAAGCAAATCAATTAATCACATGAAGTGAGTATAGAACAGGGAGCCACCCCCACCTTATCACTCAGGTCCTTCATTCCAGGGGTTCAGGTTTGCACTTCAAGTGTACCTGGAATGTGAAAATGATTGTCTCTTGGATGACTACTCAGTCTAATAAAGTGGGAGTGGTTCCCGGTTATGCCCACTTAATTACTTACAGTAATTATTCAATTAATCAATTGGTTACTATGTGCTTATAATTGATTTGAAAACTACAGCTGATTCCCAGCTCAAGTGCAGTGGACTTATTTAGGAAAATTGAAACTGGTTGAGTTCACTCGATAGAGATATTGAGAAATTATGTGTTTGAATTTTACACACGTAACGTGATATTTTGAGACTACTGTACAAATATCATTGCTTATCATTACCACAGATTGAGGTATAGCTGTTCAGATACGTATGCTGGGTTTGATTCAATGCACAAACTGTTCCGATATAATGTGTTTGCTAATGAACCTGATTATCAACCTCGGAAGTCTACTGATTCATGAGGTGACTTGTGTACATGGCTATCATATTAATGGTATTTAGTTACATCATCTTCATAATATACGTACCTAACACCTGATTGAATGGATGAGGTTCAATACCTGTCTATAGTACTAGTAGTAGCCTCCTGGCTGATCACAGAGTGTAGGGTAACAGATGGTAATCACTCATATTATTGAGATCACAACAATGGACATCAATCCAATAATATTATCATCATCATCATGCTATTCTTAGATCTAAATTGAAACATTGATGCATGATATATATTTAGAATAAAACTGAGACAGGAAATTGCTTCAGAATCTGAACCCTGAGATTTATATTTGATTACTTAGGGTTGGTACCATGGTCATGAGTCATGTCGGTGGCATTCACGGTATGCAAGTGCCTATATAGATCCTGGAACAGTGGATATATGCTTGAAACCCTACCATGCAGTACCTGGTATCACAGTTGCACGAAAACGTATAAATATGCCCTACGCCTGCTTCATTTCAGTCTTCATTCAAATCAACTTTGACTGTATGTTAGTATCAGATTGTCTTCAGTGAGCATTTCTTTGTGAAGTCTATGAAAATCATTATGTTATTCTTTGCCAAAGTCTGCTTTGTTATCAAAGCCTTCAGCATTTTACTGCAGGTAGCAGGTGCCTTGCCATTAGAATCACTTCCGAAAGAGAGTCAAGAAGAACCCGAATTGTGGTGCAGTGATGGAGTTGATGTCAACATTACTACTTTACAATCGAGCATAACTGCTGATATTTCCCGATTAAGACGGTATATGGTCGATTTATTCCATGGGCACAACTTTGTGGCTGGATTTCAGATTAAAGGACTGGCTAAGTCCGGAAAATGTGGTTCGGTTATCATCGCTCAGTATCCTAGCAGCAATTATAGTAATGATCGACAGCATATTGCAAACAAGTATTGGAATTTATATCTGTTGAACAAGATGTACAAGAACATTCTCAAACTAATCATGGTACACCAATACTCAAATACATCACAGACCACAGTTTCCAAACTCACTATACTTCAAGTTATGATCAATCACATTGTGGAGCGTATGGAGGAGTATTTGATGGCTGAGAGGTGCTCCTGTAAAGGTGAAGAGTGCACACTGCATCATGTGTCTACAGCAGCCATCGATGAAATCATTGATCAAGTGAGGATGGAGCTTCGTCCCCAGAACTGCACCAGAATTAATTTGCTAGGAGAAGTGATTACGATGGTATATAGGGAAACTGGAGATATAAGGAAGATAATGAATGTTGTTCCATCAGCTTCCAATTTATGCTATATTCTATCAAGCACCAATTATCCTGATGGATGCCCTGTGTGACATCCTTATAGAATATTTGTCTTAGTCAATATAGTATTATTACACCATTTATAATTACATTTATTAAAACTTCACTTATATTTCTGTATAATAATATTATTAATTATGATTATAAATTATTGGTAATTCTACAAAATGCACCTTCTGACATAAAACTAAGACAACATGCATCTGAGCAAAATCAACAATCCTGGAAATTTTCCATAATACATAGCTCTTATTATAACATTCATCATTGAAGTCCTATATATGGAGTTAACAATAAGGGAGATGGTGTATTGACAGTAAGAATGATAATATCCTGCATCGCTATTAGCTAGCTTGATTGGTTGCATGATTGAAAGTTGCTATTCAGCTTTTAAGTATAATATTATTGTAAAAATATAATAATATATTAATGAGTAATGGAGATACATAAAATATCCAATTTGATATAATGTATATGATATTTTAATGAATTTGAGAAGATAGAAAGGCAAGTATAGTATATATTATAACTGGTTTAATATTGGTTAATCCAAATAAAGCAATATAGGTGATGGATTATTGATCATGCATGGTGCTGACATAAAGTCTTTGGATGAGCTCTTATTTCTTGCAAAATAGGGTTCAATTTTCCCAGACTCAGTTCAATTTTCCTGAGAACCTGTCCTAAAAAATTCATTCTGGTACATACAGAATGAGATTGAAGTCTAATTTAATCTTTGACTGCTTGAACAGTTTCGTTTGATAGTTGGAATTGGTGAATCGAACAAGTTGCATGTTTGCAGGAGCATCTTTCAGCCATCAAGTAATCCTCAGTTTTTTCTATGAAGTTATCAATCATTGCTTGCATCTTGGTGAGTTTTGCAACATTATGGTCAAAAGTGTTATCCCGGTTGGTGGGGTATTCACAAATCATGATTAGCTTTAATGTTTTCTTGTACAGCTCATTCAAGAATAATTCAACATTCTACAAGATGTTAGCCATATGTTGACTATCGTTGTTGTGATGAACAATGGAGAATGGAGGAATGGTAATGGTATCACATGCACCAGCTCTAAGTCCTTCTACTGGTGGGATGCCTAAAGACTGATCTCCAGCAATCATGTCTTGTCTGGTACGTCTGAATACTAGAATGTCCCCCTTAATTTTCATTTTCAGAACAGTGGTGTTTATTTCACTTCCGTTTGCACACCGCAGTGGTCCTGTTTTCTGTTCATTTTCTGCTGAAAGACGTGAGGGGACAGCTGCTGGCTCCACGAGGGCAGCTAGGAGAAAGAAGATAAGATGTCCTGGTCTAAGACTCAATTCCATACTTGATCGCTGATCTGTATCAGTAGTGGAGGAGCCTGAATTTATACTCACTGAAAATTAAGAATTATATTCTGACATGATGGACAATGATCAATCATTTTGTAGAGAGCGTGGAGGAGTATTTGATGGCTGAGAGGTGCTCCTGTAAAGATGCAGAGTGCACACTACATCATGTGTCCACAGCAGCCATTGAAGAAATCATGGATCAGGCTAAGCTGGAGCTCCGTCCTTCAAAATGCACCCGAATGAACTTATTAAGAGGAGTGCTTAACATGGTATATAATGAAACTGGTCCTAAAACTCCTATAAGGGGAGATTTTCAATGTTACTCCATCAGCTTGCAAATTATGCCACATTTTCTCGAGTGCGAACTATCCTGATGGATGCCCAGTAGAATAAGAACAGTAAACATGACTGCACTAGTAGTAACCATGTAATCTTAATATGTTGGCTTTAATCTTAGTATATAGGACTCTTCCACTCTATTAATTTAACTATTAAATTTGGAATCTTTAGAAATTTAGAAATTTACAAGTTACTGTTACAGTAGTGATCATAGGTATTATAATTTCATTCATTGTAGTCCTAAATCTCATATGGACTGTTATACTGCAAGTATGTTATATTAGTAAATTAAATATTTTACAATTGTATGTCATTGAGTAATTGTAATACTTTATTTTATGCTTATAGCTTGGAACATGCTAATTATGCTATTATGTCTTCTATATTTTAATAACATATTCACACCTAAGAAACAGTAACTATCAATATAATTCATGTTTCTGGCAATAATATAAGTCAAAATAGTGGAATTAATAGCTACATGACGCTAATTGATGAAGTGATTATAATATGGCAGTGAGATCTGGTACGATAACTATAATGACGAATATTGACTGAATATAGCAATATTATAATATTATTACATCATATCATCCTAATTTATCAAGAAATGGCTTAGTCTCTTGTAGCCCAGACCTGCTTCTTGCCTCCATTTTATAATTAAAGTTGTTCAACTGCTTTTGTTCCTACCATGTCCATCGCATGGCCCGGGAATGTTTCAGAAATGTCAACTGTGTTACATTTCTCGCACACCTTAGGCCTGTGGCTCACATTCCAGGCCAACATTCCTCAGTCCAGTGCTATTGCATGTATGATATGTGCCATCATTCGTAGCATCCTATATAAAATTCATAGTGGGAGTCAGCAAGTGTAAATAGTAAAGAATGTATGATTATCTGTGTTCATAATATCCTGCACTATTTTAAGAGAAATGCCTTCATTACACTGTACAAGGATTAACTGGCACAAGTTGAAACCCTGCATTGTATAGTGTCCATTCCAAAGAAACTGTGGAACTGATGTGACCATCACAGTGACTGTGGAAAGCTAAACATTTTATTTATTTCAATACATTGATGTGATGCTTCCATTAGTATAATACGTGCATGCTCAGTGTATGCATGTTTTACTGACAGAGAAATTCATCTACACAATATGTCAGTGCGCTATTCCAAAGCTGTTTTAATGCTAGGTATAACTTGGGAATTTTTGGAAATACTAAATTGTTTATTCAATAAGGCTTTCAACATGGACAAAATATGGATAAATGTTTAATATTATCTACATGATGTTTTAGAGACAAAATTCTAAGGAATTACATGCATCATTGCTCATCTTACTTTGTGCAAGCTGTTTGAGTCTTTAGACATTGTAAACGTTAGAAGGAATTCAACCTGCTCAACAAAAGAAAGGAGAAAAGGTGAAAAACTGGCAGCCAAGGGACTCAAACCCAGGGTGTCTGGCTGAACGTTAAATTTCATGATGTGATCAAATTGATTAGTTTAGATGACATTGTATAGAATTTAATATAATTAAAATTTGTAAATAACCCTTAGACATTGTGTCAAAATTGCAATTGCCACTTATGCACTGTAAGTGTTGACCATTTTTATAAATGAATGTTATGCTTCTGCCCCACATGTTGAGCTCAGAAGATGGCACTGCCTCAAGCTCAACAATGACTCTCTTGATGTTGCTATTTATACTACAAAATGCTATTACTGAAATATGCACAGCCTCACCACACTATATGAGCTTTCCCTGGAGAAGTTTATGTTTTGTGGGATATTATGCAGTACAATACTATAAGTAGTAAACGTGCTGGACCATTGGACAAGTTCGTAACACAATGTATAAATGTGACACATAAGTCTTTTTTTTTTGGATTCAACATTCTCCCCATCGTCAATTGCTGCTAAACATTTTATTAACAGTTCTGCAATGGCTACTTCAGTCACAGCTCATCCCTCCCAGCAGGTTTACAAGACAATACCACACAACCAGCACCAGCCATTCAGTTTCTTTTCACATACCGCTGTGTATATATTCTACCATTATATTATTATTCTATGTACCTGTATTCAAGTGAAGCTCTTGCATTTGTGTGTACCCTAGTTATAATGTTGATTATTATATATATATATATATATATATATATGTTATATATGTTATGCTTGTCATATATACAATTCACTAGAACATTCACTGTCCCTTTATTATGGTTGCAAATGTATGGTGCAGCTCTAATTACTACTGTAGCAAAAAAAATCTTCCCACCATCAACTATGTATGTGAATGTAATTTGGGCTTATGGATTATGTATCAGTATCATCATAATATTGAGGCCAAATGTGCATACTGCTTCAGAATTATGTATATGCATATTAATTATTATGATAATACACTGTACATATGTACTATAATATGTATACAGCTAGTACCCGACACCATAACCTATAGGTATATATTGCTGGGGATTTGTTTCACTTGAGTCGCATCAGTTTCGGAACTGTACGTAGTCATGATCAATTAAGTTTTGAAGATCCTCTTTTGTGATAATCTCTAGAAATTTTCATTATATAGCTTTATGTACATCTATCTTAATCAACAGTCTGGTTGACACAAAATGGTATTCTGCTTGCTTTCCCACTCCCATTGCCCTCCTATGTGTTTATGTTGATCTGTAATCTATATTTATTATTATTATTATTATTATTATTATTATTATTATTATTATTATTATTATTATTGTTATTAAAGTGCATTGTAGGACAGTTGTCCAAATTAGCACTAAATAAAAAATTCCAAAAGTTATTTAGTACCTATTTACTAAATTTTAATAGCTCCTTTCTAGATTTCCATATATTTAGAACAAATCTGGCAATCTTGGGCATTTCCAAACTCTTCAAAATTATGTCACTCTTTTCATCCTCATTCGAGTTTTCAAGATTCTCTTCCTCTCTCATCCAAACCCTATGCACATCAAGCTTTGTGCATATTGTTAAAAGTGCTTTTCGTCTTCAATTCCCTCTCCACATAATTTGCAAATTCTATCCTCCCTCTTATTTCCTCTCCATCTACCCTATATATATAATTCAGTTTGTTTGTTTGTTTGTTCGCGATCTGGGCAAAAACTACTGCACAGGGCGCCACCAAACTCTCAGGGATTATGAAGTACAGTTTGGGAAGTATCCTCCATGGGTTAAAATCAACAGTCTAACTGTCCATGTGGAGAGAACCTTTGAATTCCGGTTTTCCTTCGCAGCTGAGGGCCATTTTTAATTATTGTCTCAGTGACTTTCGGGTATCGAGCGATTCCATTGGCTGTCGTCCAACAATGATTTTTTAAACTTACCGTCATATCCCGAGGCACTACATCATGATTAAAGACCTTGTACGTATATTCATTAACATTTCTCCAGTTGCATGACCATGTCATTCACAATATGCATACATCTTGCACTACATGTATGTTGATATTCTAATAATTATTTATGACACATGATGTCATTACTCCACTGCTACACTAGCTGGCACGACTACCTGGTGTATGATGAGTCGGCGTACTGCGCGCCATAGGAAGTGAGCCCACCAAAGGCAGGCTCACTGGCTAGTAATAGTGTAATATGAGTAGTTTGGTGTTGCTTATATAGATGGTCATTAGCTATGATTTATATTGTTTGTCCTTTGTACTTGAGTTACAACATTGACTTTGAACCATTACAGTTGATTATTATTATAAAACTTTTGAAGTTACAGCTGAGCCTAGGATTGAAGATATATTTGTAACTAGAGTATTTATGGAGAAGTAGGTAATGTTACAGAGGCAATACACTTTACTAATAAATAGATACCAGTCTGTAGTTCCCACTATAGTGACTGCTCATTAATAAATGTACAAATTCATGTAATTTGCACAAATGATTATATTGCTCATGTACAAGTGTCTGTACATATTTGGGTGCTGCAAGGCAATAGTTTACCAATTACTTAACATGCTCCAGTTGTCCAATGAATGTGTGTCTGTGTGTGTGTGTGTGTGTGTGTGTGTGTGTGTGTGTGTGTGTGTGTGTGTGTGTGTGTGTGTGTGTGTGTGTGTGTGTGTGTGTGTGTGTGTGTGTGTGTGACATTTAAACACCAATATCCATATGGTTGTATATGCATTCATGTATGTACTTGGTTCCAACCCCATCAGTCATCTTGAAATTCAGTAGGATTTTAATCCTAAATGGGGATCATTGAGAAGTGGAAACTCAATGAGATTATCCTAAACATGTGGATCATTGGTCTAAGAACAGTTTGCACAGTATAGTCCTGATATTGAAATAAGGAGGAGCAAATTTGCCCTGTGTATGTCTACAAAGCTATATAGCATTTCTTAATTAGGCCTAGGACCAGTGTCAGCTGCTTCTGTTCCTACCATGTTATGACTGTACATACAGGAACACTGTGATGTTGGGTTTCTCTATTTCGTTAACAAATTTCTGATCAGTTACATTGTGGGTAATTACCGTGCATGCCACGACACTTATTGAGATTCACACTTGACATACATCCTTATATGTACATTTGTATGGTAGCCAAATATCAATAGTGTACTTGTATGGGGACGTGTACATATATCCTTTCTATAATATATACCATCAGCTGCTTTGAATCTTGTGGTATTCAGAATCAATACAAGTGTAGTTCTCTATTTGCTGATACTTCCTCCATCAACAGTCAACAATTTTGTATAATTTCCTTGAAGTTATCTCATAGTTTACCAATGTTGTGGATCATGACTTTAATTGCAATATCACTATCTTTCAGTACCTTCCCTTCCTGTTACCTCGTTCTAATAGTTTGGATTTCATATCCTTTTGTATCACTGCATCTTATTTCCTGTATCTTGAGCACATAGTGAGTAAACATCCATTTTGTGATACTGATAAACCTAATGTCAAACATTTTTTCATACTTAAGTTTGCAATTGCAACGGATGTGAATCCCGTGGTATGTACAAATTGTCAGTATTAATTAATAAATAGTTCCAATAATTATGATATGTTTGAGCTGAGTCATCTCTCAACATTGATATAAATTGAGGAGAGGGACTGAACAAAAGCAGATGATCAGTCAAATATTAGCTTAATCTTAAGCTGCATCAGTATATATTGAGATTGACTTTTTAAGGATGTACAGTTCAAGACTGTTTATTTGCTCATATATTTTGAGCACATTTGTGAGTTTGGCTGCTACGTATATGCTACCAATGGAACAGTCAACAGGTGCAACTAGGGCAACTATGTCCACAGGAATGATAAATGCAAGAGTTCCTCCGTGGTGTGGAGCTGTAGTTGACGCAAGCATTAGCAATTTGAAACAGGCTATCAGAACAGATTCCGCACACTTCAAGCGTTACAGAAGTGATTTGTTTTACGGACGACCCTCTTTCAATGACTTCAATATTGTAGGCCTTTTTTCTGTAAATAAATGTGGAAACATTACTATTCCTGTGCTGCCAGCCACCAAGCACAAAAATGATCGTCAGCATATTGCCAACAGGTTTTGGAGGGTTCAGCTGTTGAATGTAATGTTTAAGAAAATTTTCAAACTGATTAAGATCCACCAATCAGTCAATACTTTGGATAAAGATATATCAAAGCTTAGTAAATTGCACTTCATGCTCCAACACTTTGTGGACAATGTTGAAGAATACTTGATGGCTGAAAAGTGTTCCTGTGAAAATGAGGAGTGTATCGTCCATGAAATGACTACATCAGCCATTGAAAAAGTCGTGGATCAAGTTAGAATGGAACTTCATCCTCCGTCTTGCACTAGGATGAACTTGTTGGGAGAAGTGATTAAAAAGATTAGTGAAGATGTTCATTTTGTTGATCGAATCCTGAAGGGCCAATCAGTTCGTATTACCACCTGGAAACTATGCAAATTAACTGTGGACTTGGCAAACTCAATGTGTTAGGCCCTTTTGCCTGATTTTGAATCAGATTTTGCTTTTAAATTAGGTACTATTATTATGAATCATAATATTATATTGCATGCTTTGAACTAATATAAAACTGATTTTATGTACATGTATTATCCTAATAATACTATAATATTGTTAATTTTCATGAATTTACTCATATTTCAACTCTGCTCTCTCTCTCTAAACTGCTTTATTATTTAAGAGACTTAATATAAAATATTCTATAAACTGAAATATTTATTCTTTGACTGCATCTACATTACGTGGAGAAACGTTTGAACATTTTTTAATATTTTTGCATTGCAAGCTCCATGCCCTTATAGACAGTGTCACTGTACTACTATACTTCAACAGCAACAACACGTCCATATTTTGATTCATGTACGATAATAGTTGTCCAGCAGGCTGCTGCACATCTAACATGCAACTGTTATTTATACATCTTCTATTTGTACTCATCAACCATAGAGCTAATGTGCTACATATCCCTCAACTCTTTACAGACAAATTCAGACTATTGTTAGAGCATCAAGGTGCCTACCACTTCAACAATTTTCCACAGATATCAGTCTTCCAAGCATGCTCTAATGAAAAACTAACTCTTAGGGTTTCACAAAAATAGTCCGTGGAACGCATAGGGGAATTCGTGTTCCCACTATGAAGTGACAGTGAATTTCCTTACTATAGTATTATTCATTTTATTGATTTTGCTGAATACAATAATGGATACAATAATTACCTAATAGTAGTACACTAAATAATAATAGATACATATATGTAATAATACAATATAAAAATAATGACAAACAACAATAATATGTAATGAAGAGCATTATGGATGAAATAAATTAGTGATTGGAATTTAATGGATTGGACAAAGGGATTAGGATCTATGTGTGTGCCCCTCAACGTTGGTTAGGGTAAAATGATGGGGAGTGTGTATGGGAACTCCTTTCTTTGATCTGCATCTGCAGATTGAGTTAATGGAGGATCTTAATAGTGTGATTATTATAAATATAATTATTATATATATCATATATGTCATAATTATACATGTATATTATTGTAATCATAATTCCATAAAAATATGCAATAATGGAGTAAGAGAATGTGAATTAAATTAATACTAAAGTCTGGTTATATATATAAAATATCATTGTACATTTTGATTGAATTAGGTTAACTGCATATGCCTACTGAGAAATTGGAACACATCATCTTTGGCTACACATAAAGTTTGAAATTTGAACAGCAGCAATTGCTTTGCAAAATTTCCAGTTGCTAGCAAGGTGTATTCGTTGATATTTGAGTTTCTTATCCACTGAAATCATTAGCAATGAAATTTTCCTTATCACCTTCCCTAACAAGTTCATTCTGGTACATCCTGAAGCAGGCCTTCTTCTAACTTGATCCATGATGTTCTCAATGGCTGCATTACTCATTTGATGCACAGAACAGTTCACACTTTTGCACGAGCATCTCTCAGCCATCAGATATTCTTCTGTGTTCTGTACGAATTGGTCAATCATAACTTGCATCACTGTAAGATTTGAACCAATGATACTGTTCTTCAGTGTAGTAGAAGATTCATGAATCTTGATTAGCTGAAAAACTTTCTTGTACATCTCGTTTAAGAGTTGAATTTTCCATAAACTGTTGGCCATACTTTGACGATCATTGCTGTGACTAGTGGCAGAGTGTGGGGGAATATTAATAACATTGCAATGGTTATCTTCAGTGAATTCTTCCATCCCAGTTATGTTCAAAGAGGCATGTCCATGGAATAATTTCTGACGATAGTCTTCAAATTCAAATTTATCCCTTCTGATTTCCTGCTTCAAAGAAGTTATATCTACGCCCAGCGTCACTCCTTCACACCACAGTGGCACTTTTGTCTGCTCACTCAAATGCTCAGTGGGGTAAGCTACTGTGAGTTTTATTGAAAGAAGAACGAGGAAAGATCTTAGACAGTAATCCATGATTGATACTTTGCGCCTTTTCTCCACTAAACAGAGCAACATGTTGAATGATTGGTTAAATATACTAAATTGAATCACAATCTTTACTCGCTCACTGTTAACCTGCAGTGCATCTTCAGGTAGTTTTATACCTGCTTAGCTACTTATCAATTCTTACACAATTCTTCAAAAAAAGAATCAAGTTAATCTAGGAAATGGTGATGTTATCAGTGTGGGAATTTTTTGAAGTGTGTCCCTGTGTGTATTCTGGAAATCACATGTTGTAGCACATATTGTGATCTAGTCGTGTGACCTACTAGGAAAATTGTAATACAGTACATAGATTATATGGTATAGGGTAAGGTCAAGTAGATAAGATCAGGTTACTGTAAGGCTTCATTCCCAGTACTGTACCTTCTGTAATTTGAATACCCTTGAGCAGGTGTTGAATGAAAATCTACTTTATGTTCACCAGAAGCTCAACAAGAGTGATCCAACCCTCTGTGGATACGTCCTGCTATGAAAATGTAGGTAATGTTACAGAGGCAATACACCTTGCTAATAAATAGCATCCGTTACCATAGAAACAGTACTATTATACAGCAATTTTATAATGTACAAGCGTTAGCAACAGTATAAAGCATTAGCAACGGATGCTATAATGGTTAAGACATGGGCACAAGGGCATTATGACATATAAATACCGAGTCCCTCGAGCGCGAAGCTTACCAATTACTTAACATGTTCCAGTTGCCCAATGAATGCAAGGATTCTTAAGCTTTTTCCTCGTGTGTTTTTGTGTTATTGAAAATGCCTTGGAATTATATGTATATAATATATCTGTGACATTTAAAACATACGTATCTGTATGATTGTGTATGCATTCATGTTGTCCTTAACGTTCCAACCCCATCAGTCATCTCGAACTTCAGTTGGATTATAATCCTATAGATCAGGAAGTGGAAACTCAATATGATTATCCTAAACATGTGGATCATTGGTCTAAGAACAGTTTGTACATATATAGTCCTGATATTGCAATAAGGAGGAGCAAATTTGCCCTGTGTGTGTCTACAGAGCTATATAGCATTTCTTAATTAGGCCTAGGACCAGTGTCGCATTAAAGTTGTTCAACGGCTTCTGTTCCTACCATGTTATGACTGTACATACAGGAACAATGTGATGTTGGGTTTCTCTTTTCGTTAACAAATTTCTGATCAGTTACATTGTGGGTAATTACCGTGCATGCCACGACACTTATTGAGATTCACACTTGACATACATCCTGATATGTACATTTGTATGGTAGCCAAATAGCGAAAGTATACATGTATGGGGACGTGTACATATATCCTTTCTATAATATATACCATTAGGAAGATTGTAATATAGTACATAGATTATATGGTATAGGGTAAGGTCAGGTAGATGAGATCAGGTTACTGTAAGGCTTCATTCCCAGTACTGTGCCTTTTGTAATTTGAATACCCTTGAGCAGGTGTTGAATGAAAATCTACTTTATGTTCACCAGACAAGAGTGGTCCAACCCTCTGTGGATACGTCCTGCTATGAAAATGTGAAACCCATAAAATTATGCGAGTCGATTACTGTATTGCTATAATTACATTGCCTGGATAACATAGATACTGTATAATATAGTAGGCATATCTAGTTAACAAGGTACATATGTAGTTCATTTATTAAATCATGTTGGAGAATAGTAGCACATACTTGATTGCTTGCTTTGTTTAGTATCAATATGGCTTATGGATGCACCATCCATGAAATCAGTACTTGATGTAATGACTAACATAACAATAGGATTTCTCACTTGTACTCACCTTTTTTCTTTCTACATTGAGGAATTTCAATCCAAAGGTTATCAGTAGGAGGGATTTTTTACAGTTTGTGCGTGATCAATTCTGTAATTACATCTTGTAGATACTATTGTAATGTGGTCATGTTTCTAACAGGAAGATAGCAATGCTGTTCATAGACATAATATGATAAGAGTAAGGTCACATAGATAAGAAGAAGTCATTGTATGGCTTGATTATGAATCTTGCATGTACCTCGAGTATTTGCAATACCCTTGGCAAACTGTTGAATGAGCTACCGCATTTACCAATGGAGATTTGAATGAGAGTAGTCCACTCTCCTGTGGATATGCCTCACTATTTTAGTCTAGAGCCCATAAATAATATTATATGCAAGCTAGAGGCACTTTGCTATAATCTCAGCATTTGGATAATATGGATACTATATTAGTAGTGGTATCTATAGTTACTGAGGTACATTTCATATTTGTCAGAACTGGTGCTTAATGTATTAGTTGAACAATAGCACATACTGGGTTGTTTGCCCTGTTTAGTATCTGTAGGGCTTCCGTTATCATATTTAATAACACCACATTGGTGTTTCTCACTAATAGCAACCTTTTTCGGTCTACATTCAGGCAATGCTGTAGTATCAGTATTCGGGATTTTTATGGTTTGCCCCCTATATTTTCTGCAACTTACATAATAGCTACCATTGTGATGTGGTCATGTTACCTTTTAGGAAGCTTGCAATACTTTACATAGATACATTATGATTAGGGTAAGGTCAAGTAGATAAGCACAAGTCATTGTACGGCTTCCTATTTCCGGTACTAAACCTGGAGAAATGATATTCGATTACAATAGACAGGGTGTTGAATTCATTTCTATTTCATGTTTGTCAAAAAGAGGCTTGGATGCATGAGAGTAGTCCAATCCTGTATGGATATGTGCTGCCAAAGTGTATAGAGTATCTATGCCATAACAGTGTAGAACATAATTATGTATTATAAAATTACACAAGAACCAATTATTGTTGTAATCACATCATATTTAATAGCTTTGATATTATGAATAGTGAGGGTATATCTAGTTACAGAGGTGAATGGTAAGTATTTAATTTGTTAGTTATTGTATACGTATATATGTGTGAGAACAATAGCGCACATTGCTTGCTCTGATTAGTATCTGTAGGGCTTCTATATACACTATCAATGAGATCAGTAATTGCATGATGTAATAACTATAACTGTCCCTCCTGTGAAAGACTGGAGCAATAGGTAATTTTTCCTTTGAACTCACCTTTTTATTTCTACATGGAGGAAATGCTAAGGTTATCAATAATTGGGTTTTTTTTCAGTTTGTCCCTGGAAATTGCATTCCACAAGAGCTATTGAGATGTAGTAATGTAATCCATTAGGAAGATTGCATTACTGTGTATTCATTTTATTACTACACGTACCTAGGGTAATTTAAATACCCTTGGCAGAGTGTTGGATCAATTTTTTACTTAGCGTTCACCAAAAGGAGGTTCAAATGAGAGTAGTCCAACCCTCCATTGATGTCCTGCTCTGACAGTGCTGAACCTAAATAATAGTAAATCATCAATATAATCTCATTGTCAGAATAGCATGAATACTATATAAGAGGCGCATTTAGTTACACACTTACATGAGTGGATATTAATAGCTTTTAGAACTATAGCACATACCAATTGTTTGTTCCCTTTATGTCTGTAGGGCTTCCCTATGCACCATCCATTAGGTAAGTACTTGACGTAATGTCTATCATAACAATAGGAATTTATCACTTATGTCCACCTTTTCCTTTCTACATAGAGTGAATGCTTATGATATCATTATCAGGGATTTTTACAGTTTATCCCTAATAAATTCTGTAAATTATGTCTTGTAGATGCTATGTGTTGTAGTCGGCGATCGAGTTACCTAAGGGAAGCACAGGAGGAAAATCCTGTTTTCATCAAGTAGGAAACACTATTGAATTATTGTTGAAAGGCTCTGTTTCACAAAAATGTATTGAAACAAGGCCTTTCAACAATGTTTCAATAGTGTTCTTCCAAGTAATTATTGATAATAATTATAATATACTGTGGTTGTACTTGCCTGGGTTAAATTATGGTTGCTGTTTGTTCATTTATCTTCTCGTAATGATAATAAAATTAATGATAATAAATGACAATGGTTGATAGACAAGAACAAGTCATTGTATAGCTTCATTTCAAGTACTCCATAGACCTCAAGTGATTAGAGTTCCTTGGAAGAATGTGAAAGAAAATTCTGCATTAAATTTTCAACAAGGGGGCTCAATCAAGAGTATTTCAAACCTCTGTGAATTAGTCCTTTTAACTGCATAGAACTTACAAATTTATTCAAGCATCGATTATTGCTCTAATGACTATCACATTGTATAGATATAGCAGATGCTGTATATTATATTATGCGTAAATGGATACGCATGAACATATGGTCATAGTTAAACATCAAAACACATACTAAATCGAATGTATAGTACCAGGTCCCATATGGCTTCAGTTTGCACAGTCCATGTGATCAGTACTTGAAATGAAGTCTAATTTTCCCTCCTATGAAAGGTGAATGCAATAGGTATTTCTCACTTATACTAGAGATCACCTTTCTTCCTATATTGAGGAAATAGTGAGGTTATCAGTATTAGGGACCTTCACAGTGTGTCTCAGTGCCTATTTCAGGAAATCTTATCTTACAGAAGTTATTGTGAGGTACTCATGTGATCTACAGGGAAGATTGCGCTGCAGTGTAGATATATTATGATAGAAGTCAAATAGATGAGAACCAGTCATTGTATGGTTTTATTATAAGTACCATGACATGTATGACTTGGCAGGATGTGAGTAGACTTAATCCACTTCAATACATGTACCAAGTCCAATGACAATCATCGCCAACTAGTTACTACATAGATTGACGTGCATTCAATACCACTTGTTATTCATGGTAACAGAATTTCACAACAATTGAATACATTTTCATTCATGAGGAATATGGCTGTTGTTGAGAGTAAAAAGAGTATTTGTGTACAATGAAGTTTCACATTAAAACATATTGTGCAGGCACGTGTTACATGAGTGGATATACCATTATCATACATTGCACAGGATAGTTAATCATACCCTTAGCTCTGTGATCATGCATGTGTATGCATTGTAATTTTCTACAAAAAGAGGTCCTTGTGAAGTTATCTACATAGATGTAATCAATTAGAAATGCCAAAAATAAAGTGGACATGTCACATTGCAGCATGCAATGCAAATCATTCCATCGTTCAAAGTAGGAGTGAAGGCTTGTACTCTTGTACATTATTAACACCTATGTAATGATATAATATTTGCAGCTGATGGCCATTTTTAATTGTTGTCCCAGTGACTTCCGGTTATCGGGTGATTCCATTGGCTGTCGTCCAACAATTATTTTTAAACTTACTGTCGTATCCCGAGGCACTACATCATGATTAAAGACTTTGTACATATATTCATTAACATTTCTCCAGTTGCATGACCATGTCATTCACAATATGCATACATTTTACACTACAGTATGTTGATATTCCAATAATTATTTATGACACATGTCATACTCCACTGCTACACTAGCTGGCACGACTACGTGGTGTACAATTAGCCGGCGTACTGCACGCCATGGGCAGTGAGCCCACCAAAGGCAGGCTTACTGGCTAGTAATAGTATAATATGAATAGTTTGGTGTTGCCTATATAGATGGTCATCAATTGGATTTTTTAGCTATGATTTATATTGTTTGTCCTTTCTACTTGAGTCACAACATTGACTTTGAACCATTACAGTTGATTATTATTACAAAACTTCTAAAGTTACAGCTGAGCCTAGGATTGAAAATATATTTGTAACTGGAGTATTTATGGAGAAGTAGGTATTGTTACAGAGGCAATACAGCTTACTACTAAATAGATACCAGTCTATTACTATATTATACTAATAACAGTATATGTAGTTACCACTATAGTGACTGCTCATTCATAAATGTACAAATTCATGTAATTTGCACGAATGATTATATTGCTCATCATCATGTACAAGTGTCTGTACATATTTGGGTGCTGCAAAGCAATAGTTTAAAAATTACTCAACAAACTCCAGTTGTCAAATGAATGTGTGTGTGTGTGTGTGTGTGTGTGTGTGTGTGTGTGTGTGTGTGTGTGTGGTGCGTGTGTGCGTGCGTGCGTGCGTGTGTGTGACATTTAAACACCAATATCCGTATGGTTGTATATGGATTCATGTATGTACTTGGTTCCAACCCCGTCAGTCCTCTAAGAATTCATTAGGATTTTAATCCTAAATGGGGATCATTTAGAAGTGGAAACTCAATATGATTTTCCTAAACATGTGGATCATTGGTCTAAGAACAGTTTGTACATATATAGTCCTGATATTGAAATAAGGATGAGCAAATTTGCCCTGTGTGTGTCTACAGAGCTATATTATAGTATTTCTTAATTAGGCCTAGGACCAGTGTCACATTAAAGTTGTTCAACGGCTTCTGTTCCTACCATGTTATGACTGTACATACAGGAACAATATGATGTTGGGTTTCTCTTTTTCGTTAACAAATTTCTGATCAGTTACATTGTGGGTAATTACCGTGCATGTCACGACACTTATTGAGATTCACACTTGACATACATCCTGGTATGTACATTTGTATGGTAGCCAAATAGCAATAGTGTACATGTATGGGGATGTGTACATATATCCTTTCTATAATATATACCATCAGCTGCTTTGAATCTTGTGGTATTCAGAATCAATACAAGTGTAGTTCTCTATTTGCTGATACTTCCTCTATCAACAGTCAACATTTTGTATAATTTCCTTGAAGTTATCTCACAGTTTACCATGTTGTGGATCATGACTTTAATTGCAATATCACTATCTTTCAGTACCTTCCCTTCCTGTTACCTGGTTCCAAATGTTTGGATTTCATATCCTTTTGCATCGCTGCATCTTATTTCCTGTATCTTGAGCACATAGTGAGTAAACATCCATTTTGTGATACTGATAAACCTAATGTCAAACATTTTTTCATACTTAAGTTTGCAATTACAACGGATGTGAATCCCGTGGTATGTACAAATTGTCAGTATTAATTAATAAATAGTTCCAATAATTATGATATGTTTGAGCTGAGTCATCTATTGACATTGATATAAATTGAGGAGAGGGACTGAACAAACGCAGATGATCAGTCAAATATTAACTTAATCTTAAGTATCAGTATTAAGATTGACTTTTTAAGAATGTACAGTTCAAGAGTATTAATTTGCTCATATATTCTGAGCACATTTGTGAGTATGGCTGCTACGTATATGCTACCAATGGAACAGTCAACAGGTGCAACTAGGGCAACTATGTCCACAGGAATGATAAATGCAAGAGTTCCTCCGTGGTGTGGAGCTGTAGTTGACGCAAGCATTAGCAATTTGAAACAGGCTATTAGAACAGATTCTGCACACTTCAAGCGTTACAGAAGTGATTTGTTTTATGGACGACCATCTTTCAATGACTTCAATATTGTAGGCCTTTTTTCTGTAAATAAATGTGGAAACATTACTATTCCTGTGCTGCCAGCCACCAAGCACAAAAATGATCGCCAGCATATTGCCAACAGGTTTTGGAGGGTTCAGCTGTTGAATGTAATGTTTAAGAAAATTTTCAAACTGATTAAGATCCACCAATCAGTCAATACTTTGGATAAAGATATATCAAAGCTTAGTAAATTGCACTTCATGCTCCAACACTTTGTGGACAATGTTGAGGAATACTTGATGGCTGAAAAGTGTTCCTGTGAAAATGAGGAGTGTATTGTCCATCAAATGACTACATCAGCCATTGAAAAAGTCGTGGATCAAGTTAGAATGGAGCTTCATCCTCCATCTTGCACTAGGATGAACTTGTTGGGAGAAGTGATTAAAAAGATTAGTGAAGATGTTCATTTTGTTGATCGAATCCTGAAGGGCCAATCAGTTCGTATC
Organism: Chondrilla cf. caribensis; assembly: GCA_964020155.1. Lineage (NCBI taxonomy): Eukaryota > Metazoa > Porifera > Demospongiae > Chondrillida > Chondrillidae > Chondrilla > Chondrilla cf. caribensis. The sequence goes on along the minus strand of OZ026556.1, from coordinate 2,236,015 downwards.
ACCACCTGGAAACTATGCAAATTAACTCTGGACTTGGCAAACTCAATGTGTTAGGCCCTTTTGCCTGATTTTGAATCAGATTTTGCTTTTAAATTAGGTACTATTATTATGAATCATAATATTATATTGCATGCTTTGAACTAATATAAAACTGATTTTATGTACATGTATTATCCTAATAATACTATAATATTGTTAATTTTCATGAATTTACACATATTTCAACTCTGCTCTCTCTCTCTCTAAACTGCTTCATTATAATAGAGACTTAATATAAAATATTCTATAAACAAAAATATTTATTCTTTGACTGCATCTACATTACGTGGAGAAACGTTTGAACATTTTTTAATATTTTTGCATTGCCAGCTCCAAGGGAATCACAAGAAAAAGACATGGTTGTACAAAGTTGAACAGCTCAATACAACCCTGTATATCACCCTGTATGCATTCATAACAATATATGTCATACTTGCACATGGTTCCTGACAAACATGTGCAAGGCTGTTCACAGCTTTGTATGATGTTAATCTAAAAAGGTGTAGCAAACACATAAATACACAGCACAGATAAATACGTAATGGCTACTCGAATGCAAGTCATTCTCAACCAGTTTCCACATAGGCACGCCCTTATAGACAGTGTCACTGCACTACTATTCTTCAACAGCAACAACACGTCCATATTTTGATTCATGTACATTAATAGTTGTCCAGCAGGCTGCTGCACATCTAACATGCAACTATTATTTATACAACTTCTATTTGTACTCATGAACCATAGAGCTAATGTGCTACATATCCCTCAACTCTATACAGACAAATTCGGACTATTGTTAGAGCATCAAGGTGCCTACCACTTCAACAATTTTCCACAGATATCATTCTTTGAACCACCCCTAATGAAAAACTAACTCTTAGGTTTCACAAAAATATTCCGTGGTACGCGTATAGGAATTCGTGTTCACACTATGAAGTGACAGTGAATTTCCTTACTATAGTATTCATTTTATTGATTTTGCTGAATACAATAATGGATACAATAATTACCTAATAGTAGTACACTAAGTAATAATAGATACATATAATAATGCAATATAAAAATAATGACAAACAACAATAATATGTAATGAACAGCATTATGGATGGAATAAATTAGTGATTGGAATTTAATGGATTTGACGAGGGGATTAGGATCTATGTGGGTGTCCCTCAAAGTTGGTTAGGGTAAATGATGGGGAAGTGTGAATGGGAACTCCTTTCTTTGATCTGCATCTGCAGATTTAGTTAATGGAGGATCTTAATAGTGTGATTATTATAATTATAATTATTATATAATATATGTCATAATTATACATTGTTGTAATCATAATTCCATAAAAATAAGCAATCATTGAGTAAGACAGTGTGAATTAAATTAATACTGGTTATATAATTAAAATATCATTGTACATTTTGATTGAATTAGGTTAACTGCATATGTCTACTGAGAAATTGGAATAACATCATCTTTGGCTACACATAAAGTTTGAAATTTGAACAGCAGCAATTGCTTTGCAAAATTTCCAGTTGCTAGCAAGGTGTATTTGTTGATATTTGAGTTTCTTATCAACTGAAATCATTAGCCATGAAATTTTCTTTATCACCTTCCCTAACAAGTTCATTCTGGTACATCCTGAAGCAGGCCTACTTCTAACTTGATCCGTGATGTTCTCGATGGCTGCATTGCTCATTTGATGCACAGAACAGTTCACACTTTTGCATGAGCATCTTTCAGCCATCAGATATTCTTCTGTGTTCTGTACGAATTGGTCAATCATAACTTGCATCACTGTAAGATTTGAACCAATGACACTGTTCTTCAGTGTAGTAGAAGATTCATGAATCTTGATTAGCTGAAAAACTTTCTTGTACATCACGTTCAAGAGTTGAATTTTCCATAAACTGTTGGCCATACTTTGACGATCATTGCTGTGACTAGTGGCAGAGTGTGGGGGAATATTAATAACATTGCAATGGTTATCTTCAGTGAATTCTTCCATCCCAGTTATGTTCAAAGAGGCATGTCCATGGAATAATTTCTGACGATAGTCTTCAAATTCAAATTTTTCCCTTCTGATTTCCTGCTTCAAAGAAGTTATATCTACGCCCAGCGTCACTCCTTCACACCACAGTGGCACTTTTGTCTGCTCACTCAAATGCTCAGTGGGGTAAGCTACTGTGAGTTTTATTGAAAGAAGAACGAGGAAAGATCTTAGACAGTAATCCATGATTGATACTTTGCGCCTTTTCTCCACTAAGCAGAGCAACATGTTGAATGATTGGTTAAATATACTAAATTGAATCACAATCTTTACTCGCTCACTGTTAACCTGCAGTTCATCTTCAGGTAGTTTTATACCTGCTTAGCTACTTATCAATTCTTACACAATTCTTCAAAAAAAGAATCAAGTTAATCTAGGAAATGGTGACGTTATCAGTGTGGGAATTTTTGAAGTGTGTCCCTGTGTGTGTTCTGGAAATCACATGTTGTGGCACATATTGTGATCTAGTCGTGTGACCTACTAGGAAAATTGTAACACAGTACATAGATTATATGGTATAGGGTAAGGTCAAGTAGATAAGATCAGGTTACTGTAAGGCTTCATTCCCAGTACTGTACCTTCTGTAATTTGAATACCCTTGATCAGGTGTTGAATGAAAATCTACTTTATGTTCACCAGAAGCTCAACAAGAGTGGTCCAACCCTCTGTGGATACGTCCTGCTATGAAAATGTAGGTAATGTTACAGAGGCAATACACCTTACTAATAAATAGCATCCGTTACCATAGAAACAGTACTATTATACAGCAATTTTATAATGTATAAAGCGCTAGCAACAGTATAAAGCGTTAGCAACGGATGCTATAATGGTTAAGACATGGGCACAAGGGCATTATGACATATAAATACCGAGTCCCGAGGGCAAGTGTATTTTATATGTCATAATGCCCTTGTGCCCATGTCTTAACCAATAACTAGATACCAGGCTGTTACTATATTATACTAGTATCAGTATGTAGTAATCACTATAGTGACTACTCATCAATAAATATACAAATTCATGTAATTTGCACAAATAATTATATTGGTCATGTCAAGTATCTGTACATATTTGCGTGCTGCAAGGCAATAGTTTACCAATTACTTAACATGTTCCAGTTGCCAAATGACTGTAAGGATTCTTAAGCTTTTTCTTTGTGTGTTTTTGTGTCATTGAAAATGCCTTGGAATTATATATATAATATTATAATATATCTGTGACATTTAAAACATCCGTATCTGTATGATTGTATATGCATTCATGTTGTCCTTAACGTTCCAACCCCATCAGTCATCTTGAACTTCAGTTGGATTATAATCCTATAGATCAGGAAGTGGAAACTCAATATGATTATCCTAAACATGTGGACCAGTGTCACATTACAGTTGTTCAGCTGCTTCTGTTCCTACCATGTTATGACTGTACATACAGGAACAATGTGATGTTGGGTTTCTCTTTTTGTTAGCAAATTTCTGATCAGTTACATTGTGGGTAATTACCATGCATGCCACGACACTTATTGAGATTCACACTTGACATACATCCTGGTATGTACATTTGTATGGTAGCCAAATAGCAATAGTGTACATTTATGGGGACGTGTACATATATCCTTTCTAAAATATATATCATTAGGAAGATTGTAATACAGTACATAGATTATATGGTATAGGGTAAGGTCAAGTAGATGAGATCAGGTTACTGTAAGGCTTCATTCCCAGTACTGTACCTTCTGTAATTTGAATACCCTTGAGCAGGTGTTGAATGAAAATCTACTTTATGTTCACCAGAAGCTCAACAAGAGTGGTCCAACCCTCTGTGGATACGTCCTACTATGAAAATGTAAAACCCATAAAATTATGCGAGTCGATTACTGAATTGCTGTAATTACATTGCCCGGATAACATAGATACTGTATAATATAGTAGGCATATCTAGTTAACAAGGTACATATGTAGTTCATTTATTAAATCATGTTGGAGAATAGTAGCACATACTTGATTGCTTGCTTTGTTTAGTATCATTATGACTTATGGATACACCATCCATGAAATCAGTACTTGATGTAATGACTAACATAACAATAGGATTTCTCACTTGTACTCATCTTTTTTCTTTCTACATCGAGGAATTTCAATCCAAAGGTTATCAGTAGGAGGGATTTTTTACAGTTTGTGTGTGATCAATTCTGTAATTACATCTTGTATAGATACTATTGTAATGTGGTCATGTTACCTAACAGGAAGATAGCAATACTGTTCGTAGACATTATATGATAGGGGTAAGGTCACATAGATAAGAAGAAGTCATTGTATGGCTTGATTATGAATCTTGCATGTACCTCGAGTATTTGCAATACCCTTGGCAAACTGTTGAATGAGCTACCGCATTTACCAATGGAGATTTGAATGAGAGTAGTCCACTCTCCTGTGGATATGCCTCACTATTTCAGTCTAGAGCCTATAAAATAATATTATATGCAAGAGGCACTTTGCTATATTCACAGCATTTGGATAATATGGATACCATATTAAGTAGCAGTATCTATAGTTACTGAAGTACATTTAATATTAGCCAGAACTGGTGCTTAATGTATTAGTTGAACAATAGCACATACTGGATTGCTTGCCCTGTTTAATATCTGTTAGGGCTTCCATTAACATATTTAATAACACCACATTGGTGTTTCTCACTAATAGCAACCTTTTTCGGTCTACATTCAGGCAATGCTGTAGTATCAGTATTCGGGATTTTATGGTTTGCCCCCTATATTTTCTGCAACTTACATAATAGCTACTATTGTGATGTGGTCATGTTACCTTTTAGGAAGTTTGCAATACTTTACATAGATACATTATGATTAGGGTAAGGTCAAGTAGATAAGCACAAGTCATTGTACGGCTTCCTACTTCCGGTACTAAACCTGGAGAAATGATATCGATTACAATAGACAGGGTGTTGAATTCATTTCTATTTCATGTTTGTCAAAAAAGAGGCTTGGATGCATGAGAGTAGTCCAATCCTGTATGGATATGTGCTGCCATAGCAGTGTAGAACATGATTATGTATTATAAAATTACACAAGAACCAATTATTATTATAATCACATCATCTTTAATAGCTTTGATACTATGAATTGTGAGGGTATATCTAGTTACAGAGGTGAATGGTAAGTATTCAATTTGTTAGTTATTGTATACGTATATATGTGTGAGAACAATAGCACACATTGCTTGCTCTGATTGGTATCTGTAGGGCTTCTATATACACTATCAATGACATCAGTAATTGCATGATGTAAAAACTGTCCCTCCTATGAAAGACTGGAGCAATAGGTATTTTTCCTTTGAACTCACCTTTTTCTTTCTACATGGAGGAAATGCTGAGGTTATCAATAATTGGGTTTTTTTTCAGTTTGTTCCTGGAAATTGCATTCCACAAGAGCTATTGAGATGTAGTAATGTAATCCATTAGGAAGATTGCATTACATTCATTTTATTACTACACGTACCTTGGGTAATTTAAATACCCTTGGCAGAGTGTTGGATCAATTTTTTACTTAGCGTTCACCAAAAGGAGTCTCAAATGAGAGTAGTCCAACCCTCCATTGATGTCCTGCTCTGACAGTGTTGAACCTAAAATAATAGTAAATCATCAATATAATCTCATGCATTGTCAGAATAGCATGAATACTATATAAGAGGCGCATTTAGTTACACATTTACATGTCATTGAGTGGATATTAATAGCTTTTAGAACTATAGCACATACCAATTGTTTGCTCCCTTTATGTCTGTAGGGCTTCCCTATACACCATCCATTAGGTGAGTACTTGACGTAATGTCTATCATAACAATAGGAATTTATCACTTATGTCCACCTTTTCCTTTCTACATTGAGTGAATGCTTATGATATCATTATCAGGGATTCTTACAGTTTATCCCTAATAAATTCTGTAAATTATGTCTTGTAGATGCTATGTGTTGTAGTCAGCGATCGAGTTACCTAAAGGGAAGATTGCAGCAGGGCTATTCCAAATTATTATTGATAATAATTATAAAATAATGTGGTTGTATTTGCCTGGGTTAAATTATGATTGCTGTTTGTTTATTTATCTTCTCATAATGATAATAAATTAATGATAATAAAATTAAGCTAAAATTAAAATTAACTTGAGCACATAGTGAGTAAACATCCATTTTGTGACACTGATAAACCTAATGTCAAACATTTTTTCATACTTAAGTTTGCAATTACAACGGATGTGAATCCCGTGGTATGTACAAATTGTCAGTATTAATTAATAAATAGTTCCAATAATTATGATATGTTTGAGCTAAGTCATCTCTCGATATTGATATAAATTGAGGAGAGGGACTGAACAAAAGCAGATGATCAGTCAAATATTACCTTAATCTTAAGTATCAGTATTAAGATTGACTTTTTAAGAATGTACAGTTTAAGACTATTTATTTGCTCATATATTGTGAGCACATTTGTGAGTATGGCTGCTATGTATATGCTACCAATGGAAGAGTCAACAGGTGCAACTAGGGCAACTATGTCCACAGGAATGATAAATGCAAGAGTTCCTCCGTGGTGTGGAGCTGTAGTTGACGCAAGCATTAGCAATTTGAAACAGGTTATCAGAACAGATTCATCCTCAGTCTTGCACTAGGATGAACGTGTTGGGAGAAGTAATTAAAAAGATTAGTGAAGATGTTCATTTTGTTGATCGAATCCTGAAATGCCAATTAGTTCGTATTACCACCTGAAAAACTATGCAAATTAACTCTGGACTTGGCAAACTCAATGTGTTAGGCCCTTTTGCCTGATTTTGAATCAGATTTTGCTTTAGGTACTATTATTGTGAATCATAATATTATATTGCTTTGAACTAATATAAAACTGATTTTATGTACATGTATTATCCTAATAATACTATAATATTATAGTTAATTTTCATGAATCTATTCATATTGTGACTCTGCTCTCTCTCTAAACTGTTTCATTATAATAGAGACGTAATATAAAATATTCTATAAACTGAAATATTTATTCTTTGACTGTATCTACATTACCTGGAGAAACGTTTGAACATTTTTTGATATTTTTACATTGCCAGCTCCAAGGGAATCACAAGAAAAAGACATGGTTGTACAAAGTTGAACAGCTCAATACAACCCTGTATATCACCCTGTATGTATTCATAACAATATATGTCATACTTGCACATGGTTCCTGACAAACATGTGCAAGGCTGTTCACAGCCTGGTATGATGTTAATGAACAGCCTTGTATGATGTTAATCCAAAAAGGTGTGGCAAACACATAAACACACAGCACAGATAAATACGTAATGGCTACTCGAATGCAAGTCATTCTCAACCAGTTTCCACATAGGCACGTCCTTATAGACAGTGTCACTGTACTACTATAATTCAACAGCAACAACACGTCCATATTTTGATTCATGTACATTAATAGTTGTCCAGCAGGCTGCTGCACATCTAACATGCAACTATTATTCATTTTATACAACTTTTATTTGTACTCATCAACCATAGAGCTAATGTGCTACATATCCCTCAACTCTATAGAGACAAATTCAGACTATTGTTGGAGCATCAAGGTGTCTACCACTTCAACAATTTTCCATAGATATCAGTCTTCCAAGCATGCCCTAATGAAAAACTAACTCTTAGGGTTTCACAAAAATATTCCGTGGTACGCATATAGGAATTCGTGTTCCCACTATGAAGTGACAGTGAATTTCCTTACTATAGTATATTCATTTTATTGATTCTGCTGAATACAATAATGGATACAATAATTACCTAATAGTAGTATACTAAATAATAATAGATACATATATGTAATAATACAATATAAAAATAATGACAAACAACAATAATATGTAATGAAGAGCATTATGGATGGAATAAATTAGTGATTGGAATTTAATGGATTTGACGAGGGGATTAGGATCTATGTGGTTGTCCCTTAAAGTTGGTTAGGGTAAATGATGGGGAAGTGTGAATGGGAACTCCTTTCTTTGATCTGCATCTGCAGATTTAGTTAATGGAGGATCTTAATAGTGTGAGTATTATAATTATAATTATTATATTATTATATTATATATGTCATAATTATACATTGTTGTAATCGAAATTCCATAAAAATAAGCAATCATGGAGTAAGACAATGTGAATTAAATTAATACTGGTTATATAATTAAAATATCATTGTACATTTTGATTGAATTAGGTTAACTGCATATGTCTACTGAGAAATTGGAATAACATCATCTTTGGCTACACATAAAGTTTGAAATTTGAACAGCAGCAATTGCTTTACAAAATTTCCAGTTGCTAGCAAGGTGTATTCGTTGATATCTGAGCTTCTTATCAACTGAAATCATTAGCCATGAAATTTTCCTTATCACCTTCCCTAACAAGTTCATTCTGGTACATCCTGAAGCAGGCCTACTTCTAACTTGATCCGTGATGTTCTCGATGGCTGCATTACTCATTTGATGCACAGAACAGTTCACACTTTTGCATGAGCATCTTTCAGCCATTAGATATTCTTCTGTGTTCTGTACGAATTGGTCAATCATAACTTGCATCACTGTAAGATTTGAACCAATGATACTGTTCTTCAGTGTAGTAGAAGATTCATGAATCTTGATTAGCTGAAAAACTTTCTTGTACATCTCGTTCAAGAGTTGAATTTTCCATAAACTGTTGGCCATACTTTGACGATCATTGCTGTGACTAGTGGCAGAGTGTGGGGGAATATTAATAACATTGCAATGGTTATCTTCAGTGAATTCTTCCATCCCAGTTATGTTCAAAGAGGCATGTCCATGGAATAATTTCTGACGATAGTCTTCAAATTCAAATTTATCCCTTCTGATTTCCCGCTTCAAAGAAGTTATATCTACGCCCAGCGTCACTCCTTCACACCACAGTGGCACTTTTGTCTGCTCACTCAAATGCTCAGTGGGGTAAGCTACTGTGAGTTTTATTGAAAGAAGAACGAGGAAAGATCTTAGACAGTAATCCATGATTGATACTTTGCGCCTTTTCTCCACTAAATAGAGCAACTTGTTAAATGATTGGTTAAATATACTAAATTGAATCACAATCTTTACTCGCTCACTGTTAACCTGCAGTTCATCTTCAGGTAGTTTTATACCTGCTTAGCTACTTATCAATTCTTACACAATTCTTCAAAAAAAAAAATCAAGTTGATCTAGGAAATGGTGACGTTATCAGTGTGGGAATTTTTGAAGTGTGTCCCTGTGTGTGTTCTGGAAATCACATGTTGTAGCACATATTGCGATCTAGTCATGTGACCGACTAGGAAAATTGTAACACAGTACATAGATTATATGGTATAGGGTAAGGTCAAGTAGATAAGATCAGGTTACTGTAAGGCTTCATTCCCAGTACTGTACCTTCTGTAATTTGAATACCCTTGATCAGGTGTTGAATGAACATCTACTTTATGTTCACCAGAAGCTCAACAAGAGTGGTCCAACCCTCTGTGGATACGTCCTGCTATGAAAATGTAGGTAATGTTACAGAGGCAATACACCTTACTAATAAATAGATACCAGGCTGTTATATATATTATACTAGTAACATGTAGTAATCACTATAGTGACTAATCATCAATAAATGTACAAATTCATGTAATTTGCACAAATATTTATATTGGTCATGTACAAGTATCTGTACATATTTGCGTGCTGCAAGGCAATAGTTTACCAATTACGTACTTAACATGTTCCAGTTGACAAATGATTGAAGGATTCTTAAGCTTTTTCCTCGTGTGTTTTTGTGTCATTGAAAATGCCTTGGAATTATATATATATATATATATATATATATCTGTGACATTTGAAACATCCGTATCTGTATGATTGTATATGCATTCATCTTGTCCTTAATGTTCCAACCCCATCAGTCATCTTGAACTTCAGTTGGATTATAATCCTATAGATCAGGAAGTGGAAACTCAATATGATTTTCCTAAACATGTGGATCATTGGTCTAAGAACAGTTTGCACATATATAGTCCTGATATTGCAATAAGGATGAGCAAATTTGCCCTGTGTGTGTCTACAGAGCTATATAGCATTTCTTAATTAGGCCTAGGACCAGAGTCGCATTAAAGTTGTTCAACTGCTTCTGTTCCTACCATGTTATGACTGTACATACAGGAACAATATGATGTTGGGTTTCTCTTTTTCATTAACAAATTTCTGATCAGTTACATTGTGGGTAATTACCGTGTATGCCACGACACTTATTGAGATTCACACTTGACATACATCCTGGTATGTACATTTGTATGGTAGCCAAATAGCAATAATGTACATGTATGGGGATGTGTACATATATCCTTTCTATAATATATACCATTAGGAAGATTGTAATATAGTACATAGATTATATGGTATAGGGTAAGGTCAAGTAGATGAGATCAGGTTACTGTAAGGCTTCATTCCCAGTACTGTACCTTCTGTAATTTGAATACCCTTGATCAGGTGTTGAATGAAAATCTACTTTATGTTCACCAGAAGCTCAACAAGAGTGGTCCAACCCTCTGTGGATACGTCCTGCTATGAAAATGTAAAACCCATAAAATTATGCGAGTCGATTACTGTATTGCTGTAATTACATTGCCCAGATAACATAGATACTGTATAATATAGTAGGCATATCTAGTTAACAAGGTACATATGTAGTTCATTTATTAAATCATGTTTGAGTATAGTAGCACATACTTGATTGCTTGCTTTATTTAGTATCAATATAGCTTATGGATGCACCATCCATGAAATCAGTACTTGATGTAATGACTAACATAACAATAGGATTTCTCACTTGTACTCACCTTTTTTCTTTCTACATTGAGGAATTTCAATCCAAAGGTTATCAGTAGGAGGGATTTTTTCACAGTTTGTGCGTGATCAATTCTGTAATTACATCCTTTATAGACACTATTGTAATGTGGTCATGTTTCTAACAGGAAGATAGCAATACTGTTCATAGACATAATATGATAAGAGTAAGGTCACATAGATAAGAAGAAGTCATTGTATGGCTTCATTATGAATCTTGCATGTACCTCGAGTATGTTCAATACCCTTGGCAAACTGTTGAATGAGCTACCGCATTTACCAATCGAGATTTGAATGAGAGTAGTCCACTCTCCTGTGGATATGCCTCACTATTTCAGTCTAGAGCCCATAAAATAATATTATATACAAGAGGCACTTCGCTATAATCACAGCATTTGGATAATATGGATACTATATTAAGTAGCAGTATCTATAGTTACTGAGGTACATTTAATATTTGTCAGAACTGGTGCTTAATGTATTAGTTGAACAATAGCACTTACTGGATTGCTTGCCCTGTTTAATATCTGTAGGGCTTCCGTTAACATATTTAATAACACCATATTGGTATTTCTCACTAATAGCAACCTTTTTCGGTCTACATTCAGGCAATGCTGTAGTATCAGTATTCGGGATTTTTATGGTTTGCCCCCTATATTTTCTGCAACTTACATAATAGCTACTATTGTGATGTGGTCATGTTACCTTTGAGGAAGCTTGCAATACTTTACATAGATACATTATGATTAGGGTAAGGTCAAGTAGATAAGCACAAGTCATTGTACGGCTTCCTATTTCCGGTACTAAACCTGGAGAAATGATATCGATTACAATAGACAGGGTGTTGAATTCATTTCTATTTCATGTTTGTCAAAAATGAGGCTTGGATGCATGAGAGTAGTCCAATCCTGTATGGATATGTGCTGCCATAACAGTGTAGAACATGATTATGTATTATAAAATTACACAAGAACCAATTATTGTTATAATCACATCATCTTTAATAGCTTTGATACTATGAATTGTGAGGGTATATCTAGTTACAGAGGTGAATGGTAAGTATTCAATTTGTTAGTTATTGTATACCTATGTGTGAGAACAATAGCACACATTGCTTGCTCTGATTGGTATCTGTAGGGCTTCTATATACACTATCAATGAGATCAGTAATTGCATGATGTAAGGACTATAACTGTCCCTCCTATGAAAGACTGGAGCAATAGGTAATTTTTCCTTTGAACTCACCTTTTCCTTTCTACATGGAGGAAATGCTAAGGTTATCAATAATTGGGTTTTTTTCAGTTTGTCCCTGGAAATTGCATTCCACAAGAGCTATTGAGATGTAGTAATGTAATCCATTAGGAAGATTGCATTACTGTGCATTCATTTTATTACTACGCTACCTTAAGTAATTTAAATACCCTTGGCAGAGTGTTGGATCAATTTTTTACTTAACGTTCACCAAAAGGAGGCTCAAATGAGAGTAGTCCAACCCTCCATTGATGTCCTGCTCTGACAGTGTTGAACCTAAAATAATAGTAAATCATCAATATAATCTCATTGTCAGAATAGCATGAATACTATATAAGAGGCGCATTTAGTTACACACTTACATGAGTGGATATTAATAGCTTTTAGAACTATAGCACATACCAATTGTTTGCTCCCTTTATGTCTGTAGGGCTTCCCTATGCGCCATCCATTAGGTGAGTACTTGACGTAATGTCTATTATAACAATAGGAATTTCTCACTTATGTCCACCTTTTCCTTTCTACATAGAGTGAATGCTTATGATATCATTATCAGGGATTTTTACAGTTTATCCCTAATAAATTCTGTACATTATGTCTTGTAGATGCTATGTGTTGTAGTCGGCGATCGAGTTACCTAAGGGAAGCACAGGAGGAAAATCCTGTTTTCATCAAGTAGGAAACACTATTGAATCATTGTTGAAAGGCTCTGTTTCACAAAAATGTATTGAAACAAGGCCTTTCAACAATGTTTCAATAGTGTTCTTCCAAGTAATTATTGATAATAATTATAATATACTGTGGTTGTACTTGCCTGGGTTAAATTATGGTAGCTGTTTGTTCATTTTCTTCTCGTAATGATAATAAAATTAATGATAATAATTGATAATGGTTGATAGACAAGAACAAGTCATTGTATAGCTTCATTTCAAGTACTCCATAGACCTCAAGTGAGTTCTTTGGAAGAATGTGAAAGAAAATTCTGCATTAAATTTTCAACAAGGGGGCTCGATCAAGAGTATTTCAAACCTCTGTGAATTAGTCCTTTTAACTGCATAGAACTTACAAATTTATTCAAGCATCAATTATTGCCCTAATGACTATCACATCGTATAGATATAACAGATGCTGTATATTATATTATGCGTATTTGGATACGCATGAACATATGGTCATAGTTAAACATCAAAACACATACTAAATCGAATGTATAGTACCAGGTCCCATATGGCTTCAGTATGCACAGTGCATGTGATCAGTACTTGAAATGAAGTCTAATTTTCCCTCCTATGAAAGGTGATTGCAATAGGTATTTCTCACTTATACTGGAGATCACCTTTTCTTCCTACATTGAGAAAATTATGAGGTTATCAGTATTAAGGATCTTCACAGTGTGTCTCAGTGCCTATTTCAGGAAATCTTATCTTACAGAAGTTATTGTGGGGTAGTCATGTGATCTACAGGGAAGATTGTGCTGCAGTGTAGATATATGATAGAAGTCAAATAGATGAGAACCAGTCATTGTATGGTTTTATTATAAGTACCATGACATGTATGACTTGGCAGGATGTGAGTAGACTTAATCCACTTCAATACATGTACCAAGTCCAATGACAATCATCGCCTACTAGTTACTACATTAGATTGACGTGCATTCAATTCCACTTGTTATTCATGTTAACAGAATTTCACAACAATTGAATACATTTTCATTCATGAGGATTATGGCTGTTGTTGAGAGTAAAAAGAATATTTTGTGTACAATGAAGTTTCACATTAAAACATATTGTGCAGGCATGTGTTACATGAGTGGATACACTATTATCATACCTTGCACAGGATACTTAATCATACTTAATCATACCCTTAGCTCTGTGATCATGCATGTGTATGCATTGTAATTTTCTACAAAAAGAGGTCCTTGTGAAGTTATCTACATAGATGTAATCAATTAGCAATGCCAAAATTAATGTGGACATGTCACATTGCAGCATGCAATGCAAATCATTCCATCATTCAAAGTAGGAGTGAATTAAGGCTTGTACTCTTGTACATTTTTAACACCTATGTAATGATATAATATAGCGTGAGCCCATGTTCCCTTATATTCTGTATCATTGTGTGCCATCACAAGCGTCTTCATGCATACCTTTGTATCAAATTGAAATTGGCTCTTAGTGACCATGATGTGTTATCCTTTCAGTGAAATCGGGACTTTATGGTTTGGTCATTACATAAGCATATTCAATTAAGTATTGAGCAATTTTCAAATTCTTTACCACTCTGTGATAGTGTCATCACTTTTGAATGGCTTCATGAGTAATGCAGTTGCACAACTCAATAAAAATATCTCAGGCAATTATCTAAAGGTAACAGCAGATATCCAGTAGTCCATTCTTGGGATTAAATCCAAATGGTGTACAGTGCCACTCGGATACTTTCTTTGTTTGCAATTTATGAAATTCTTTCCTTATCATCATAGCAGAAAACCTGAGAGTGTATGTATATGGCCTCCACCCCTGTCTGAATGTAAATTTCTGATAATTGAGTAAGAGATGCAAACTAGTCCCTTGACTTGATTAATCAATCTATCAATCGATTTTCATTTCAAATCTGATTATCAGTATTACTGCAAGCAAATCAATTAATCACATGAAGTGAGTATAGCATCCGTTACCATAGAAACAGTACTATTATACAGCAATTTTATAATGTATAAAGCGCTAGCAACAGTATAAAGCGTTAGCAACGGATGCTATAATGGTTAAGACATGGACACTCGGGCATTATGACATATAAATACACTCGCCCTCGGGCGCTTCGCGCCCTCGGGACTCGGTATTTATATGTCATAATGCCCTTGTGCCCATGTCTTAACCACTAAATAGAACAAGGAGCCACCCCCACCTTATCACTCAGGTCCTTCATCCCAGGGGTTCAGGTTTGCACTTCAACTGTACCTGGAATGTGAAAATGATTGTCTCTTGGATGACTACTCAGTCTAATAAAGTGGGAGTGGTTCCCGGTTATGCCCACTTAATTACTTACGGTAATTATTCGATTAATCAATTGGTTACTATGTGCTAATAATTGATTTGAAAACTACAGCTGATTTCCAGCTCTAGTGCAGTGGACTTATTTAGGGAAATTGATACTGGTTGAGTTCACTTGATAGAGATATTAAGAAATTATGTGTTTGAATTTTACACACATAACGTGATACTTTGAGACTTCTGTACAGATATCCTTGCTTATCTTACCACAGATTGAGGTATTAGTTGTTCAGATATGCTGGGTTTAATTCCATGCACAAACAGTTCCGATATAATGTGTTTGCTAATGAACCAACCTCGGAAGTCTGCTGATTCACAAGGTGACTTGTGTACATGGCTATCATAGTAAGGGTATTTAGTTACATCATCTTCATAATATTATACCTAACATTTGATTGAATGGATGAGGCTCAATGCCTGTCTATAGTACTAGTGGTAGCCTCCTGGCTGATCACAGAGTGTAGGGTAACATATGGTATTCACTCATATTATTGAGATCACAACAATGGACATAACGTTCAATCCAACAATAATATCATTATCATGCTATTCTTAGATCTAAATTGAAACATTGATGTATGATTTATATTTAGAATAAAACTGAAACAGGAAATTGCTTCAGAATCTGAATCACTGAGATTTATATTTGATTACTTAGGGTTGGTACCATGGTCATGAGTCATGTTGGTGGCATTCATGGTATGTAAGTGTCTATATCGATCCTGGAACAGTGGATATATGCTTGAAACCCTACCATGCTGTACCTGGTGTCACAGTTGCATGATAATGTATAAATATGCCCTACATCTGCTTCATTTCAGTCTTCATTCAAATCAACTTTAACTGTATGCTAGTATCAGATTTTCTTCAGTGAGCATTTCTTTGTGAAGTCTATGAAAATCACTATGTTATTTGTTGCCAAAGTCTGCTTTGTTATCAAAGCCTTCAGCATTTTACTGCAGGTGGCAGGTGCCTTGCCATTAGAATCATTTCCGAAAGAGAATCAAGAAGAACCCGAATTGTGGTGCAGTGATGGAGTTGATGTCAACATTACTACTTTACAATCGAGCATAACTGCTGATATTTCCCGATTAAGACGGTATATGGTCGATTTATTCCATGGGCACAACTTTGTGGCTGGATTTCAGATTAAAGGACTGGCAAAGCTCGGAAAATGTGGTTCTGTTGTCATCACTCAGTATCCTAGCAGCAATTATAGTAATGATCGACAGCATATTGCAAACAAGTATTGGAATTTATATCTGTTGAACAAGATGTACAAGAACATTTTCAAACTAATTAAGGTACACCAATATTCGAATACACCACAGACCACAGTTTCCAAACTCACTATACTTCAAGTTATGATCAATCATATTGTGGAGCGTATGGAGGAGTATTTGATGGCTGAGAGGTGCTCCTGTAAAGGTGAAGAGTGCACACTGCATCGTGTGTCTACAGCAGCCATTGATAAAAGCATTGATCAAGTAAGGATGGAGCTTCGTCCCCAAAACTGCACCAGAATTAATTTGCTAGGAGAAGTGATTACGCTGGTATATAGGGAAACTGGAGACATAAGGATGCATGTTGTTCCATCAGCTTCCAATTTATGCTATATTCTATCAAGCACCAATTATCCTGATGGATGCCCTGTGTGACATCCTTATAGAATATTTGTCTTAGTCAATATAGTATTATTATACCATTAATAATTACATGTACTAAAACTTCACTTATATTTCTGCATTATATTATTAATTATGATTATAAATTATTGGTAATTCTACAAAATGCACCTTCTAACATAAAACTGAGACAACATGCATCTGAGCAAAAGCAACAATTGTGGAAAATTTTGCATCATATACAGCTCTTATTATAACATTCGTCATTGAAGTCCTATATATGTAGTTAACAGTAAGGGAGATGGTGTATTGACCAGTAAGAATGATAATATCCTGCCACACTATTAGCTAGCTTGATTGGTTGCATGATTGAAAGTTGCTATTCAGCTTTTAAGTATATAATTGTAAAAATATAATAATATATTAATGAGTAATGGGAATACATAAATATCAAATATGATATAATGTATATTATGATAGTATTTTAATGAATTTAAGACAAGATGAAAAAGCAGTATAAATTATAACTGGTTGATATTAACATAACTATATACAACTATATATAACTAATATAACTAGTATAAATTATAACTGGTTGATATTAATACTGATTAATCCAAATAAAGCAATAGGTGATTGATTATTGATTATGCATGGAGCTGACATAAAGTCTTTGGAGGAGCTCTTATTCCTCGCAAAATAGGGTTGAATTTTCCATCAGCATACTTAATATTCAGTTCAATTTTCCTGAGAACCTGTCCCAAAAAATTCATTCTGGTACATACAGAATGAGATTGAAGTCTAATTTGATCTTTGACTGTTTCCTTTGATAGTTGGAATTGGTGAATCGAACAAGTTGCATGTTTGCAGGAGCATCTTTCAGCCATCAAGTAATCCTCAGTGTTTTCTATGAAGCTATCAATCATGACTTGCATCTTGGTGAGTTTTGCAACATTGTGGTCAGTTGTGTTATCCCGGGTAGTGGGGTATTCACAAATCATGATTAGCTTGAATGTTTTCTTGTACAGCTCATTCAAGAATTGAACATTCCACAAGATGTTAGCCATATGTTGACTATCGTTGTTGTGATGAATAACGGAGTATGGAGGAATGGTAATGGTATCACATGCACCACCTGTAAGTCCTTCTACTTTTGGGATTTTTAAAGAATCTTCTCCAGCAATTAATTGTTGTCTGAATGGTATGAATTGTAGAATGTCCCCCTTAATTTTCATTTTCAGAACAGTGGTGTTCACTTCACTTCCGTTTGCACACCACCTACGTGGTCCTGTAGTCTGTAAATTTTCTGCTGAATGCCGTGAGGGGACAGCTGCTGGCTCCACGAGGGCAGCTAGGAGAAAGAAGATAAGATGTCCTGGTCTAAGACTCAATTCCATACTTAATAGCTGATCTATGCCAGTAGTGGAGGAGCTGAAATGAATAAAAGCACTGTTCACTGCTTCAACTTAAAATTTGGCCTGAATTTATACTCGCTGAAAATTAAGAATTATATTCTGACATCATGGACCACATACAAAATCCATATCCGGCATAATTGTATGAATTCACTTTGCTTGTTGAGTGGCTAGTGTTTCTTCCCTGCAGTATTCCCGTATATATTGCAAGACATTGTCAACCCCTGGTATTTTAGAATCATTGCTTAGTGTTATCTTAAAAATGATAAAATGCTATTTCTGCTATTGGTCTGAGAGAAGGCCCAATTTTTGTGTATGACATAATATAATAATGCTTATTCTGCTGTATAATATTATGTGCATGTAAGGCACCAGGAGTAGGTAAGCTATAACGCAGGAAGTAATCTATATGGCTCATAATATGAACAGATAAATTAGCTATGCATGATATTGACATCTCAATCATGGCACCTACATCTCTTTGTTCAAGGTATAAAGTATTGGAATCCTCAGACTAATACGTACTGTCACTGAGTGATGATGTATTTTGGAACAGTACAAATTAGATCACATCAATTTTGTCATCTTGCATCAGATTCTATATAATTGTTATGATGGTTCCTACTTATGCGAGCATAACTCTTGGATGGGCCGGGATGATTAATATTTTCTGATATATACATGTCTGGGTCAGTATAGGGGATAATGACACACTATGTGTAACAGCCTTGATACCAGCAAAATTTAATACTGAAACAAAACAAAAGTATATTATACAGGCCTAGCACAGATTATAGAGTCTTATTTGAGAAGTACAGCTGGCATATTGCTTCAATGTTACTGTGGGACAACATACATTGATCCCAAGCTAAAAAGCTCACTGTTTAATGCATGCCTATATATTTTAGGGGTCAAATCAATATAGATTGTTATACACTTGTATATCTTCCATGCATGTATGTGCTATGTGGCTTTGAGTATGTACCATCTTGAAATTCCTTATGTGCTCTTATACTTCATCAAGTGAACAATACCGAATTAATTCCTTGTTCACTCATTCACTTATAGACATGCTATGTGTCTGAGTTTTCTACAAGTTAATTGAAATTTTACATTCTGACAACATCCTTCAGTTCAACAGCCAGCCATATAATGATATTATATGACTTTTCCTTTATACAGTGTACATGGTACTGTAACAGGCACTGTATCATGAAATGAGTACATTTGAACATCATCCACCTATGAAAGAATGATAATATGTTTTAATATGCATAAACTAATAATAATTAACATACCAGTTTGATGTCAATCCAGTTAGACAGTATATATTATAATTATTATTGCACTACATAAAATTTAATGTAATTGCTTTATTTTATGATGTACGTATATACTATAAAAGTGTGTACACCATATAATTATTTGTGGTGTGCTGTTATATACACATATAATCGAAAGCAAAATACTTATGTGATCACACGATTTCATGGCTTTCACGAATGTCATGCACATGGGCTTATAGACACACTCAAGAAGATATCTCAGTGTTGTTGGTATGTGTTTGAGCATCAGGATGCTCAGTCTATTACACATGCTTATTAAGTCATGTATTAATAGAATTACATGCCAATTGTGTTTTGCCTGGGATATACCTTACAGTTTTTGGTCCAGGTGTCTTCGTACATTTACACTGCCAATGATATCACATCTTAGTCATACAGACCAGTATCTCTATGGCTTAAAAATACCTCTGTGGTTGAGATCAACACTTGAGATATGACCATCAATCTTCTTATCCTCATAATGGGTACAATTATACCCAACCACATTCATTGTTGGGGTAAGAGTCATTAGTATTAAGTGATTTTGTACAGTTTCTGCAGAGTGGGGATTCTATTCCTAGTACTCAGTCTTGCAGCTGCAGTTATTGTTCCAAGGAGTCATGGGAGCAACTATCTGGAGTACATGTACAGAAGATGTAAGCCATATACAGGAACAACTATATGACAGTTATGATATGTACGTATTCTCATTATCTATTAGCTGTAATAATGTGGCTTTTGTTACTAATGAAGACAGTTTTAATGAGCCTGCAAAGAATGTCTCACTAATAGAGTGACGTCAGTTCTCTGTCAACCCACACTTGCTACTATTGAATTAATGGAACAGTTACTGTGTAGTACCATGATGTGTTGTGTAGTGTTCAAGTGTATGTTTGTGACTATCATAATGACATTAATATTATATATTTTCATTTAATATTCCATGAGACTGGTGATTATCTGATGTACTCAGGCCCGTAGGAAGCAATTTTGAAGTGCAGCGGCCACTCAAAAAAATTTTTACTCGCTCCAATCACGAATTATGTACAGTATGTTTGATACTGATGATCACAACATTATTGCAAACGTAAACACTTCAATTTAATAAACTTAAACAAGAATCCACCCTACATATACAGCTTGGGGGATGATGTCTGATTAAAATGGCCAAAAACAGATAGCCTATGTTCTGATCCTGCTACAAATTCATTAGCTATTTTAACTAAGTCTAAGTTGTCTGTTAAATGTTTGTGTACATGAAGTAGCTAGCATCAGATGGTTCAAGTGGCTTTGATTCATTTGAACTTATCTTACAGTCCATCATAATTCGAGTTTGTCATATGAGCTTGGAATCTTTTGACAGACATTTACATGGTTTGGCGATATGCATTGCACTACAGTAATGATAACTCGAGGCACAGTTTACAACGGTGTTCATGCACAACTTGCCTAATCGTTTTCGTTTTTACGCGTTAACAAACGATATCAGCAGGCGGGTCTCTGTTGAAAAATGGACGTTAGCCTGAATCCTGTGTTTTATGCGCAGGTAAGGCCATATTATGGTAAGACTAGCTATAGATAGCGCACGCCAATGTATGATAATTTAAGTTTCCATGCATTTTGGAGACCTAAGCTGTTAGTATTGTCTTTGTTCACATGTAATGCCTTATTGTGTTCTTATGTTGTCAGGTGGCTTCGCTTGCTCCTAGCACTGTACAGCTATTGCCTCTGACAAAGAAAGGGACTCAAAAGGTATGATAAATTCCATAGATTCCGCAAACCTTCGTGCAATTGTATCGCAGCCCAGGATCTGTAAGTTCTCGTGAAAATGTATGCAAGTATCCCCTCCTTCGACCCTCAGTTGATGGCGTTCGTACCGATTTGGTATCCTTATACAATATTTGCTTGTGTAGGTTGTTGTTGGAGATGGCGAGGGAGTTTTATCTTGTTTCAGTATCAAGAAAGGAGAACCAACTGTGAGTAAAACAATGCTTTTCCTCTAGGTATATGCGTCTGATTCGGTCATCCAACACATCCATAGCATGTAGCCATGTCTCCAGTCATTCTGTCAATCACTTAGTGCATGGATGCATGTAATAAGATAGTGAGATGCTATTAGTTTATACTGTATGTACTGAAGCCTACATACTTGTGTGACCTATGCAGTTTGTATTCAAGACACTCCCTGGGCATAAGATAACACGTGTGGAATTGGGAGGTGTTCCTGGAGCAGCGAAAGAAAGGATCTTCTTTGCTGCTGGTGTTGAAGTGTTTGGGTACAGCAAGAAAGGGAAACAGTTTCTTCGTTTTGACACTAATTTAACTGAGGACATACAGAACATGTAAGTTCGTGCATGTTATGGTCTTGTCCATGAGTACCAATGTGCAAACTAATGCTGAGTGATATCCACTGAGTACTCAACTGTCTAGTATCCGCCACTCACTGCTGTTCACTTTTACTACTGTTTGTGCTGTTGTATTTGTAGTGTGTACACACTGTCATAAATGATCCTTGCATCAGATTCTTATCCTTGCACGTACGTTTGTTGTTTGTTGTTTGTTGTTTGTTTTCTGCTGTTTGTGCTGTTGTTCTCATAGTGAGCACGCTGTCATAACTGATCCTTACATTATCGCTGAGGTCTTTTTGTGTTCTTTGTTGTTTGATTCTTGTTTACTGTTGTTTGTACCGTTGCAGTGGACTGCACACTCTTTCATAACCAATCCTTGCATCATATTCTTATACGTGTATGAATCTTCCAGCTATGTCAGTGGAGTGGACCTATTTGTGTCTGGAAATAACGTGTACAATCACTTTGAAGACTGCAAGGACACAGATTACTATCTCTGCTCTGATAAGATCAATGATGTGCTCTGCCTTCCACCAGAAAAGTATGTACATATGTATATTCATGTATGGATTTCCCTTCTTCAGACATTTATTGACTATACCACCAGTTCACACTTACAAGCAGTCTTCATAGTTCTGCATGTGTACATGTAAAACAATGTGAACCCTGTGGTATCATTCAAACCTATGTGTATGTACGTGTGACCATCTGTAGGGAAATGAAATAAGATGTTCAGGTTACCACCCTTGTGTTCCCTTAAATTTGAACAGTTGATTGAAGGTTTCCTCAATCAACTCACCTTGGTAACCTTAAGTAGCTTACATGTGTGGCTTGACTGCAACAATTTGAGTTTGCAGATGTATGGCTGCACTCACAGAGCTATGGCAGATGTATGGCTGCACTTACAGAGCTATGGCAGATGTATGGCTGCACTCACAGAGCTATGGCAGATGCTTGACTGCACTTGAAATTCCTCACAGGTTTTCGATATTACCTACAGAAAACATTGTTTCTTCATTGCCCATACGTATTATTCATTATATGTTGCTAAGTATGAGTACTTGCTTGTTCTGGTAGAATGCCATAAATAATTTCTCTTTCTATTGTACATCATACGTGTAATGCCACTCTTTCAAGAGGCTATATTTTATGAAGGTCCTGAGTTAGATGGTGTTTCCAGTTGGTTTATTGGTAATTTGTAGCAATTTACTATTTTGGTCCTACGATGACTATGCACAAATGCCCATTTTTAACATACATGGAGATGGCATAGTGAACACACTATAGTTTAAACATAGTCTTTGTTCACGTATGGTGAATAAGGGTCTTGTGAAATTTGTACCTGCATATTAAAGTCTAATGTACAATTTGTGTAGCCAATGTGTGTGTTAGGGTATGATCAGCAGTTTCCCATGTTACTTGGGACAAATCCATCAAAAGCAATGGACTGTACTTGGTTGAACCTACCTTCAGGTGAAAGGACATTAGCATGATTTTGACCCAAATTGATTGTATTCATTTCTTTGCCAATGTGCTATAAGGCCTTTGGTAGAACACCACTCCTCATCATTAACATTGGGCAACATTCAGAGTTGTCGATCCAATGTTTATTTGTGTCATTCAAAATCCTACAGACACTATGAATGTAGTTGTAAATTATTACTGTCCGTATGAGCATAGCAGCCCTACTAGTAATCCGTGGTCTCACTATGGCAATTATGGGCTCTTTGTATGGTCCTTCAGAACTACAGAGTTGAGTCCTGTTCTGGCCTGCCAAGACTGTGCACTTAGACTGCTGCGTGGATCAGAGCTTGTATACGAGGTTGAAGTGGCCGGTCCACCAAAGTGTATCACCTTATACGAAACTGGACAAAGTACGTACGTATGCACCTGTGTGTTATCATGTGAGGTTGCCCGGCTCACCTCATGTTACTGTAGCTCTGGTATCCTGTGCACAGATGAAGCCAGTGAGACTGTACTTTATGGTACTCAGAATGGTAGGATAGGACTAGTGCAATTGGGCCCAGAAGAGCCAGTGTATCACTGGGACATCGACAATGACAAGAGAGAAGGAGGTGAATTCACACTTGTCCATAGCTGTACACCAAATGGTTCATATTTATTGTACAGTGTATTAAGTGCATACGTATGTATATGCATACATGCAGTGAATACTTGTTTATCTGCCACAATTTGTTTTGAGAAATATGGTGGAGTTTGAGGGGTTAACTGGATATTTATCACCATTTGTATAATGTATTGGTGCTGGGTAATTCCAGCTGATAAAAGGTGTGGCGGATTAAGAAGAATTTACTCTGCGAAAATGAGATGTGCACGTCAATTTGTTTCAAGAGTTCTCTCCCCCTGTCTGTCTCCACATGCATCAGCACGTACAGTGTTGCCCTCTGGTACTATGTTCTATTGCTGTCTTCTGTTGTATACAACCACTAGCATATTCCGTATCATGTATACGTTACACTTGTAGGATACCTGCATACATGTATGGTTACTTATGTACGTACATACATGTTTGGTACAGTATCACTGAAATGAGACTAAAGACATATTAAGCCATAGTAATACTGTATATATTTATATTGTATGTATTACCATTGTATTATTCTGTATGTAACACATAGTTGTATTTGGTTTTGTGAATGATATATAGACAATTTATACTGCAAATATGCACATAGTTCAATACAGCATATTATTGTATGCAATAGAAATGTGTTCACCAATTTCCTCCCTGGTTCTCACACAATTCATCCTAACAATTAACTTATCTGGTGATTTGTGCTGTATCACTGACCTGTACTACATGGCTTATTCACGGTCAATTTTTTCTGATCTACCCCTCAACTTGGATACAAGTACATGTATCTATGCCCCTGAAGTCTGATCCATGCAGTCAAAATTTTCTCAAATGCCAATATCTACAATTTGCTGTATTTGCTCACAAATCTCTCAACCAATAGGTGTCACCTGCTTGAGTGTACACGATGTACTGATGGATGGTGTGCCAGATGTCCTGGTTGGCCGGGATGATGGGACAGTTCAGTTGTACTCGCTGGATGAATCAGATGAGCCAATACTCAAGTTCTCTCATGTATGTGCAGGGTATACATTCATTGTGAACATGTACCGCTTACACATGACCACATGTACACATATACACAAACACACACATGCACACACACACACACACACACACACACACACACACACACACACACAAACACACACACACATGCACATGCACACACACACACACACACACACACACACGCGCGCGCGCGCACGCACACACACACACGCACACACACACACGCACACACACACACACACACACACACACACACACACACACACACACACAAACACACACGCACATGCACAAACACACACGCACGCACACACACACACACACACACACACACACACACACACACACACACACACATTTTTATCTTGTGTTTCATCTTTAGAGTTTCCCAGAGAGTATTTCTTCTGTAAATGGTGGTTATGTGGCATCTGCTGAGCATAAGGAGATTGTAGTTGGCACTTACAATGGTCAGATCCTAGGGATGACATCCAGGACTAGTTTACAGCAAACTGAGATTATCAGTAGTGAAACAAAAGCAAAAATTGCTATCCTCAGGTGAGGCATGTGCAGTAGTTGTTTTTCTATGGGCATCAGATTAATACATACTTTAATGTATCCACTTCTGAACATCGACTTTGGTGTACATAAATGTGTGTATTGTGTGTTTGCTGATTTTACCTGTCACATATGTATTTGTACTCAGTATGTATGTGCCAATGTTATACACGTACAAGTGCCTTCAGAGGTATGTATGTAGTCTCGTACATAGGTAATATATTTGATTTTATCTTAACATACAAACATGCAGAAAGAAGGTATGGTTCTGTGACTATCTCAGAGGCTCCTAGTTTTGTGATTTAGGATTACAGGTGTCCTTTTTCTTCCAAATTTCTATAGATTCTCTCTTCTTGTTTTACCTTTTATGTGTGATCTACTTGTATTCCATCATAAGACTCTCAGTGTCCATTGAATTGATTCCAGGTTATCTTTTTAGTTACATCATTTTGTGATAGATAAGAACTTGTAACAAAATTCCTGCTGATACTTGCATGCCTTGTCTCTTCCAGGAAGCCTGATGCACACTAAGCCATATGGGACCATTAACTCCCTCTCAATAGCATATCATATTCCTAATTCTAAGAAGTATATTTCCTAAAACATCTGTTTTAAGTTCAGGTGATATTTGACCAAGGTTTTCCCTCTGGTAGGCAATGCATATTCAATTATCTTTTCTAAGAATTGTGCTTGGTATGAAAAGTATGTCACATGATACATACATTAATGTAGTTGGCTTCCTTATTTCAACCTATGAGGAAGACAAAAACTTTCCCATAATGTGTACTTCTGATGCCCCTAGCACACTCAATGCTGTTGTTGTATTCCATGTACGCATGTATGTATGCATGCATGCATGTACATACGTACATATGATGTGCTATGCTACTGTATGTACATTATACGTATGTACAGTTTCATCCATTTATTGTACAAGGGTTTCTGTGCTTGCGTACATTATGATACTTGCAATGATGGTGCTATACAGGCAAGAAATTACTCAACTGGAAGACAAGATACATGGAGCACGAGAGAGGTACAAAGAGAGCATTACTACAAGTGGAGAGGACAGTATCTCTGCCATACCCAAGGTCCGTCCTTTCTATACATGTCAGTATAACGATAGGGTGCTAGTAGCGATACTGAGACATAATACTATAATACGTACATATATGTAATATGTCTCAATATGGGTATAATATATATATATATATATATATAATATCCCCATGGCTGTGTATGAAGTGTATATCAGTGTGTACGTATTTAGAGTATTAATTGAATTAATGGATTTGCTCATACATGAATGTGATGCTACACATGTAAATGTCGATAGGCTCTCAGATTTTTGTAGCATTTGGAAGTTATGCATGCCCAGTCTGAATAACTCGTATGTATGTACGTACATGCAGTGTGTACCTACATACATACGTATCTATGCTTATTCTCACATGTGTACCCTATTTGTTCTCTCATGTTTTCCTGCATACGTAGTTTGAAATAAACGACAGGTTTTTGCTAAATCAGGACGAAGCATGGTACACGCTCTCAATTGAAACTCAAGTTCCTTTGGATACTATCATTTTACAGGTACGTTCCATGCGTGGACATGTGCACAGTAGACATGCAACTAGGAATATGCCTGTACATGATGTCAGCATTACTCAGAAATACGAACAAGAGAAACAAACCACTCTATATAGGATACATAAAGTTGTTAGCAGATGCTCTTATTCTTAAGATTTTCTCATTATGTATATGTACTTAGAGCAAACCAAACAATCTCAGTAATAGATTTCTGTTCGACACCAGTTTGCCGACAGCAGTTTGCCTGTAGGGTGTTATCTCAATGAGTTTGTGTCATACGTTGTAATTGAATTGTCCACCTTTCGTCGTCGGTTGTTGATTTCATACTTATCCATTATCCATGGATCCATTAAGAGTGGTAGAGAGTTCAATGAGAGAGGACACAGACCCAATGTCCCCAACCACACAACCTCTCACAATCAACCTTCAACCTCAATCACTTAATCTGACTCTATAGCAATCAATTTGATGCCATCAACCAGACTGCGTGTGTCTGCATCCTATTACCTTGTACAGAGCAATGTTCCTCTGGACATTCAAGAAGTTGACAAGAGTGTAGCTGTGGTTAGCTACACCCCGCCAGACGTTGAGGTCAGATCATAGTTCTGTTGTGGCATGCAGCACTTCATTATAGTTCTGAGAGTAATGAGGTGATCAACCACTTCCTCTATATAATGAGGTGATCAACCACTTCCTCTATATTGTGTTCTCCTACATACGTATACGGAACTATGCAGTGGTCCACATTTCCCTCTTGTATGGCTGTTGATGCATTTGTTTGGAAATATTTTGTGAGACCTTGTGATCATATTGCTCGGAAAGCAATGCAATTGTATACATTTCCAATACTGTAGTGTGCGTACAGTATTTATTACTTTATATCCATTAGCCACATGCATACCTACAATACATATGTATATACAGTGAATTATCTTTAATCTGCCACATTTTGTTTTCTAATAATGTGGCGGATTAATTAATTTGGCAGATTGACTAGATATTCATTGCTATTAATATATTGTTATTAGCATTGAAACATTGTGGTAAATATAATTGTCTGGTGGATTAATGAGAATTTACCGTACTTATGGATGCTGTTAGAATGTACTTTTCATTCTCTTCAGATTGGTAACTATGTGCTAGTGACCTACCGCCTAAACAATGCCACAAGGCTGGAAGTTAAGATTAGAACAATTGAAGGTCAACATGGAACCATCCAGGCCTATGTCATACCCATCACAGAGCCCAAAACATGCAGGCTACAGAAGTACTTTGTGAAGCCGCTGTCCCTCCACCAAAGAGTACATACATTCGATGACAGCAGGTTGGTTGTCTGTATGTTTGATGTGATGCAATGACTGTGGTTTCAAACTGTGATTCCGCAATGAGATCTGACACCCTGACCACTAGTGAATCACTATAAAGTACCATTGTTCTTATTTACAGCATGTGGCTGTCTGGTTTCAGGCACACAATGATGGGACATTTGATTACACTATGAAGTAATGTGTCAAAAATGTGTAAAACGCTATACCTGCCATTTGTGTCATTCCACCAGTCACCTACCCAGGCTTCAGGCTTCATCATTTAAATCATTCAAGTGTGCCCATACATTCTGTAATACATAGACACACTTACGTATGTACAAATGTGGTATGTTGCGTGGGCGACTTCAAAGGAAAAGCAGTGCACACATTCGTGATGTGTGCACACTTCCCTGATGTACGCACATTCGATGTTGCATTGTTGTTGCATTGTGGATGATTGATTATTTCCTTTTCACACATCTACGAATCATCGCTCGATCAAAGGTGCGCCCACGCAACATACCGCATAATAACTAAAGTACCTCTGGAGAAGCTGTAGCGAATACAGAGGCACTTCAGCTATTACCTGTACTTGATAGGTTACTACCGGCAACTATTGGTAGCTACTGGTATACATAGCATTATTATGTGTGTGCTCTATATTTCTAAAAATTCATGGATTCCCAGGTAAAATTTGATACAGTGAATATGTTTCAAAGAATTTATGGTGGATTAACGAGATTGACAGATTAACTCAATATTCATTGGTACTTGTTCATTGTATTGGTGCTGGGAAATTGTGGTGGATTAAAAGGTTTGGTGGATAAAGCAGTGGTGGATTAACGAGAATTCACTGTAGTGCTTTGTTTTAAACCTAAGTACAGGGTACATCCATTACTAGTAGTACACCATGTATGTATGTAGCTACAAGGTTTATCCATTTCTAGTACACCTACGTAGGTACAAAGTTCATCCATTATTTCTAGTACACCTAAATAGCGAGATGGTACAGCCTTTACTTGCAGCATAAATACTTCCTTATTTGTACTCACACATTTTCACCCCATTGTACATATCTATGCAAGTATGTATCTAGTAACCATTACATAAATGTATTACATTATACTTGTATGTGCATATGTATGAATTTATATGTATATGTAATAGTAGTATGTGCACATACAGTATTCTTAATTGTATTGACAGGGCTACGTACGTACATATGTGAATAGTACGTGCATGCTGTATAATAGTGTACATCAGTATTATTGAAGCTATTCACATATACAGTGCATACATGCATAAATATTATGTACATACTTATATGCAATACTTTGGTGTAAATAATAATAATATGTATTTATGTAACCCTTCAGGCCATACAATACTCTGAGCATCACAGGTAACTTCAGCCTAGGAGAGGCACATGCCTGGTTGAGGTTCTGCCTGCCTGATGTACCAGAACACATCCCTGTGGATGATGAAGCCATGTTGTACTTCAAAGGTGTGTTCACTGGGACACAGCTGGAGTGTTCCTACAAGTAAGTACAAGTACACGTACGTATATGTACAGTAGAAATGTGTTACAACAGACTGTAGGGGACGGTGAGGGTACAATTGTGGCCATTTGGATTCTTTCAAAATGTGCCATTGTAAATAGCAGAATTGTTAATTTGCAGATTTTTATATTAATTTTACAGTTTCGGGATGAGTATATAATTGTGGTCAGTAAGGGACCCACATCATCAATTCTCATTATCAGCTGTTCTTTTTATCGTGACTTGCTGTAGTAATGTAGACTTACTGAGCAAATCACAATATAAAGAACATCTGGAAATATAGTTTAAAAAGTGGCTTGTATTAAACTGCAATTTGTCTTAAAGGTGTTTGTCTTGGTTAGTTTCTACACTGTGCTACTGTATTTCATTATTTCGGAATAATGTAGTTTCTACATACTGAACAAGTACTATTTGTGTGCTTAGCTTGTATCTACATTTTACTGTATTTTGACTGTTTATTGCATGTACGTAGATCGTGTATGTTCACTACTCCAACAGCTGTATGTTAGTGTGTGTATGTACTGCTGTTAGCATATTCCTCACTGTAGATAAAATTCTTTGTGGGTGGGAAATTGTTGAATTTGATGTTTGTGAGTTTGGACATGTATATTATACATACTGTACGTATGTACACACATACGTACATACATAACTGATGACCATACATTCGGCAGTGTTCCCTTGAAGCATACCAAGTGGGCTCTAAGTCAGCAATCCACCTTGTTACCTACATAAAAGCCTGTTCTGTCACTTTTCTAATCCACTAGTTCAAACGGTAGCTCTACACTCCCACCCCACCCCCACTAAGCACCTAACTTACCAATAATATATGTATGTGCGTACGTCCTGTACTATGTTGATATTGTACATGTATTTCAATTAAAGATAGCTTCTTCTCAACCATGTTGCTGTAGACAAGGATCTATTGCTTTCAGAACAGACAATATGTCAACTTTGACTGTCCTGAAGGACGCCTTGTCCAAGGAAGCAACAGAAAAAAATGTAGCGGTCAACATAAGCTTCGGTGAGGCCCTGCTAGGTGGATAGTGCTTTGGTTTGTAAAAATGGTAACTTTACCTTTCGGGATAATTTGTCTTATTGCAGTGGGTAGGGTGTATATTGTATGCATGAGAATCTACCTGTATGTATGTACTTACTACAGTATGGCTGCATACTGTGTGTGTGTGTGTGTGTGTGTGTGTGTGTGTGTGTGTGTGTGTGTGTGTGTGTGTGTGTGTGTGTGTTTGTGTGTGTGTATGTGTGAGTGTGTGTGTATGTGTGTGTACATGTGTGTACGTGTATGTACATGTATGTACGTGTGTGTGTGTACGTGTGTGTGTGTGTGTGTGTGTGTACGTGTGTGTACATGTGTGTGCTTGTGCATGTGCGTGTGTGTGTGTGTGTGTGTGTGTGTGTGTGTGTGCGTGTGTGTGTGTGTACGTGTGTGTGTGTGTGTGTGTGTGTGTGTGTACGTGTGTGTACATGTGTGTGCTTGTGCATGTGCGTGTGTGTGTGTGTGTGTGTGTGTGTGTGTGTGTGTGTGTGTGTGCGTGTGTGTGTGTACGTGTGTGTACATGTGTGCGCGTGTGCATGTGCGTGTGTGTGTGTGTGTGTGTTTTGTGTGTGTGCACGCATGTGTGTGTGTGTGTGTGTGTGTGTGTGTGTGCGTGTGTGTTTTGTGTGTGTGCACGCATGTGTGTGTGTGTGTGTGTGTGTGTGTATGTGTGTGTGTGTGTGTTTCATAATAGAGGATTCCTAATGATAAAATTACAGTAATATTCTCAAAGTTCAACCTATTCTCAGTGAACCTAATCACTCACTTATTACATGTAATTCGAAGTACATATATGACTGCCGTCTGCCGTGGATGTTGCAGTCAATCTCAAGATTTTCACTCGTCCTATTGTGAAAACACACGCGTTTCATGTGTCACATACCATGCGTCACAACTTTGCAGGGTTATTCTTTATCTACTTTTTTGTCATTGCATGCATTGTATTTCTTGCACTGTGTATATTTTGTGAGCATCTATGGACATTCTTTAGATCTGAATCAAGAGTCAGTTCCTCACATGTTGAGATTGGTATTTCCTCTACTGGAACATCAGCTGATGCTGGCTAAGAATGTCCAGCTGATCGAAGCCCTCCAGGTATATTATGACCTTTATCACACACAGTGCCCTGGGTTATGTGACCTTTATTACACACACAGTGCCCTGGGTTATGTGACCTTTATTACACACACAGTGCCCTGGGTTATGCGACCTTTATTACACACACAGTGCCCTGGGTTATGCGACCTTTATTACACACACAGTGCACCTGGGTTATGTGAGCGTTGTTACACAGACAGTACACTGCATAATAAGACCTTTATTACAATTGATACACCCTTTACTCTTCAAATACGTGGTTCTATCCTGCTCAATTTGGTGTTCAGTAATCTGGTAGGTATGTAATAGTGCTGGGTGACATCCACTTGATATTATTTAACTAACCAGTCCCTATCAATATACAGATGTGTACTTTGACACAATTGTTTTGAAGGCAAATCCTGAGTTAACAATAAAACCTAAGCCTCTGTATCAGCTGCAGTCCCACCTCGGAGTGGTACTGTGGTTACATCTGTGGCATGTACCCATACTGGACATATCCAGTGCCAGCTGGATATGGGGAGCCTTAGCTAGCTCTGTCTCTCTCTCACCCTCATCTTAGTTTACTATTCTGTACATTATAGCTGATTGGATACATTAAAACTACAGTACACTAGCCCGGCTATGGATCATCAGCTTTAAGTCCAGTACAATGCAAATGTCAAGTGTAATGGATGCCAGCCCACTGCTAACTGATACTGGTGCTGTTGTTGGGAAAATCAGATCCAGGAGCGTTTAAAAACGCAGTCAGGTGAAGAGAGTTCTTCACCTGGACGTCTCAACCTTGTGGGTCATCTTCAGCAGTCGGGGTGCCTTGGGAGTTACCTCCTTAAATAGGGTTTGGGCTTCCTGCCAAGACACTTCAGGTCTCGTGACTTCTGCTCCTTGGACGAACATAGGGGTCCACAATTGATCTAGGAGTAGACCAGCATCATGCTGAAGGTTGAAACGTCAAGATGAAGAACTCTCGTCACCAGACTGTGTTTTTAAATGCTCCTGAATCCGAAAGGATTTTCCTGATAACAGTTGGAAACTTAGCAGTTCAAAATCCCTATTCGATCGATACTGGTGCTGTTGACAACAGTTTTCTAATAAAAGGTAGTGGCTAATTCTTTCCTCACTAAGATACCTCTATTATAGACCATTTATACTTTTCCTCTCTTTTCGAACATTCATTTTTGGCATTTGGTAGCCAGGCAGCCATCTAATTTCATTACTCTCTTAGAATTTGATGCATGTACATAATTACATATGAACTGTGTATTTTTTTTTTATATTAATGTTGTGTCTCTCCTGGTAGGAAATCAAGGTTGGCGAAGCAGACATTAGTTTTATGCCGCCGCAGTGGAGACTCATTCTTGGTGGGTTTTATATCCCTGTACCCCAAATTACCTACCCTTACCCTACTCCAAATCGCTATATTTTAATTCTTTCTGACATGCAAACAAGCACTCGCACACAGGCACGCATGCACACACTAATGCACACATAGCACACACATACGAATATGTTTCTACATCTTATACTTTTCACTTCAGATAATTCCGAGTTGATCCAGTCAGAATTTAAGATGCAGCCTTGTATGGTGGAGAGAATATATGGTGAGTTACACAACCATTGGCACATAGTTACCTTCTGCAGTACCTTTCACCAGACAGTGTACATATGGTATGTTATGTTTGTGCTTGGATTGGGTGATTTTTTTGGCTTTGGAATTAATTAGCAGTTTGACACCAAAGGGGAAACACCCAACTTCCAATTCCAATTCAAAATGATTACACTTTCATCCTATTAGTACTTGTGGTATACACAATGCTAATCATGAAAGCCGAATGTTCCGCGGACAAACCCATACTCCATTGACAATTGTATTCCCATAAACTGCAACCCAATATACGTAATTTACACCAAATCATGGAAATAAACCTCCAGACATAGAATTGATTGGTAACTGTGTCACTCACACATGAGGTATGTACACACTATGGTTTACTAATGTTCCCATTTCACTGGCTGTTAATGGGCATCTCTCAGTGTCCTGTCCATGTTGACTTCAATCAATTAACCTGTATGGCCTTTTGTCTCCTGACTCAACATGGTGTTTAATATAATTAAATAATAGAAATTAATGATTCCAATTATAATATTCCTCAGTGGTTATCCTTGTATATGGGAAATCTCATGGTAGTATTAGATAAGTAATAGTATTTGTAAGTATAATATGTATAAAAGTACCATATAGCCGGAACTATTGGCAAAAAGAATATTTGGCAATTTCTGGGCTGATTTAAACTTGCAGTTGCCTTCTGGCTGGTTATAAGTATATTCATAGCCTGTGAGTATAAT
Organism: Chondrilla cf. caribensis; assembly: GCA_964020155.1. Taxonomy (NCBI): domain Eukaryota; kingdom Metazoa; phylum Porifera; class Demospongiae; order Chondrillida; family Chondrillidae; genus Chondrilla; species Chondrilla cf. caribensis. The sequence continues at coordinate 2,201,388 of OZ026556.1, read as the reverse complement.
ACGCTTCAATGAAGAAAGGACTGGATCATAAGGCTATGCATTTCTGAACCATAATTCGGCAGATTATACTATTTGGCAGTAGATTCGAAAATCGCTAATTTGCCAAACTAAATTCTACGCCAATATTCCCAGCTTTGCGGTAATCAAGAACGATATGCACAGGTGCAATTTGGTGACCCATAGCACACCTGTTCCTAAATGATAGTATGGCTGTGGAACAAGTACATGTACAGGTGTAGGTACAAGCATGAAACAACTGTAGAAAGTTCAGTTTGTTACCACACGTATATACCTTGAATGTATATGCAGTACATATGTACAGTACACATTATGTATAACTTGTCATATTGTAATTTAATTATGACATGATTACAATTACAATGAATTCAATTTTGTTATGACTTTATTATGATAAGGTTGGAGAAAAAGTCCAATATTTACTACTACATTCCATTACAATTGCATTATGATATTTAAAATACTTAGGAATGGAGAGGTAGATTTCTATAGCGATAGAATTACGATGTATGTATGTAACTACGAGCAAACATCGATAACTACAATTCCCATTTCAATACAGTTTCGTTTCAAGCAAATTACAATAACTACGTACAATTCGTATTTCAATACCTCACAATTTGATTAAGTTACGATGTAATTACGATAACATTACTTACATTGCAAAAAATATTATGTCAAGCTCTCCATAACATGTACTGTAGACGTATATGTCAAGTTCTCCATGGTGTGTACTGTAGACCTATATGTAACACTAATAATGTGGACTTGTTTTTTCTTCAGCTCTCATTACAGATTTGTACATGGACAGAGCTAATTTTAAGGTAACAAGTGGCCCATTGACATTGGTGTACAGCTTAGAGTTCGAATCTGGACACAGTAGTCAGCCATTAGTGCTATTGTGGCAATAAACTTGAATGTTCAATTCAAGTTCATTTTGTTAGAATCTGGTGCATTCAATTGTAACAATTGCAATTCAGAGAAAGAAAGGACCCTAAATTCCTTACTTCCCTTGTTGTTTTTCATTCTGAACATAATCTGTCAATGTATACCCTACAAGCCCCACATTCAATCCGTCCACAAAACCTGTCGTTGGAATTCATTGTACTAACATACGTAGGCACAGTGTCTGGGTTTGCTGTGCTATTATGCACAATGTTATCTGTCACTGACATGGTAATGTCTAATGATAAGCTGGTGTGGACTAATAGAGATTGGCTAGTTCAAATGACCTTACTTTTCACGAATGTTACTTGTCTGTAGCACATATTTCTTGTTGTATCCCATAGTGAGAATTCCAGAGGGTTTTGATATGACATTTTATGCCTTTTCTTTGAATCCACAATGTGGTATCTCCTACCTACTGTCCTTTGTGTCCTAACACGTCTGTACTGCGCAGGGTGAGAATGTCAAGAGTAAAGTGCCCCAGCTTCTGGAAACACTGGAGGGATGTGAACTGGAGAGTATTCTGGCTTTCTTTGAAGCATGTTAGAGAGCAGACACTGAGATGTTTTTGTACTCTGCTGTGTAACAACAGTACAGTAGCTCTGTTGTGTAACTGACTACTTTTGCTATGTACAGTATGTACGTTCTTATATACTTACCAATTACTCTGTATATCATTGTATTATTGTGTGATGAATATTGTCAATATTCCCTGCTTGCTTGTATATGTACATAAATAACCTTTAGCAATGTACGTACAAGTACTTTGTATGGACAAATAAACTCAAACTTGTAAAAAATTGTATTCCACAATTATTCACAAGACTGTAGTGGAATTAAATTATTATCATCATCACACACAGTACACATTATGTAATGTAGATCTTCACAATAAATTATAACACAGTCTATAGCTATAATAATATATTAAGTGCCTGCATCAGCAGTGCAATCCAGTATTAAAATTCTTACAGGAGATGGGCTCCCCTGTAGTCACATGCACACTATATGTATATATATACCTGTCAATATTCAGTTGGAGCATGAACAGTTCGATAGTGTAATGGTTCGGAATAATCTTTCCAATGAATTTGGAATGAGATCCTTTGAACCAGTTGTATGTACACTAAAGAAGAGACAAGCCTTTCAATGTTTGCATCCTGAACGGATAGTTTCAATGTTTAAGTTTTGACCCCAGCTAGGTCTGGAATGAGTTATATACAAATACCCTAATGGCTGAAATTTTCGCGGGGTGTAATTTTTGCAAATTGGCAGATTTGAGACTTTTTGTGTTTTTAGTTTCGCGACTCCAACACCATTCACGAAGTCTATTATTGTATTACATATTAGGTTTATAACAATTATAAATAAGAAAATGAGTTAGTCCATGCTAAAACATAGCATACTCCTGGATGTGGTACGCACAAACCTTGTCTGTCCTGGTGTAATTTTACTTGACAATCATTAACGCCACATTCCTTCACGTGAATGGTAATAATGCACGAACCCTGGATAGCGATGTCTGAACAGTTCATATCCATGGAATTGGAATCTGCATTTGAAGCAATTTGAACCAAAAAGATGAATAGTATGAGAGTGTCATACATTGATTCCACACAGTATAATAATAATAATGTACAAGATCCTCACACTACATACAGTAAATAGAACCACACAATACATGCAGTATATCCTTGATTAGACGGTACATGTTTATAATACATACAGTATGATTATGTGTCCACACATTATACATACATGTAGTATGTATACATCATCACAGTATATGTACATAGTGTACATACTCATAGTACATGTGGTATATGCATCCACACTGTCCGAATATATGTACATTTACATTGGTGCCCCAAGCACAGCCTCACCTATCCATAAACTCCCAATCTTCACCTCCCCACTTAGTTGTGAACTGTTTGGTATCCATTCCACCAATCACATCCCAGTCAGACTTGTACAGGGCCACCAAGCCATAACCTACCATCTCCCAAAATCCTAGCAAAATTATAACTCATTATACACAGTTTGCAGCTACTATTAATCAAATTAAACCTGATAAAAAGGCAAAAGAATTCAAGTTTTTTCTACTCGAATTCCTTGTTTGTCAGAGAATATCTGAAAGCAAAAACATCATTCAGAGCAAAATGAGTAGCAAATCTCAACCTGGTGAGTGAATAGAAAATCATGACGAGTAGTCAGAACTGCCCATGACTAAAGAACAGAATTTAATGACAAATGAAAGTAGTTGCCTTCATTTGTGCATACCACATATTATATAAGAGTTTTGGGAACATAGCAATTTGGATTGTGTTACTTTTGAATGTCAAAATGATACATGTGGTATATAGTCAGTATTTATTGAAAACAAAACCCTCAGAAATTTGCCGCCACACATGCATCATAGTAAAATTCAGAAAATCATAAACCAGTTTTCCTTCTGGTCACTTCAATTCAGCCCTCAAACAGAGGTATATAGTAGGAAGATATTCAGATTGGCCTTCATGCAGTCGCTGTGCATGAGTTTTAGATTTCTTTTTCAATATAATATGTATGTAATAATCTGGGAGATCTTATTGTCAAGAAGAGCCTATTTAAGAAACTGAATCGATGAAAATCAGAAGTAATGATGAAATATAGGGCGTCATATTTCCGCATTAATTAGAACATATCCAGATCTATATCTGGAGTCAATGACGAATAATTAGATACATGTAAAATGAGAACATGTGGGGATAACATACAGTACCAACTATAATATGCACAGTACTCATCACATGCACACTATCAACCAAATGGGCATTTCTGACCAGTACAACATTTGCCATGTGAACAACACCCACCATTTATATCGTTTTCGGTGTAGTTGGGTTCCAATCGGACTACAGCAGGGCCATACCCCATCCTTCCTTT